>RPOG01000953.1:0-204670 GCA_008086565.1 Thalassoma bifasciatum | reverse complement strand
TAAGATAAAACTGTAATTTGTGAATACAGAAAGCTTTTCGTTGCCTCATGTAAGATTCATTTAGTCACCCTGATTTTACATGACACTGTGCAATCCTACCCTGGGGTACCAAAGACGACCACACACGCAGTACTTGTGCTTTTCTCTGAAATGTTTCTGTTTTGTTGGTATTTATCATGTGGGCTGGTGTGAATGGGACATAAGTGGAGGGCATGATATAGTGAGCGTCACACTCAACCCTGTTTGGAAACACAGCATCAGGAGCCTGCTGTCAAGCTTTTGGGTGCTTTTGATTTGTGAGCATGAAAGGCAATTAAATTGCTCCTCTCTTCTCAACTTTTACCACATTATCCTCTGATAAATTTTTAACAGGCTTTAACTGCAGCATTAAATCAAAGTAAGTCTATCATGATGAAAGAAATATAGCCAACTTAAACGTAAGAGAATGGCACCGATACATTTTCACCATTCAGAATAGGAGAATAAGATGATAATGAAGTTAAACATTGAGACTACTTTTAACAAATCCCTTTTTCAGTATCTGCTGTGGGAAATTTACTGTCCAAATAATGAGAAATACACATAGTATTCCTCCTAAGGGTTAACCATTATAACTGTCCTGGTGTGTTGGACTTGTGATTAACAAGCTCAAGGACAGCTGATTGCACATTTTACGAGAAGCTCCTGCATCATCACTGCTGTCACTCCCATGAGGATCGCTTTACATTTGAGGTCGACATCCATTCACAAAATGAGACAGTGGGTGTCCTCTGAAACTTGTGCATTTTTATATCCGCCAGTTCCCTGCAAAAAGTCACTCAAAGGTCAACAAAGGTTAGCATTACATGCAAATCACCTTAAGAGTTAAGAGATAGCGACAGGGAATATAGGAGAACAATGCAGTGAAATCTTAAGCCACACTGGCAAAACTACATAAGTTGGCTTGATATGATGTGGCTGATTTATTTTTTTTCCCCAAATCTACAGGCGGTGCCGGTGCAGACAAACGAGTTCAGTATAGAAGATGAAGTGTTTATGATTGGTTATTGTATCTTGCAATTTGTTTATCTCTTCGTAATTGTACATAAATTGGAAGATAAGATAACCCATCCTACAGAATAATTGACTAGTTTCAGTCTGAATGCTGTGAATTAAAACTATGTTTGCACAATTTAAACACAAGGCTAACCTGCTGACAATTCAAGGCGAGCCAAAGGGCACACTAATAAGAATTCTCTGAGTATTTCACCTCTAGGTCAGTGTGAGGGAAGTATTAAACTCAAAAAGATCACTTTTTTCCAAATATGAAATTATGTTTCTGGATGAGTGATCTTTTAAAGCCACTGACCCTCAACATTACCTTAATGTCACACCCTGCATTGGCTCTTAAAATTGTTTATGTTCTTTTCAGGGAGCTGTTTGGTTTCCCATTAACCTTAAAGCTGCAGTGACAGAAAACTGCTCTGGTGTGGGCTCTCTGGGCCTTCTCTAAATCTTCTCTGAATCTCCTGAAATTCAGGGTGAGCTTCGGTGCAGCCACAGATGAGATTTTTATCTCAAAGTTCACCATCAGAAAGAGAGACAGAAGTCATGATATTTACATAGTGTGGTGTGACAGCTCATGAAAATTTCTGAGGAAACCAGAGGAAACAATAAATTTGATTCAGGGTTAAACTGTTATTTTCATACAAACAAATTACTGTTACGATATCGTTACTTAACTGACTTCTCATTAATTTAGTGTATGTGTTAAAAAGAGGGCAGTGTTTGTGCGAGGCAGCATTAGAGTCACATCTGGTGTCAATGTGATGAGCATATGCACAATATTGTGCCTTAAATTAGACAAAAGTGATGGAGAGCTGCGTGTGTGAGCTCAAGGCTGTGGGTGTGACTATGACCATGACACACAGTAGTATCATCAAGTTAGAGAAAGCCCATGAGAAGCAGGTAAATGTCTCATAGCTTCATTACGGCAGAAAGCTAAACACACAGGTGATCATGCAGTATTTACATATTACATATTATCTACATATTGACAAATTTTGTCCATTGTTTTCACAGTCACAAACTTTTTGAAAAAGACTGAGCTTTTTCCCTTATCCCTCATGAGTTAAATTGAGCTTTGAAGTCAACCTACCAATCTGTTTGACTTTAGTGGAACCTCTAAAGGAAGTTTTATAAATGTATTTTTTTACTAGAAACTCAAGGTCTCAATCCCTGTTCATTCCCTGACTTGCTGGCTCTGTTGCTGTGTGGGCACACCGGTCACGGTGGGTGAGGTTGCATAGAGTGTGAGTGTTTTGTGCAACAGTTTGTAATTGGTTCGCCACAAGATTTCATCTAGCCTCAGTTTTTTTTTTATTTGATAATACATTGACCATTAGATGATGAGTTTTTCTTTGATTTGATTGGCTAACACAGGCTGTTTCTTTTCTCTAGGGTTAGCGAGATGAAGCTGGCCTCTGAACCAATAGACAGGGCTGAGGGCGTTAGACACGTGAAATACACAGTAGGCACTTGACAAGCAGAACGCTGTTTTGCTCCTCACGCTCAATCGTCCTTGAAAAAACCAACACTGATCATGTGACCACTTCTGAAATCTTTGTGCACATAATGAAACTGCTTCTACTGCTGATTTTCTCACCAACATGTTCTTTCACCCTTTATTTTGTGCTATTTCTTCATTCACTTATGTGTAACTTGATGTGAAACTCTACAGTTATATCTGTAGTCATTGGTATGACAACCAGCTGAGATTAGTGAGGAATAGGGATTACACAATTAGCAGCCATTGAATTTAACTTTTGACAATAGGTCAGTTGTTGTTTCAAATGTTTTTCTTGCTGTGATCAGAAACAGCATCATTTCCCAGAGCTGAGTTATTGAGGAGTGAGCTCTCTTACATCTTTACTAACTTCTGAGGGTTGCCAAATATCAACCAGGGAGTAGCAGCAAAACAAAACATTGCAGAAAGTGATGGCTGATGTAACACTTTCACCTCTTAAGATTTTCTAAAACGGAAGCATTTCCCCCTCAGCTCTGCAAAGAAAAGCCTGTCTGCAAAATCAATGAATCTTGCCTGACATGGGACGGGGTCAGTAAAGCTCAGGTGTTGAAAGAAGAGGTATATTAATTATTCCTCTTCTAAACTTCAACTGTGTAATTCAACTTAACAGTCCAAAGTTACGACTTGTGATTATTCTCTCATCTCAGTCTCCCTGAGATGCACCGTGGCCTGTGTTTTCCTCTTCTGTTCCCAGGGCCAGCCTGTGGCACAGGCAGTTTAAAGAAATGCTCGGGGCGCCGGCACTCATTGGGGGTGCCAGAAGAGCCCCCCATGGGTAATTAAAATAAGTAGATGATAAGGATAAGAAGAAAAACAAGAACATGATCTTTTTTTATCATTTATTTTTTATGTTATTATTCAGTAATGTTTCACAAGAATCCAGACAGACATGACTGTAATTGATTTAAAAATAGTTTCTATTTTCCTGCACTCGGTTTGACCCGGACAAATGCATCACAACATCAACAACACTGTTCCTTCTTGTGACCTGCTCACTGTGGGCAAGGTGGACACTGACCAACCAACAGCACCATATGATCGTATGATAAACAGCCATTATTACGTGGGATCCTAGAGGTGAAAGAGAGGAGAGGAAGAAACAGTTGTCTTTCCTTTTTAAACTTCTAAATGGCCCACTTTTTAATCTAAGAAGTTATTTCACTTTGGTCTGAGTCGCGCACACTTTCCCCTCGGAGTCTTGGAGGAACAGATGGCCTCTGCTTGCTGCGAAAAGATAATGGTTAGAGCAATTTAAGAGCGTTTACACTAATTGCCAGTAAATGATGGAGCTAGATGAGAAAGATGCTCATTCTAATATCACTGAAGGCCACAGTGAAGGTAACAGCGCTGGCTTACTGTTGTTGCAGTTTAAAGGATCAAGATCTTTCTCTGTCTCGTCTGTCGATCGTCAGAGTAACTGGGTGCATGTTTAGACATAAGTTTAAAGAATAAGACATTTTTTTTACTGAACACATTGAACTGCAGAGGGAATGGAAAAATCAAAGCTCCAAATCCCTTCTGCTGCTGAGAGAGCACTGCATGGCTCTAACCTTTCTGGCTCTCTGGCTTCAAAAGATGTGATTGAATGTTTCTCATGCAGCCAGCACCTCGACGTACATGTCAGCTCCTGAGGTTTATCTCCGCCTGACTACCTCTGATGAGCTTTATAGGCGATTTTCTCAGGTTTTTGAAGAGACTTTTAGGGTCCGCTGAGAGACATATTTGGAAGAAGACCGTGTCAAGCACAGCAGAGCAAACACTTAGAAAGCACTCAGCAGCCAAGGCGAACCCCAAGGTTGTGTCAGAGGGATGAGATGTCGATTTTCATTTACAGAAAAAATGAATGATGTGCCAGAGCTGTCCTTTCTACAAGTGAAGTCAAGAAGCAAAGCCTCTCTTATAATGATTTATGGCTCTGCCTCTTTTTGGGACTCTCAGAGCTAAACCAACACTGGCTCACTGTTGGCAGACACATAATGCAGACACAGACACAAGCACAGGCATAGACACAAACACCTGAACACGTGCACCCCCCTGAAGAACACACACACACAACCTCATAGATATTTAAAACACACATACACACACAATGTATTTACTGGTTTTTTTCTCTCTCCAACATGTGTTGACTATATAGCCCAGCGCTCTCTATAAACCACCTGTCTGAAGTGATCAAACCACAAATACATCAAAGACTATAGGTGTGTGTAGAGGGAGTTAATAGGTTTTTATGATGCAGGAATCAACGCACACACATGCCATTAACAAGAAGGGGTGTTTGCTTCCACACGTTCTATTAATTTGGCTTTTGTCAGTTGATCTGAAGACCATAACATTCAAAAACTAAAGTCTAATTATAGCGGACCACCACTCGCACACATACAACCGAAACAGCTTTGCCCTTTCATAATTTCTTATTCATCAGAAAGTCTTCACTATTCCTTTTACATCTGATGCGCCCTCATAAATCCTTGGGTCGCGTTTGTGTCCTTGTTACAGTATGCTGCACGAATCGCTTTCCAGTTTCTCTTCAGATCCCAACAGTTCTCTCAGCTCATGCCCCGAGGTTGTTGTCTGGACTATATTTAGGACTACATGAATCACTTACAATTGCTGCACGCAGCTTCATTTGGTTTTCAGCTGCAGTTAGTATGGTAATGTTGTTGTCCAGTAAGTCTGCCTTTGAATACAGGAGAAGGGATAAAGCCTCAGGCACCATTTAAACCAGTTTTGTTGCAATCTGTGCGCTTTAATGTTGTTAAGATCTGAAACTTGCAAACAATCTCTCTTGTGAGGACATTTTTATTGGTTGAAAATGCAGCTAAATGATTGTGGTCGATATAAGATTATCCAGCATTGATTATACTGGACAATGAGGGATATTGATGTGTGATTGATATTACTCAATCAACTAATTGCTGTGACCAGAGGACGGAAAATGCCTGAGAAGTCAAGGTGCCTTCACATTAAGCATATTGAAGATAAGACTTCTGTTTTTATTCCTTCTTCCTCGTTATGATGAGTTCCCCACACATTTTGTAAGAGTGTGTTTTTTAAAGGAAGAAATACAATTTTTCTTTACAGCTATAATTAAGCTTCAAAAACAAATCTAAGTCAGTGCCTATGTTTTATCTTTAGAGGGATATGTGGCCACATTAATATCAATTCCAGGAAAAAGTTTTATTTCCAGATTTGAAAAGACAAAGTGACGGTTGTATTGCTTGGAATAAATAAAAATAATATTGCTTCTCAAGTTCCTTGAAAGAGGAATAATGTCTTTGTAGAAGTAACAAAATAATGCATTTTTTGAAACCCTAATGGCTGATTATTTTTACTCTTCACAAACAATTCAGCCATATTCCTCTGTATTTTAGTCATTTGAAATCAGACATTTTCTAGACTTGTCAGGAAGCTTAGTTGAGTAGGACAACTTTAGCTAAAAATAAAACATGAGTACTTGCTTCGATTTCTGTGTTTTACTTACTGCTTAAGATTTGGTTAACCTTCTGAATCCCAAAACTGCCAGCAGGAGCAAACAAGAAACAACCGTATCCCTAAGTGATTTGTATTTACAAACCATTTGTTCAATCCAAAAACTTAATAGAATGTGTAATTGTCAGATTCTACAGTTTCTGATGGTACCTGAATGTTTCACAAATGATGTTAACAACATGTTTAAACTGGCCGTGAAATATAGGAATTTTATCTACATAGTTCTGATTCTTATGCCTACTTTGAAAATTACGGAAAATAAATAATTTTCTTGTGTAAAATCATATAAGAAATAATAATAATGCCATGCTTCCTGCTACTTTTAGCAAGCCCTTAATGATACACATACACCCTGTCATTGCACTTCAAAATTCCCTTTAGCTTTGCTTCTCATTTTGTTGTCTTGCAGGCATAAAATTTCTGCTCAGAGCCGCTCAGCACTCCGGCTCATTATTGACAGAAACAGTTTTCAGATGGACACGATGCCTCTGCAATATAGACTGAGAGTTGTATAAATATTTGTAACAGTAGTGACTATAAATAGTGTAAAAAGAGTAAATAGCTTGTGATATAGAAGTAATAAATCTTGACACTCAAGTACATTACACTGCTCAGGAGACATTGTTGAGTTACATCTGGCTTTAGACATGGTTGTCCTGAACCCTTAGATAAACGAAACCACAGTAAGGAGTAAAATTCCAAACATGGAGGATTGTAGGTTTTTTTTATTTTAGTTGCACCATCAATATTTTTCCTATGTGGAAATATATGGTTTCCTTAGGCTTGAGGGTACCTGAAAATATGTTTTATACGCTAATTCCTTATGCTATACATTTTTAAAAGGATAAAACAGAGAAAATCAATTTCTCTTTTTCCTTTATTCTAATGATTTGTAGCTTTTAAATATTTTACAGTGCATGAAGACATAACTGAGCTCCATCAGCCTGTAGCCATGTTTTTTCTGAATCTATAGAGGTGCAAAACGTCTCTTTGTGGAGGAAAAATGAGACAGAAACAATCAATGACCAGAAGCTGCCTCGGATTTGGAGAGTTAAAAAAAAAAAAAACCTCTGCCATCACATCTAATAAATTATTCTGGGAGTGCTTTTGCTTTCCCCATCACCCCCTCTCCTCTCGCTCTCTCCCGCTCTCCCACACCAGGGGGTCGAGGGTTGCCATCTGCCCTGGCCAGGTTGTTCTCTGCTGGGCCTGCTTCTCTTCCTCAAGGGCCCCCGCTCTGGGGAGGGGGCTAAAGAGGTTAATTAGCCATGATAGCTACCTCCAGCACACATGAAGAGAAGTCAACACCACTCTGCCACTCTGCTGTTAGGAGAGATCAGCTGAAGATATATGCATGCATTTCCTCTTATGGTATGAGTATGAATTTAGCTGAAGTTAGGCTGCTTTTACTGAAGACTGACAAGGACTCACAGTAAATGTGAAAATGATATGCATTGTGTTTAAGATGTTGCACTCATTTCGGTCAGATCTGTTTTTGAAATGTGAACTGTGAACTGATGTGGATGTGGGAAAGTGTGAGAGTGCAAATACTTGTTGGTCCGTCTTGTATTTCCATTTCTCTATTATTTATTTAATAACACAGTAAGAGGTCATTGATTATGTGACGTTAGGGTAAAACAACATGTGTCTTTTGGCATTGCATAGCACCAACCAATCATATACTTCACTATTCAGGCCTTTGCTTGACATACTGAACTCTCAACACTGAATATAGATTGGTTCACTGTAGCTGTCATTCACACCCTTTCATTGGGTGTCAATTCATGTCACACACTCTTAACTCAAATTAGTTTACTTTACTCAAAAATTGTGTGGAAACCTATTGCCTTATAGTACTTTAGTTTTTACACAAGCTGATACTTAAGAGGTTAAGTTGTTTCAACAAAGAACCTTAATTTGATGCAGTAGTCACCATGAATTCATAGTAGTAAAATCATTCATTCACATAAATCACACTAGTTATTATCATTTGCTATAACAAATCATGTTTTCTACACTGCAAAGAAAATACTGTTGTTTTTATGGTAAGAAACTGGCAGCTGCAGTCCCAGGGAAATTTTGTAAACTATACAGTAAATTTGTAAGTAACTTCATGGAACAACCCGTTCATTTATGGTTAAAAATGTTATTAACAACTTAAAATGACATTTTACCTTGTAACCATGAGTGAGGAGGGCAGGCAGTGGATATGGTACCCTGCTGTACATGGATATGTTCCGCAGGTGACAAAGGCTGTCTTTGCCCTGGTACCGAGTACAGACCTGCTGTCTATGCTCCATGGCTTAGAACAGCTGTCTGTGGTACAGAGTGGATGCCAAGGATAAATCATCAATAATAGTATTTTCTTCTGTAAAATTCTTGATGAAAATTACTGTGAATGTTTTGTTTTAGCCTTTAATTTGAACAAAGAGGCTTTACAATTCTTGTTTGGCATTTGTGGCTGTAGTGAAGTTTGTTGGATTACAGTACATAAATTATGGAAAAATGCAAACAGTGGGTCTACACCGTGGAGCATACGCAGCCATTTGATGCCCCAGGGCATTGACAGCCAGGCTGTGCCACAAAACGTAGACAGCTTGTGCCACCTGCATGATTTCTCTCCTGTACAGAAGGCTGCCATGTCCACTGTGTGCCCTCCCCATTCATGGTGACGAGGTTTGGTAAGGGATTAGGTCCAATTCAATTATATCTACTCATTTTTTCAATGTTTTATACACATGGCCTCTGTAGCCCCTCCCACCCCTACAGAACTCAACATAATGACTGGACTCTGCATAACATGAGTGTATTGCACCTTTCGGCTGAAAAGAACAAACAACTAATTTGATTTAGTGATGACAATACCTTTTTACAAAGCATTAAATATTAAGAAATCACTAAAAAGTTTAAGTTGTAACAAAATATAGTGCAGAGAACAAACGAGAATCAGAGAAGCTCTAGACAGAAAACGAGGGGAATGCTGGGTAGTTTCTCCAGGGGAATGTAACTCCTGAAGCCAGGGATGATGACGGTGATGTGATGGATGTGGAAGGCTCACAGTTATCAGCGAAGTGGCTAAAAGACTTGAAATGGCTCTGCTTTAAAAGGCATGATGCACTGTTTTCTGCGAAGCATGTGGGACAGAGGTTTGTAGGTGACACAGAGCTAGTCACTGTATTCACACATCCTCTCTCCAGCTGCCTAACACAGGTTACTTTTGAGTGGCGATGACAGACTCAGCTGTGACTGCTGAAGCTTTCATTTGTCAGGATGCTCCTGGCCACTCCACTTAATTGGCAGCGCTGTACGTGAACTTTAACACCGCTCACCGTCATATGTATGCTGTGGTTGTGGTTGATATTTGGTGGGTGGTTTTTTTTGTTTTTGTTTTTTTTTACAAAGCAGCTCATGGGGAAAATGGAGCAACAAAAAAAAAGAAAGAAAAACAGATGGCGAGCAGGTTTGTGCTCAGGCTGTGTGCTGAATGCAGAGCTGATGAAGATCTTAAGGACAGGGCCGGCAGGTGCTTTCCTCTGATTGGCCTCCTCCTCAGCAGCATACCAATCAGGTTCCTGCTGCCAGCAGCACAGGTGAAACTGTCCCCAGCCTGAACAAACTCTCTGACACATGCATAGATGCACACGCAACTCCCTCAAAAGCAAGAACAACACAGGGGACACAACAAATCACACAAGAGAGGGATTGCAGTGGTGGTCATACCCATACTACAGCTGTATGAAGTCCAAACATCTATCACATAGCAACCTTTGCAGGCATTGAAAGTCCGTCAATTTGACTGACCGATAGACCAGCATGACTGGACTACAGATTAGAAAATAGAGATCTGATAGGGTGAGCAGGACCCTTCTGCTCTATTTACAACCCACTCACAACTCATTATCCCTCACTTATTGAACAGGTTCAATGACCGAAGAACTTATCTTTTAAGCAATTTACAGTGAAAATGTACATTTCTAAGTAAATAATAATGAACACAAAGAGAAAAAGAGAAATGTTTTTTCATTGAGCTGTGTTAGGCTGCTTAGCCTTGGGAGCGTTTTTTTTACTAAGTCTGTTAAGGCAGGATTCCCAAACTTTTCATCCAGGGACCCCAAAATGGTAATAATACACAAACATGCCAAACCAAAAGCAGACACAGGGACACACAAAAAGCCTTAAGATGCTTCATTTTGCTGATAAGTAGAAAACTAGACTCCCTTTGTGCACATCTTGTCTTTTTGCCTTGGATAATCTTCCACCGCTGATACCAGCAATATCCTGGTTACAGTACCTTGGGTGAGGAAGAAATGTGGAAAAACAGATAATTTTCCCCTCTGTGGTTTTTTGTCAAACTTCAACCATATTTGTATTTTTTGCTTAACAAAATAAATAAATAACGGATGAAATATGCAGCTATACAATAGTCTCTGGTTTTGTGGGCATTTTGTGATCCTCAGATCCATGTTTTGCTACCCCCACATTAAGAACCACTGTGCTTTTGCCAAAATGCACCAGATGCATCTCTGTCCTGGTAGTGGATCAAATAAGTTTCAATTCAACTCAATGTTTCACCTCACAGTGGATCTGCTCTGATACAGTCCACTGTGTCACTGCTTCTGCTAGTTGAAGCTGGAATAATTAGTTATGCAACTCTCCTAATGTTGCCAGATGTCAGAGCTGTGATATGTCAGTTTACAAAAGCCAAAACAGAACAAGAAGTCCTGCAAGGAAACCACCTAAAACTTCCTGTGAATTTCAAAATAAAACAAAATGTATCAAAGTCAGATTGTCTTTAGCTTCATTATAACAAACTGACAGACCAGGAGTCAACAGATTTTACAGCCCATCATGAAAGAGGAGAGACTCATCATTGAGGTGGGAATAAAGGGAACTCCTCGATTCCGGCTGTCTGACAATCATGCTGGACTGCACACATAGCTGATATAAGTTGACAGATGAGCACACAGTCAACACACAGTAGAAGCACAGTTGGACTGTAGATCTATCCAGTGTATTCCTGGCGTTGGGGCTTCACCTTTAGTTCATAAAAGCAGCATGGATGGCATTACAAAAGTTGAGATTGAACCTGCATTGTGATAAATCAGACCTACATCTGATTTAGTAAAACATAAATGTGGCCCAAACAAGATTTGAAAATGTGTGGTTCCCTGTAAGTTTTGCAGCTCACAATATTATGAAAAACAGAAGTGAGTCACTTGCAAGCTGAAAAAAAAAGTTGCTTCAGGCCACTTTTGCCCGCAGTCATAATGTAGTGTCACTCCCACACAGAGGAGCACATGCCAGCAGGAGTCCTTTTATTTGTGAAGGTACTTTTCTCAAAAGGGCAGGGGGAACAGGAGAGAGAAGGTGAGAGAAAGGCAGACAGATGAAGTGCTAGAAGAAAGAAGAGAGGGAGGAAGAAAAGCTTTATGTTGACACGGAGCTGGCAGTATGAGGAAAAAAGGCAAGAGGGGAGGAACAAGATGAAGACTGAAGCCAGTGAGACTCTGAGCAGACAGGGTTTGTCTTGAAGGCATTGCAGCTGATTGATAGAATGAGAGCTTGTCTGCAATCCAAGGCAGGGTGTCATGTCTCTGAGGAGAGGCGCGCTGTGGAGGAAAGATGCAGAGGGCTATTCTGACATAGGAGACATGTGCGTCTGCCCATCTTTCTCATTGTCCACAAGACTGTCAATCTCTGTCTGTGAACTGTTTGTCTGTCAGCTTCTTGATGGTTGTCAAAGACGGTTGGAGACCAAGAGGCCTTGGAGCGTTGCTTGGATCGCTCCTTGGTTTTCATTAATTAATACCAATTTTCCAGCTACTAGTCTCACTAGTCTCCTTGTTTATTTGCACAGTGAAAAAAGTTATAGTGCACCTATTGTTCTTGATATATTTTTGGTTTAATATCTGCTAATAAAACCATTTTTCTAGAAACCACTCTCTAGCTAGTTTGGATATGAGAATATTAAGCTTTGTCTTCAGAGTTTTTTTTTAGGCCTAAAAGTAGCCATGCTAGCCAGAGTTAGCCATTTTCTTGCTTTTGAAAGTCATCATATTTGTGATTGTTCATGGATGACACAGTGGACTGTTGTGTCTCCATTCAGGTGGACCAGGGACATCTTAGCAAACCCAGATAATCACACGATAAAAAATGCCTTATTTTATCTCATTGACCCAGAGCAGGAACATAACCTTGTTTTCTGACATAGAACAAGGTTTCTGATAGCTCTGGTCTGGGTTTGAGCCAATACAGAGCCCAGAAACAAACCCTGTCACAGCAACAAATAACTTCCCATTCATCACTTCTCACTGATGATCGTATACTTATACTTCATAAATGGTTTTGTTTGATAAGCAGTGGAAGTTGGAGTTCTGTTTATATAGGGGGACATCCTCCGTCTAAATCTACCATAGTCACTGTTCTTCTCAGCAGATATCAGCTACAGGATACCTCAGGACTCATTTCTTAGATTCTGTCTCTTTTGTTTTTACATGTTTATCTCAGGCGATTTAAACTGCAGGCAAATAAAATGGTTCAAAGCTATGCTGGCACACCAATGGCTATGATATAATCAATATGCCTTACTATCTAACATGGGACCAATGGCCCAAATTTCAAAACCTGACTGATTGAAAGTCTGGTAATTGCCATATACAACAGGATGAGAGAGATGTTCAGTGCTGCCTATCTCGATAGATTTGGTATTTATTTACTTATTTATTCTTCTGTACATTTGAAAAGAACATCACATCCTGGCATTTAACATTTTACTAAAGTGCAACCAATACAGTGGGTATAGTAAAGGACTTGGAGTCATAGCCTGATCTCCTGTCCTTGCCCCTGAGAAGTAAACATACAAATTAATAGTCCAAGCATCCATAGACAAACAACTAGATAAATGAACACAAATAATCAACGCAGATGTGGACTTGCAGTATTGAAAAGTAAAGAAACCTTGTAAAATTTTTGTCTTCACTTCGTCTTCATTTAATTCCTCAGAAGTCACAGGTTCATATTTTTTGTTATATCACGTTCACAGCATTGTAACTTTTTTAATCTGCCTCAGGAAAAAAAGCAATTACCTGTGTTCAGCTTGCACAAAGTGTGCGGTAAGAATTTTGTCTGGCACTGACAGCAGAAGCTGCATCAGCTCTGCTCTCCCACACCTGCTCTGGCTCCAGTAAAATCCATTACAAACTGAAGACTGGTTTGATTGATTAAGCAGTGGACTCTCTCTGTCCACCCTCCCACCTACAGGCCTGAGTTTCTCTTTTCTTTGACCCCTGTGGGGAATGGAAAGATGGTATTGAATTTGGTGTGATAATACACAACAGTGAACCTTCAAGCAGTATACAGACATAACTGGGTATGTGTTAAAAACAAACCAGCAGCAGCAGGTAGGTGTCTGCTTCAAAGTGGTGCTGATAAGCTCGTGACAGGCTGAAAGCCATGTATGATTCAGAATGGACAGATGAGTCAGTCTCCTCCAACAGGGTGTAACAGAGCCATATTTCCTTCTCTGGGAACACAAATCAGTCTCACTGAAGGCTCCTTTTTTTATTGATCCGTGTTTGACGTAAGCTCTCCAATTGCACAAAAAGTGCAGAGCCTGTGAGGTCGCACCTTGTCCTCAGAAATGGGTGATGACTCATGTTGCTTGGAAAATCCACAATGCTCAAATCTGTTGCTGTTAACTTTCTTATTTCCAAAAATCAACAGGTCTATTTTTATTGGAGTGAAACGTGCACAAATAAATCGTCCACTTCAAAGTATGCTGACCAGTTGTGTGTACAGACATTTTAAAGGGCAAGGGCAGAAAAAAGGGCAGGCAGCGTGCATACTTTCTGGCCCAGAAGGCATTGTATTATCTTTTTTTTTTTTTTGACTAGCCAAGATGCAGTTTAATGTGTTTTGCCATCTAGAAGAGCATTTTAGCACATTAGGGCTATCAAGCATGTGTTTTGGCTCCCAAGAGGGAACTCTAGCATGTGTATTTGCTTGCAAGAGTGCACTTTATCCTCTGTTTTGGCTCCCAAATGTACATTTTAGCATGTTTGTGCACCCAAGAAGGCACATGATCATGTTTTTTGGCCCCCATGAGGACAGTATTGGTTGGTCAAACACCTTTTCAAAAACATTTTTCAGCTTGAATACACCAGTTGATTTAACATCACATCGAATTGTTCTAGAAGTTTATTTTTGTTCATGTAATTTAGAACTAAAATGACAGTGATGTAAACTAAACAGAATTTTTGTTCCCAAAGATCAAAGTCTGCTGCTCTGTTGTTGAAACCTTCAGTGGTGACAGGTCCACTGTGCAGCTCATTTTAAACCCCGGGGGGTCTTCATCCACTTCCGCTCATGTAAATGTGAAAACATCCCAGAGTCAACAGATTGGAGAGAGCCAGAGGCTTTATGGGTCAGGGAGGATTACATCTGCACTCTGTTTCCTCCTCTGTCCTAGCTGGTTCAGCCACTTTTAACACTTCCTTTCACCGTCCACTCATCCCTTCATCCCTTTTCTGTTATCTTCTCTCTCTGCTAACCACCTCTCCCTCTCCTCTGTTTTTCCACCCCCTCTCTAACCCCTCCCTGCCTCTTGCAGTCTTTGGCATGCTGCCTCGTTCATGCCACCAGTAGGTCATGGCTGACAGATGGCTGGCTCGCAAGGGCTGAGGCAATAAGACATTGGGCGGAATGAAACAGGATGGGCCCCATACATTTTCAAGACTTATGGCTGGGTCTCGTTTCTAACCTTTTGTTTTCTCCAGGGCACGCTGATGGACTCTGTGTAAGAGCCCTGTTTTTTGCTTCAGGAGTGCTGTGACATTTGGAATTTCTGCGTGATCCTTCTCTTCAGCAGAGCACTGGTCACATTTTGGGAGAGCAAAGTAACCTACCATCAGAGGGACTTGTTTTTTTCTCCTTCCCCATGGTCTGACAAGTTCCTGCTGAGGATACAAAGTGTAATTCAAAATGTCACGACATCCAGTAAAACAAGATTGTTGTGTTGTGCGTTTTCAGCCCTCCCATTGACATAACACAACCCCTCTCCACAACAAGAACCACTTTGGAGCAACAAACTGAAGCACCTCTGTCAACAGGAAGAACTAAGATTGCAGAGTCACTGTGGGATTTTTTCAGGCTGCCATCGGCCAAAAACAAACCCAACTCAGAGACAAGTGTCCTGTCACCTGTATACAATATTTTTGGCCTCAATACACAGATTTTATTTTGAGGTTAGAAACCACACACATGGAGAGATCGTTGCTATTATTACATAAGAACAAAGCCCCATAGCTCTACCTACCATCACCCATCCTCACAGTGACTGTCAGCTGAAGGCAGAGCAGCCCAGTCAGGCAGCAAAAATCTGCTCCAAACTCAGGCCTGAAGCTTTCCTCATTCAGTCCTCTGACCATGCACAAGACCAGCAACTCCTCTTAACATGCAAGGCAGTCTAATTTTAAGTGTAATGATGCAGTTTATCATAGAAATGTTGGCAAAGGTTTTATTTTATTGTATTTACTGCAATGGTAAAAAGCAGTAAGATCAGGATTAGCTGGCATTACATAGGCTCTGATTGGTCTCCCCTTATTTTAAACTCAAACTTTGTTCATATTTTCTCACATAATGAGAAATAAAACAAGAAGTTTGTTTCTAGTTCAACTGCTAATTTTAATCAGAAACAAGACATGTTTTATTCTGTTAAACTGGGAAGGAAACTGAGATACAGGACAGATTTAAAACCAGGGAAAACCTAGGGCAAAATAAGCCAAATGCAGTGTAAACAGGGCAGTAGGGAACTGATGTCATCCGTAAGTTTGTCACTGTGATTTTCTCAGCAAGATTCACTCAAAAATACATGAACATACAAATAAATTCAGTTTAAAGTTCATAAAATGTTTTCTGGTCCAGTGAAGTCCCTGCTGCAATAAATAAACCAACAACCAGGATATTATTATCACTAGCATCAAGTCCCTCTTGTGTCTATAAATAAGCAATACCACATTAGCTGTTTAACATACATGGGGATGAAGACTCCATCCTCTTTAAGCCTCACACTAAGTTCCTGATGTTATAGGCCCATAATAATTTTAAGTCTAATGAATCCTGGACGTCAGAGGACTGGGCTGGAGCTGCTGGAGATGCACTCCTCTCTGGAAAAGTGCTGACAGTGCCAGGACTGGGATCATAAATATAGCAGCAGGCCTGTCAGGACTGCTCGGGGAGAGAGGTAGCGTTTGAGTTTACAGATGTAGCAGGTTTGCATGTCTTCTGCCTCATTTGCAATAATGTTGGATTTCACCGAGCCAGTAATGCCACGCTGCTAACACACACCTACTCAACATCACTCGCTGTGAGAGTTACACTTGTCTTAATTAAGTCACTGAGGTGTGTTTGTGTGTGTGTGTGTGTGTGTGTGTGTGTGTGTGTATGGGGGGCATCATGTTGATGTCAGACAATTTATAACGCTGTATGAGTCTGAAGCTCTGCAGATGGTGAAAAACCAAGGAGACAGCAGAACAGTGTGTTTTGTAACGCCACAGTTTATGATGGGAGTAGGTGGGGCTTTGAAGGATGGAAGAGGAGCTTAGTCTGTTTTTTGGAAACACAGTGATTCAAGCATTTTTAGGACATGTTTTGTTGCTTAACTGCAAACATTTATGGGTATAATTAAAAGCTTATTTTATTAGCATGAATGGTTTCGCTTTGTGAGAAAATGTTCAGAAATGTCTCTTTAGAGTTGCTGGGCTGACAGGCTTGTATTCCAAAATGCAGAATGGAACAATTTTAGGAACAAAAACATTTTGATTTGGTTTGAATCTCTCAGTTGATGTTTGTTCTAGCACAGCCAATCATTGGGAAACAGGAAATATTGTTTGGGTTTTTTTGTGAGGAGAAAAACTTCTCTAAGATCAGGGTAGGACCTTGGGATCTCCTCACAGCTTAAGGAGTCAAAACAGACACAGGCAGTTGCTGTTTACTCAAATGTATCACAGTGGACCATGAGATCATTGGCCCATTCAGGAAGGGGCTCTGCAATCAATGTGTCCTCAGCTCAGGTGGGCTTAGGGCACAGCTGGGATTAGTAACTGCTCTATACTCAAGCACAATTACCCTCAGTCGCTTTGTTCCTGTCACACTACTCCAATATAAACCAGACTTAAGCACGATGCTGACACAGGCATGGCTCGCCGACATCATGAAGCATCTGTCGACAAGACATGGTCTCATCAGAGTCAGCACAGTGGAGAACACAGAGAACTTTCTTACAACTTTAGTTACTTTTTTGCCTTCTGTTAAGTTGTTTTGGACCAACACAGCCTTCTAAAATGGCACCACTGATCAAAATGATTGTCGAGAGGAGAGGTCACTGTGATTATCAGAATCAGATTCAACTTTAATTGCCAGGTATGCTTGAACATACAAGGGATTTGTTATGGTGACGACTTGCCAGTGTGACAGTGTCCTTACCTTACTCATCTCTTCATCTGGAACCGAACAAAACTCAACAGCCAATCGCAGGGAGTAAATATACAATCATTTTATACTCTTTATACTATTTTATGATATTAAAACAAAGTTAAGCCATGTATTTTCACTTCACAATTTTTGAAACACACAATAATAAGTTGGTTTCACAAACACTGATTCAGAATTGAAGGACTAAAACTTCTGTATTGGTGCTAAAACTTCAATCCTCAGTGTCCATTTAAGGCTGGCTCTAGAAGTTCTGGAAGTAATGGAGACTAAATGCATACCCTTTTCAAAAAGCTTGTTGTTAAAAAAGTTATTGGTTTGAGTAACACTTCTCTCCAACAACACACCCTGTGTATGATGAGACTTTTCTGTTGTTTAGAAGATATTAAACTTTGGAGATTTCCATAATTAGAAGCACAGGTGAATCAGGCAGGTACCCTCTGGCTATTTACCTGGAGGCCAAAGGGCGACCTCATTTCCACCTCTTTGTCTTTAGTGATAGTTTGACCAAAGTTGGGTTTAGTCAGCATTTCAGATATGATAATTGATGACAACATGATTTAAAATGCAGCTCAGAAACAGATCAGTAAGGTCATTGAGACTACATCCATGTGATATACAGTCTATAAATGGAATAGATGTATTGGACTTGAAGCAGAGGTCTTTATCAGTGAAATACAACTTCAAAAGAAAATCAAAGAAGTCTCCCCCTGTCTCATTTTTAAATAAACCTTCCCAGTGCAACAGAGATCCCCTTTTTCCCTCGGAGACCAGCACTGACTGTACCCCAGCACCAGAAATGAATGATATATGAGTCCTTGGGAGTGTGAGGACTGTCTGGTTGTATGCATCCCACTCTCTCCTAGTCTAAGACTGTGCAGAGAGGCCATGTATGTTGTTGATGTCTCTCTCTTTGTGTGTATGTGTGTGTGTGTGTGTGTGTGTGTCCTTTAAGCAGCGTGTGTATTGACGGTCCAGTCACATCCTCTCTCCCTGCTATCTGTGCTGCTGAGGTCATCTCAGTCTGAGCTCCCCCCAGGTCAACACATTATCTAAATGATTTAATATCACTGCAGGCACCCCGACCCTCTCCTGTCATTGTGCTGTGGAGCAGGGAGACTAAGCACTCTTGGATGAATACTGAATACTTAATAGTATTTTTCACTGCTTCAGTAACAAAGGTTTTATGCATTACACAGATCATCAACCCATTCCCTCTGTAGTAATGTATTTAATATCGGTAGTTTTCATTAAAATGCCATTGAGGAAACTGGGAGTAATCTGAAGTTGAGCTCAGAAAGTTTGATGTGACTTTGGTAGAAATGTGAGGATTATACTTTAACCTGTCAGAACAATGTCACAGTGAGATAAAAATGTGATAAATGAATAAGAACCTTCACAGCCCTGTCCTCCAGATTGGAATCAGAGGCTGTCTGAATTTTTATTTCCATGGTATTTTCTGGAGCAAAACTATCGAGTGTATCTCAGACCCTGGAGAATTACTGTGAATGCTTTCAGGCCTCTGCTCCATTTTTTTAAGTTTTCATTAGATTCATCTTTGTATTGATTCAGCGTCAGACAGCAGCAGCTTCGAGCAGTGCTTGAGTTTTCTGTTGGACTGTTAGACTTTGAGTAACTGGTATATTATGGTATAACCCATGAAACAAAAACCATCTTGTTTTATCAATAAGTTAAGTAATAAAAACCAGAACAATTTCTACACAGCTTAACCTGTGTTTTAGCCTGTGCTCCATCACTCTCCTGTTTAGCTTTCTTGTGCTCTGATATCCTGTTTATTCTTGACGATTCAGCTCCAGTGTCCACCAATACAAGATAATTTTTGCTTCTTGCTGCCAAACTTTGCAGAACGGTATAAAGTTATCATAGGGACTTTGCCCCTAAGGATAGGCTGCATCGTTCACTGATACTCAGAAACAATATTTACCCCTTTCCCTTTAGTGCTGATTCTTATTTTGAATCGTGGATTCCTATCAGGCATGTAGAAGTGTTTTTTTTCAAGACTACCTCGAAGGCTCCGGAAAGAGAAAACTTTGACATCATTTCAATCACAATGCCAGAATTATTCTCAGAAAGGGGACAAAATCTCTCAGTTCAACATACAACGTAAAAGTTTTTCTTTTCACAGACGATGTTACTCTTCACTGGATATCTGTCATGAATTTATAACAGTACCACAGACAATACAGTGAGATTTTGTCAAAGGTAGCTGTAAATTGGACAGGGCCAAACTTTTAGTGAACGAACCCATCCAAAGCGTTTTAATCTTGTGGGATGAAGTTGTGCTTTGTTGCTGCAGCTCCAGCAACAAAAGTTGAATTAATATGCTCTCAGGGCCACTAGACTTCAGAGGGCATTTGCTGGATGTTAACACAGCCTTGGTCATAAAAATTTTATTGAACTTTGAAAACCTTGTACCTTATGCTTTGAGTAAGTTTTTTCAAAGTTTTCAGCTTAGAAATAATTTGTAGAGGGAACATTAAAAGATGGAGAAGGAAAGGAAATGGTGAAAGAGGTGCTTTTGGGTGAAATTTCTGCTGCTTGAAATGTTTTTGCTATAAATCTCCATTCATGTTGACACTAAAAAAAGACACAACTGTGAATGGTTTTCTACCACATCAGTCACTTTATGAAGAAACCTTGAGGGAGGTTTTTGATATGTGAGATCTTGAATTAAAACAAATATGAAAAGGCTAATTGATCCAGGAAACGTAATGTCGGTGTAAATGGACTTTCTGTTGGGCTCCAGATTGATTTAATTCATTGAAAGCGTACAAACCTCTCCTAAATCAAGGTTTTGAGTGCCATAAATGTTAAAATGTCACATTTGAATTTGATCACTTTAGAGTAAATAATAGAGAAGTTGTTGGTCAGGGCTGATCAGGAGAAGAGAGTACCTTCAGTGACAGACTTTTATCACAAAGCACAAAGTTTCTCCTTTTTGTAGCACAGTCAGAAATAGGAGAGGGGAGCTCATAGAGCTGCACACTTTTCCTTTTATTTCCATCTACTCACTGAAGTGCAGCAGGTTTGTTAGTCTAAGTACAAAGTGTGGGGAGAGTGTATGAAGTATTGTAACAACTGACTAACAGCAAAGCTGAGTCATTGTTGTAGGAGGATTCTCAAATAAAGACACGAAACACCCTCAACATACTAAGAGGTGAAACACTGTCCTTTATGAACTTTGTTTCATACTAAATTTATGCTCCTCATGCAAGAAAGGTAGAAAATTTTGAATTTTTTGTTCCACCTTTGACAAAAAGTGGTATCATCAAGTCCCAGAGGATCGGGCAAATCCAGTTCTGCAGTGAAGTCTTGTTTCACTCAGCTGTCGTGCTGAGCCCGCTTTTTACTCTCTTTATGATTTCCTTACATTTTGTGGCCAAAACTTACACAAAGGGCACAGAATTTATGCTCAGTTATTACCCTGAATTTCTCACCGATTATCCAGCTGTTAAATACTTAATTTTAATTGGTCAATAAAACTGATACTAAACCTGCATCTTAAATACACGATTTTAATGAAATTTCCTTGCATCAATCTTAAAACAAAAACAGCTTATGTTCTGCAATATTGACAATTTTTTAAGAGACTCATCAAGTGCAGCATCACAGAATTAAGTCATGTGCCCAACTTAACAGATCTGTTCCAAAAAAAAAGTATTGTGCATTTATATTATCTTCTTAAACTACAAAAAAAAAGATATAAAGGCAAAATTATTAAACTAAGTTATAGTGACTTCATCATCAGTTAATGTTGAGCAATAGGAATCAGTGATACATGCCATAAGTGACTTGTGCATTACTTATTGCAACTAAACAGCCAGCAGGGGGTAAAGGAGCACAGAGTGCAGGCTGACATGCAGCAAGGGGTCATGGGTAGGAGTCGAGCAGCTGACCTGTGCAAGGGGGACGACAACTTGGTCACACGCTCAGAGTAACTCAGCTAAACCAGAAACTCAAACACATTTTTAAGACAGCTTGTGATATGCAGCTTTGGTGAAGTTTCCTTAAAGCACATTTTGATTATAGACTCAGCGCTGTTAGAGTTTATACAGTGGAGACTTGACATTTTACATCAACCCTGAGTTTGTGGAACAAGTCTGTCTGCTTGTTTTCTGGTGGTTCCAGCCAAGGACACTGTGCTGCCTGAAGCATTTTCCCTCCACCAGCCCTGAGCTCCCTCCGTGTCCCTCCATCTCACACACACACACACACACACACTACATGCTCAAACACAGAGCGGGGCACAGTACCGGTCCACTGACCCGCAGTGGCTGTCAGATTTTCCCTGATGTCTCTCATTCAGATGAATCAGAGCGAGAGAGAATAAGGAAGGACAGGGACAAGTGACAAGGCTGTTTGAGTAGACAAGACATGTATTTATTTTTTTCTGCCTCTTCGTCTGAGTGGTTGCAACATAAAAATCCTGTGGGTGCTGTTGAAATATGCAGACTCACCTAAAAATCATGAGTTAAAATGTGATTAGCGGAAGACAAACAGCCAGACAAAGCAACAAGCTGAAGAACAGCCTGGAGCCTGAGCGTGACAGGAAGAAAAGAAGAAAAGAAAATTACTGTTAAGAAGTAGAATAAATGTGCAGTAATGAGGGGAATTTTTTTGAGGGCCAGGAGCAGTCACCTTGTCAATGTGCATTATGTTGCTGCTGAACATTCCCTCTTAGCGTCTGCTTACAGCACTGAGGGACAGAGGACCAACAAACAGAACGCCCTTCACTACTCTGCATCCCCGTCATGGCTTGTGCTCTAACGAATACCGTCAGGATTTAGTTACAGCCAACACATTGTCAATGGTTGTCTGTCGGCTAGGTTTAATAAAAGTCTCCATGGCCCAAGCAACGGTTTCAATGCAAAAAAGTAACAAACATTTGGAACAGACATGATGGACCTTGGACTTGTGTACAGCTCTGCATTTTGAAAAGCCTCAGCTGAATTGTTCAGATGCCATGGCAGCTAATGTCAGAGCCTGTTTGCGAGTGAAAACTACAGCAGCTTTGTCAGCGCCACATGAAAAAACAGTGCCAGAGCACCAAACAGAAGAGTGATATTCAGATCACAGCGGGTGAGGATCATTGTGATGTTTCAATGCCCAGAACCCACCATGGCATTTTCATTGAAAGCTTTAAAAAATAAATAAAGAAAGAGGCTTTGCAAATGTCAAAGGGGCACAGGGTGCACTGTAACCTTTATCCAACTGTCTACAAATGGGAGGGAAACGACAACACTGAAATTTATCCTTCACCTGGATACCTTCAACACCTCGATCTGCACAGTCCTGACACTGACATTATTTTTGTATATTGAGCTTGTCTCCCTGAGTCTTTTTCTGATAATGTAAAGCAGTTCTTGATGGTATATTGATTTGTATGCAAAGAAAAAACACATCTCTTGACTATTGAATATATTATTGAACTCCACTGTAACAGTATGGTCTGACACCATGTCTTGGAGGCAAGAGACTGATCCATCTGATAACCCTGTAAATAAAGGTTTTGATCTATTTCTGAGGATAACACTTTTGTACATTAAGAAACAAGGGGGAATGTATGCACCAAATAGCCGATCCATGTCAATAATGTGCAGATAATCAATGATAACATGGCTTATTTAATGACATCAGATGATAACCAGTTCATAAAATGACTTTTACTCTTTTTTTAGGATTCCAGTGGGGTTGCTTTCTACGTTTCATTCAGATCCTGCATGACAAAACTATTGATTGTGAGATAGTCACAACCATTAACTTCTTGGCACCACTGACCCTGATGTCGATGCATGTTTCCCATGTACTGACACCATTGTTCCAATCACAGTTTGGCTCTGTGAGACAATCACTTACACCCAACCCCCCCCCCTTTACTGTAGCATTTTTGTCTCTTTTTGTCCATTTTAATCAATAAAGTGAAACAATCACTGTTAACTTCTTTGAAAGTTTCACCACAAGTCTGAGGTGATCCAAAAGCTTTTGCTGCCCACTGACATCATTCTGAGTCATTGCTCTCATAAGCTTCATTAGGAGGTGATTAGCTTAACTCTACTTTGTGTGATGTTTCTTTTTCTGTTTCAGTTTCAGTTGACAGTTTAAGTGTAGATTACTTTTGACTTGTTTACTGAGCCATAAAAGAGTTCATTGCTTTCAACTTGTTTCTGTTGATAACCCAAATTTCAAGGTAGGATCTGCAGGAGTTTTCATCACTATTCATTAACTAAACATCCAAACTGGGCCCCTCTTCTTTGGCTCAGTGTCAGTTGCAACTCATGCCCACTCCCTTTGATAGTAACTCATATCCGTAGCCACATGTGACCACTGCAAGCACTTGCAGCATCACATTGCTAAATGGGAGAGACTCAAGACCTGCACAACTGACTCCCTGCAGGTAAATGAGGTATCCTGCAAATAATGTATTATTCTTTCTCTGTCGCCACTTGTTATGGCTTCTCCCACTTGCTGTGAATGATATGCAAAGTCACACTGTGCACACTGTGCGCACAAACACTGACCCACGTGTAAATAGGACCATTGGTGATGATTGAGCAGGATCATTTTTAAAAGGTGACATTTTTCAGGAAAATCTTGCAGACCCTACCCTTAAGTAAGCTTACTCATTATGTATGTATTTGTCTCACTGCCATTTCATCTTTTATACATTTTGAAACTCTACTTAGAACATTTATAAGATCCAGCAGTGAAAAATGTAAAATTGTGCAATATTTTAGCTAGGCTTAAGATTTTGATCAGGTGTGTATTTGGCCTTACGGCCGAAGCCTAAGATGGCGAGAGCACACTCCTCTTTTTCATGTGCGTATGTAAAAAGCCAAGGCAGGGAAAACAACAGCATAGATCCCCAAAAATACAGAACAGAGTGAGCACCAGTGACAATACATATGACACTAAATCAGACCCAGTATACACAAAAGGACAGTGGTGGGTTGCGAAGTGGTTTGCAGAGGAAGCAGTAAGAGCAGGCAGGCACATAAAACACATTGCCATCTGCCATGCGGACACTTGGATGTAATCAACGGAGCTGTCGACTGACTGGGCTGGTGTTTAGAGCAGCTGATGTCCTGACGACAGACTTCATGACCTGCCTGAACTAACATTACGCTCAATATGTGTCAGATCTGAGCCCAAATATAGCAAAAAGAGAGAAGATGTTGGTTCTTCCAGATGACTTTTCCCTTCTTGGAGGACAATGAAGATACGAAAAGTTTGAAGAGGTAAAGGCTGGAATGTGAAGAGTAGTGAACAAACACCATTTGTTGTTTGTCGATTAAAAAGGATTGTGTGACTGTTGTCTGTTTACAATCCAGAGCTGTGTAAAAACAACAGATCTGTGCCACATGTTTGAGTGAATCAGTATTCTTTTACTGAAAAGTGTGAGCAGTAGATGATCACATATTTATTTTTGCTGCATTGGACTACATTAACATTAACTAAATAATCAACATCAAGGTTTTCCTGTAGGTTTTGACAATCTCTCCTGTGTGTTTCTGTACTACCAATTAGGGTGATGGAACTATCAAAAAATAACACTTATTTAACATTTTAATATGAAAGCAGTGAAGTGTAATAAAACTTTTGAAAGCCTTAATGCATTTCTCTACCTGTAACCTGTTACTGCACTATCAAAAAAGCCAATAGGCAATGGGAAATCTAGTTAGGGACAAGTTTTTCCTCTAAGAGTTGGTGAGCTCTGGAGGCGGTGGGCACCTGAAGTAATCAATGCTACCGATATAAATCAGCCCCATATGGATTTAGTGTGGTCCTCTCCAAGCATGAGGAAATGAGCAGCTCAATTTACAGCATTGAGCCTTTTATTAGCTCCAAGGAAACACATCAAGCACTGCCTTTGATTTACAAAGGTGTGTGGGTGTGTGTTGGTGGGTGGGTGGTTGTGAGTGACTCACGTTGGCACCCTATCAGTATGATTAGCATGACTATAAGAAGCAGAACTTACAGGGCACACAGAAAGCCTCTCTGCATTTTCGTTTGATTGATTCATAAATTCAAAGGAGAGATATTTCATTTTCCGGCATAAAGCGTGTCTGTTTGTCGAAGGATATTAATTTTCTTTCATCGGCTCAACCTCCTGACTGTGCATTGTGCCATAGCATAATAAAGACCAAAAAGAAGGTTTATTGTGAAGCTGCTACATCAAAGTATGTCGGTATCAGAGTGTGAAGTGCAGGCTGTTTGTTGTTGGTTACACTTTGGCAGCATAAGTCAAAGGAATGAAATCAATGAAACAGCTCTTGGAGATATTTCCAACTGAAGAGCCTTGTCAACGCTGCAGTCCAGTCCTCTTGTTGGATACTCATGTCAGAATGATACAAGCAAAACCAGCCAGCAAAATCCTATTATGTACTAACAAAGCAGGACGTGCTTTTATTTTGAAAGGCAGCCGAGCATTTGAAGTAATACTTGACTATTTGAAAAGGGTTGAATAAACTACAAAGTGGTGCATAGGCTGCAGAGCTGCTCTGACTGATAGGTTGTAGCTTGACTCCATACCAGCAAATATCAGAGGCAGGAAAACAACAAGCAAAAAAGGTGTAAGAAACATTTTTTGAGCTTGTGATCCTTTAAGGTACTGTCTGTCTGAATCTGAGGTTAGTGTGCTGAAATCTCTCACTGCGATGGGTTAAAGCCTCCCCAGAGTTCGTACCCTCAGGTTGGTAGGGCCAGACAGTTTAATAGAGTATCCATCTTCATACCTGTCTTACCCTCTTCAGCAGACTGACTCTAAACGCAACAAACACAACACTCACTCTGTGCAGTTTGAGGTCTTTGGTGTCACAGAAAAAGCTCACACTTTTACCTGCAGGATTTCTCTCATCATTTTAACAAATTTATGGACAGACATCACTGAGCAGACATTTAACTTAGTCACTTTTGGTTATCATTATGAAGTCACCTAAATGTTGACGGCACATTTTAATGGATGTATAATAACGACTCCATCTGTCTTCCTGCGTTCCCTATTAGTCTTGCTGTCACTACGCTACAGCGTGCTATCTCGAAGGGAAAGGAAACACTGAAGTGACTCTGGAGGCTCAACAGCAAGAGGAAAAGAGTCTTTTTTATTGAGAGGGTAAAAAGACTTGAAGGGACAAAAGAGGTAAAGATATAGACCTCATCCACTTGCTAGATGAGGGCGGGGGTGAATTTCATCATGGTTGCACTATTGAGGGCACCAACTCCCAACATACCTTGCACATGGGCTTAATTTCCTAGTAATTATTCATGATAATTCAGCAGGTCCTTTACCAGCAGATGAAACTCTCTTTACCTCCCGTCTTGTTTTCAGGAGTGGATGGACCCAGTGACTTATTTTTCATTTCACAAATAGGGACAGAACCACAAAATCATTGTCACTGCTTGATGATTCAATTTCTCTTGTGCAAATCTTTGTGATTAATAGAAAGATAAATATATTGGATTCAGTGTGCAAGGTGTCTTTGCGTGACATTTTTCTTTTTTCTTTCACATTCTGGATCTTAAAACGGCATCTGAAAATCATGGAGTCAGTGTGCAAAGGCCTTGAGAGTGTGTTACTTTGTTAGGAGCAAGATTTTGGATGTAGGGAAAAGTTTGTTGCTGGTTGCATTCGAGCATCAAAGCATCCAAGCTCAGCTCTAAAATACCTGAAATCTCTCAAGAACAGAACAAATAAACAGACTTTCCTGCCTTGAGAAGAAACATCTGTTTATCCCCCAGTTTGTTTGGCCTCATAAACATGAAGTATCAGAGCCAGTACCTTGTGGCCAGGTGTTTTGGTATGAATGGTTTCAGGGGCTTGGCTGGTTAAGTATTTGTTGCTCCTCTGTGATAGTACAACGATGCCTAAATCCTTGGATTTTCTGACTTTGCTGCAGCTTTCCTTTGTGTTTGTTTTCTCTGAAAAAGGATAGACTTTGAGCTATCACTGTCGGTTTCTCAGGTAATGAACACCACTTCACCCCTCCCTCTGGATGTCAATTTATAGTACAAGAGTAAACAAATGTGAGTTGCATACAATTGCGTGTTCAGGTGTGTCTCTCTTACACAAATTAGTCTCATACGGAAAGTGTTTCATACTGACAAAACAAATGCCATCCTTGCTCTGTTCTCACCTTTTCTTTCAACAACAGCCCTGCTGTTTTCATGCTGTCGACTAATTGGCCTCCTCGAGCACCAGTAGCAGGTTTTTCCTCTTAGTATCTCTAGGGTCCACCTTTTTAAGAGAACATGCATGCCTTTCTGCTTCTCTGATTATAACCCCAGAACTTGAACATATTGAGCAATTAGAGCGAGCAGGCCACCTCAAATACAAATCTCTAGGATAAAGGGGCAAAGCTTTTCAGTCCTTTGTGATGCACATTTTAAATGGGTATGTCAGAACCTGCTGATGTATATTTCAGGTGAGGGATACAGGATTATTCTGGGAAAAGTATTTCATTTGCATGAAGATGACGTTCTCTGGATGTAATTAATTTATTCCTCAGATATTGTTTTGTGAGAGGTCACACAGGAGAGTGTGTAGTTTTCTGTTTACCCATGACGGTTCTGATCCACTGCTGTATTCATCTGAACGATGTCATTACCTTACTCTTGGCTCAACTTAACTTAATTAACTTCACAGCATAAAATGGACATCTGAAAAATTCAACTGGGTTTTTTTTAAACTCAGTTTCCAACTACATGTTGATACTTCCTAGCCTGGTACCACATCTCTGACTCATCTGCAGTGTTGTTAACCCTTTGCTAAATACCCCATTGTTGGAACCCCAATCATATTTTTCCTCTCTAGTTACTTTTTGAATTTATGAATGCTGCTACAAATACACAATTTTCATCTGGGGTCGTACGTCAGCACAGTAGCCCTCGGGAAAAAGAACACCTCACTCAGTAAACACAAACAATAACTGATGTATGATCATTCAAGAGTCTGCTTTCTGTCACGGAAATGCCATCATTATTTTCCTTCCTCGAGGTAATGGGAAAAAAGTGTGTTGAGTTGTTGTCAATGTGCAATAGAGAATTTTTTTTCTACTGCCAAGGCCAAAGATTCAAATCTCTAGAAGCACTGAACCAAACAACATGCTTTCACTGAGTGTGCTGCCAAGAAGCTCAGTGCTGGAAATACTGGTGACCCAGGTGCAGTTCCCAGACCAAGGAGAAGCCAATTCATCCAAACAGCCAAGACTTGATTTTAAATCCCAGCAGCTCCAGAGAGGACTAAACAGACTGATTGCAAGGTTTAAAGGGAGGACGTGTTTCACATATCAGGTGTTAAGTCTGCTGCTTTTCAACAACTAACTTGCAAAGGACCAGACGAGTGGAAAGAGTATCAATCAAAGGAAGTAACTCTGAAGTTAATTGAGAAATTAACTTCAGGGTGATTGATTTCAAAGTGCAGTATCTCAGTTGGTAGAGCAGTTTCTTTTTGACACGTTTAACAAGTTACTGTCCATACTATTAATGACTATTTTCAGTTACCTGCAAAGCTCATCATCACATTCTGTTCAGTTCTCACTGATTCCACTGGAACTATTCAAAGAATTGATCAGCTCATTAGGCTTTGCAGGATTTGTAAGTGGATATACTGCTTGGCCAGAAAAAATGTCACACACTCGAATATTTTGCTGGATCACCTTTAGCTTTGATCACAGCACGCATTCACTGTGGCATTGTTTGAGCTTCTGCAATGTCACAAGATTTATTTCCATCCAGTGGTGCATTAATTTTTCTCCATGATCTTGTATTTATGATGGGAGAGTCTGACCACTGCACAAAGCCTTCTCCAGCACATCCCAAAGATTCTCAATGGGGTTAAAGTCTGGACTCTGTGGAGGCCAATCCATGAATGAAAATGATGTCTCATGCTCCCTAAACCACTCTTTCACAATTTGAGCCTGATGAATCCTGGCGTTGACATCTTGGAATATGCCTGTGCCATTAGGGAAGAAGAAGTCCATTAATGGCATAACCTGGTCATTCAGTATATTCAGGTAGTCAGCTGACCTCATTCTTTGGGCACATACTGTTGCTGAACTTAGGCCTTGGCAACTGCAGCAACCCCGGATCATAGCACTGCCTCAACAGGCTTGTACAGTAGGCACTAGGCATGATGAGTTCATCACTTCACCTGCCTCTTAGCCTGGAGAAAATGGCCCCCCACCATCCTTCCAGTTTTTAGTAATGTGCTGGACAGTTCTTAACCCAATCGTTTCTGCAGTCTTCTAAGATGTTTCCTCTGCTTGATGCCAATGATTTGACTCTTCTTAAACAGACGAACATCTTTTCCACAACCACAGTTATTTAAGAAATGAGAAGTCACTCATTGCATCAGCTGGGGTTAAATAACTTGTTGCCAGCTGTTGCCATGCAGTAATTATCCAATAGGAGGCTTGTACCTGTTTGCTTAGTCAAATCCAGGTGGCAACTTTTTGGGGGGCCAGGCTGTGTATTTTTGTTTACCGAAAACTAGACGAGAACCTTTGAGAAACCAAAAAAGCAGCAACAAGAAAAAAGGCATGATTTATCTTTAAAGGATATTTTCAAACTGTCTGTCAGTGTAACAGCTTTGTACGCAACTACAAAGGATCTTGCTACATAATTTTGTGCGGATGTGTTTTTTCACTCCTTATTTGTCTAAAAAATGTATCCATGTGGTTGACATTTGTCAAACATTTTTGAATGCATCAACATTTGAAATGGATATACACCCACATTGCTCTCTGGGTAACCTAAGACTTTTCTTTGAAATGTTGGTTTAATATTCTCAAAGCTGATGTTGCTTTCACTGTTCAGTTGTACAATTTATGTCGTGTTGATGATATAACTGAGAGTGCTTATATGGTGTACTTACGTAAGCTTGTTGGTATTAACCATAGATCACAGTAATAAAAGCTTCTCACTGCTGCTGCTATGAATGTGTTGACCTTAACGCTTTGCAACGAATTGCAGACTTTCAAGACAACTATTCACTATTAAATCTTTTATACAGTGCTAGTTACAGATGTTACATGCATTGAATGGAAAAAGAAAACATGGCAGCTTTCATATTTCAAAAAGTGTGATGAATGGACCACAGTCTTTGTATTTTGGACGGCTGTCAAAGTTAAAGAAATCACAACACATCTATTCATTTGATTTTTTTTTTTCAACATGATTAGCACAGCCACATTCTGTGATTATGACCCTCGACTGGCCTCATGGGAAATCACCAAGCAGCACAGCAGTAATGTTGTTGAGGGCCAGCAGAACCAAACCTCTCTGAACAGAAATGGATAAAGAAATAAATTTCTCAAATTGCAAGTTCAGCTTCAAAGCATTTCCAGACGGTCCTCTCAACAAGACCATAGTTATTAGCATTTTCTGTCGATGTGAATTGAGTTACCACCGGAATACATCCAGCCTCAGTTACCACTTGCTGGCGAAGCACACAGCTGATGCAGACAGCCCTCCCCCTCCTCGCCTTAGCCTCGGCTACAGCCTATTCAGCAGGGCTTTTGTTTTTCCCCTTGTGAGGTTAGATGTATCAACGCTGAGTAATGATGCGCTGAGTTTACTTAAAGTATGAAGAATCCAGGGAACTGTCCTTCAGTGAAGGGAAATTTAAGTGGCCAATGTGTCTGTTGTTGCAATGAATAAGGTTCTTTGAAAAACGTAGGATTTGTAAAGTATAAAACTAGACACTACATTTTGCCAGTATTAAATTCAGGTCACTAAGCCCATCTGATGTTGAGTGTTGGGCTTGAGGCTGGAGTATTTTGAGTATGCAGTTAAAAACTGAACAGTGTAATATTTTGCATTGTTGCAAAAAATAGTAAATATATACATGTGCATTATACAAGCATTTGGATTAGAGTAAAACCAAGAAGCATCCCCTGGTTTAAAAATATGAAACCCACACAAAACTGCTTAGATCTGCAGTTATTTGAGAGTCGGCTGGAGGCTGAAACACCAGAACATGCATACACTCAAAGCCAAAGCAGCTAATTTTGACAGCAAAAATTAACACCTACAGCTAGACTTGGGCTTAAATAGCTCATTTTTGTTTTGGAACACACTGTTCAGGCCCTGTAACTGTCTACAAAGAGGCCAAAAGCTGACCTCTTCACCTCAACCAAACGTATACAAAGCTAGGTTGAGTGAATTTTACCAATATGGCTTCAAAACTATGTCAGAAATTAATGAGTGACATTGTGGAGTATACATCTGTTCATCATACAGTCTACATTAAAAACCTGAGAAACAACACTTTTGAGAAGATTTAGAGGGGGTATTATGAAGTGTGATTACTTTGTAATAAAGAATACATATCCAGTTGACCTTTCTCATCATCCCTTAGATCAGATTACTTTCAGAGCCTTTACCTGGCAGCATGACCTGAATTCACAGTGATGAGATTTCAAGTTTTGAGTCACCGAAATCTGGGGGCCAAATTGGCATCCGGAAACATATTAGTCTTGGTCAAACTTAAGATGCTCATTATTTTATTTGCCTTAAACATCGAGCCCATTAATAATGTAAACTGACCCAACATTATGACTTAGTTGTTACTTTTCTCAGGCTCAATATGAGCATTCATCACAAACTAATTTATGGCGCATTAAATGAAAAGCTTCTGCAACTGTTTTTAATTAAGTCCTAAAAGTCTTGTGTTTTTGTTTTCAGTTACATCTCATCCTGAGATACATGCAGCCTTTTTTTCCAAGTAGTACAAAGAAATTGCACACAATGAAATTAGATGATTTAATGTTGTTTATGAATAAAACAATATCTGTTTTTTTCTATTTTTCTACATTTTTACTTTTCACTCTCCAAGAAATGCCCTTAACAGCCTTCCTTTGTCCTCCTCATGTGCTCATACAAGACAATAAAACCTTATCAGTAGTGCTGTAATGCAATTAGTGAAGCAGTGGAGCCAGGAGGGAGCCATACGAGCTTTCAGGAAGACCCACTCACTCTGTATTGATTTGTGGAAGTGGATGACTCTGAGAATCAAGCAGTCAAGATGCGATCAAGACATAAATTACACTCAATCTTCTATGCTCCCAAACCTGTGAGTGCTGTGTGTGTGTGTGTGTGTGTGCATGACCCACTTCCCTCTCCGGACCTGTAAGTACATGAGTGGGTGTGTGCTTGCACATCCTCTGGAAGCAGTGATGGGAATCATGTTTTGCCAAACTGTGAAAGGAAAAACCCAATTTTTTAAAAAAAACACACACAGTCACACGCTCACATATCTCACACTCACAGCACGGGCAGCATGAAGTATGGACGGCCATTGTTAAGGCCATCTCACATGATGACAGCGAGATGGGGGTAAAATGATGTCTGATAGTTTTAAAAGGTTGTTAGTCGGGTAAAGAAGGGAAATGGCTTGATAATGGAATCTGCTTCTGTGATCTTTAATCTGCAGCCTGTCAAGCTTTTTGTTGGAGAGACAACAGAGCGCGAGGAGCCAGAGGAGAAAACACTCTGCATTATTCTGCTCAGTAAACAGTGAGGTGAGCGTTATCAAAGTGAGGAGTACACATTTGGATAAGTCAGCTTGCACAAAGAAATTGCAGATATAAATTTAAATACTGGAGTGTGTCTACTCTGCTTGTTTGGAGAACTCACCAGCTGAATAACTATTTTTTCAGAAGACTGTTTTACAAGCCAGTCTAATGTTTGGCCAGATTTTCTACAGGAAATGACAAAGAATAATTCATCTGAGATATTTATGGCTATGGTCAGGTAAGCATGAATAATTGTCATAGCTGTAAGACATTTAAAAAGAAAGCAATTATGTTAGTTTTGAGCTTTACCAGTTCACCGAAACAACAAGCAGCAGTTTCCATTTGCATCATATCTGTGGGAGTGCACACAGTAATTGCTGGATTGTTTTGAGGAAAACTTAATACAATTTATGCTAGATCAAGAACAACAAATTCCTCTTCTCTTGTCCAATTCCTTGTTTTTCATGAAAAGCATTCAACATTCTGCCGAGGATGTGTGATAAGAAAAAGACAAATTCATTTTGTAAAAGTAAAATGGTAGGATGAATTCAGACTTTTAGGTAAAACTGTTTATCAGTCTAAATACAGGACAGTCTTCTCAAGTCTAGGTTCAGATCTCAAAAACATTCTTTTTCTAATTCCAAATTTTGATTTTTAACGAAATCTTCTTCTCAGTTACCTGTCCTGAAATTTTGTAGCAAAGGGTCAAGGATGAGTTGAACCACTGACTACCACTGCAAGGACTGTGAACTGTGGAGTGTATGCTTGGCTGAATCAAACCAGCACCACATGAAAAAAAAATCATGGGTGTCAATCCAGTGATAGCAGAAACACATTCAATCAGCAGAGAATGCTTTGTATGACATGTTACAGACAACACTGTTCACCACTACTACTCTCCACCCAGAAACGTCCAGAGACAACCAAAACATCAACATACGGGTAGAGGAGGGGTTGAGGCAAACACAGACACTGACACACATGTATATAGGCCTATAGGTGACAATTGAACAGGATTATTTTATAAAAGTTGACTTTTTTTTTTTTTTTTTGGAAAATCCTGCAGACCCTACTTTTAAAGTGTGAAGGACTCAGAAGGCTCCAGAATATGCGGTAATATCAAATCTGCTCACTCTGGTCTGATGCTTCTTGGTCTCTTTTGTGAGGGGAGAGAGTTAAAAAGGCAGTCAGAGAGTGTTTTGGATAAAATTCTTTGTGATACCATATTTACTGGCTTCTTTATTGACCATTGATCGTTATCTTGAGATCCGCCTCAGTTTTTGGAGTCACTTCAAACAAGACGATCTCTGTGTCTCTGTATCTTTCGTTCTCCTGGCACTGTGGTTGTAAGTGATGGCAGGTGTTAGTCATGGTGGGTAATCCTTCTTAGCCACTTCCACTGTTATGAAAAGATATCGAGAGTCTAAAATATTGTCTTTTCAGAGCTAATTCTCTTTGATATTTGGGCAGACTGTGAAATAAATTAGAAACTGTTTCCCCAAGTTATGGTCATTACTCAGGGCTGTGACTCAACAGTAATCGAAGAAATGTTGGTTTTGTATTGAGTTAAGAAGACATAGACTAAAAATGTAATCTGAAGTCTTTTGTTCAGAGGTCCAGCTTTCCAATGGCAGCGTCACAAGTTTTGGTTGTAGCCTCTGTCGCTGGTCGCTTCTTGTTGAATAGCAGTAATAATCAGGGAGCTTGTGGTCAGAAAAGGTGTTTATCTTAATAAAAGTTTGGGCTCTCAACCTGCATCTCGTCTAAAAGTTGGCTGAACACATCTTGACTTTAGATCTGGGCTGAGCACACAGACTTCTCTCTTCTGAAGATGGAAAGCAGAAAGCTCAGATGACTTAATGCTGAACGATTAGGAAATCCATTTAAAAAGTGGAGACATCAATCTAAGAGCATCCCCTCGTTCTTGCTCTCTCTGTTTTTATGTCCCCATCTGTCTCTGCTTAAACTGTGCGCTCAGATTTAACATGTCCAGGTGTGAACCACAGAGTGTATTATTCATTACGAGGGGAAAAGAGGAAGATGGAGATCACCATCTGCTCACTGCTTGATTAAATTAATCATGTGTGAACTTTGGTACAAGTCAGCAGACCCCCATCTCTCTTTCATGCTGTCACATCTAAACACTTTCCAGCCAGCATGTGTGTGTGTTATTGTACCCTAAGATTCAAAGCCACTAAATTTGCCAGTTTCCTTGATGTTAGGGGTGAACAGATGGGTTTATGGTTTATGGTTTAGCCCCAGCTGGGGGCAGCAAACATTTTGCAAATGACTCTTTGGTGATTGGGGGCTCAATCAAACCCTCTGCAAAAACTGAATATTCACCTTTTTCAGAGCCGTTGCGAGTTTTGATATGAAAAAGTCATCGTGTGATTTGAAGGGGATCAGAGTCGGTACAAAAGGCAAATGAATTGCCTGTGTTTTCCCTTTTGCCTCTTTAAATATTGGAACACAAAAGGCTTTCGGATGGAGATAATGTTGGAGGGCTTGCAGAGCAAATGAGATTCTCTCCACGAAAAACAAATTCTTTCAAATCCTCGGGTGTGAGTGGGAGTGTGTTTGTGTTACAAGTGCAAAGCCTGCTGGGATAGGTTCCTGCAAAGCTACATCCACGGTAAGCGTCTCAATGTGGGTCTGATGAGCAACTTGAAAGTAGAGTGAGGAGGCACGGAGGTCTAATTGAGTGTTTTTACATCCACGCACTGTGTTCTGCAAATTAGGCTCTTGTCCCATTTGAGGTCTTGATCAGTTTAAGCTGTTTATGTGCGTCTTTATCACCCACACATGAATCAATGGGGCAGAGCAAACTCAAATCCACGATTTTATAGGGTGGTTTAATGTGGAGGATGGAAACAAACACAGTTGGTGTCACTAAACAGTTGCTATCACTGCTTTGACTCTCTCATAATACGAGCTGATTGCAAACAGGATATGAACTCCAAATTCTTCTCTCTCAGCATTGAAATTCAATTTCTCAGAGTGAATGTGGGCAGGGTGCATGTTCAGAGTTTCTTTAGTGAGTCTTATAAAATTCACTGAACTGAGGCCAGGGTTATCACAAAGAGGTGAAAAGAAAGAAGAAACTGGAAGCATCTGTCATGCTGACTCACAGACGGCAGAGCAGGATTTCTTCCTCCCTAAACAAGATCCAGCCGTGAATCATCTTTACAGCCTCAGAGCATTTCCCTCTCCACATAAACAGGCCTCTGGTTGCATGTTAATAATGTCACTCTGTCCTCAAAAGACATCTGCTTCAACTTGATGACTTCTTTTATTGTTTCTCTGAATTATTAGACAACCCAGCAGAGGATTTCAATGTCACTTAGCATGTAGATCGACTCTGACAGTCAAAGGCCGTGTCAGGCTTTGATTTATTCACATTCGCTCACAGTTCAGTTGAGATTTTTGTATTATTTTGGTTCCTCTTTATCCCTCCAACAGCATCATAAATCCTTACATCATCTGACACTTCATCTCTCCCCTATAACAGTCGACTGTCAGTCAAACCTCAGCTGCGAGCAGATCTGCCAAGCTCTTACACGGAGCTGTTACCTAACAAGCATGAGGTGTGCAGGGGGCTGATGAAATGTTACATCAAACCAAACAAGAATTTATTTTCCCGACATGCAGATCAAAACAGGAATGTTTAGCAGAAAAGTATTTTTGTCCCTCTTTTATAACGGTGCATGTAACAGCTATGGTGACTGTAGACACAATCAAAGTGTCCTTTGCTTCTCAGAGCTTTTCAGCTCAGCCTGAAGCTGCTGTGTACACAGAGGTTTAATCAGCAGGACGATGTGACCCAGGGCTGTGATATCCTGATTGCAGATAACATGTTATGAAACCAGGCCTGAGCTTTTTTAAGGATATTTTAAACCATTAAGGATTTTACAATCCCTGGCTTTGTTACAGATATCACATGTTGCATAACCTCAAAATTACTTTTTTTTCAAACAATTGTTAATAAAACAGAGCCTATAGGTCAGTGGCTGTGCCTGACATGCCATGAAGACTATACTCATAGGAGACCTTCACGCTGGAGGCCTAAATGCTCCTTTTTTTTCGTTTGGCTGTTCAAGTTACCTTTTTAAATGTGACCTGTATGTGAACTGCACTGTGAACAGCTCACGCCCCTGAAGTGACCTGCATGCCCAACTGAACATTGATGACGTCACGCACAGAATGTTGTTTGCAGAAACAGCAGCAGCCAGAAGCCTCATTTACAGTGTTATGTTATAACCATTATGGGGTATGAGTGGGAAAATTTGTGAGAGGGTTATGTGAGAAAGAGGGAAAGAAGAGAGAAAAGCCTGAATCCCACCTCTGTTTTTGTCCGGGGCACGTAACTTCAATGTGTCAAAGTCACGTTAAATGCAACGTGGCTGTTCAGGGCACAGTCCCCTTCAAAGAACAGTCAAATATGTATCCGATCCAGTGCCACATTTGAAAGTGGCCTGACTAGCTTAACATGGTTTACAGCTCAAAAATTAATCTCTATTTTTCTCACACTGGTGTTTCGGAAAATTCTTATTTTTAGTCTGTGTCTGAAACACTTCTTATTGTCTAATGTCCCTTTAAGGCTCCTCATTCCACAAACCTTCTTCCCTCTGAATGGTCAGTAATCTGCATCATCCTTGCATAATGACCGGATGATGAACGGATAATTTGAATCACAAAGACAGATTCAGGGAATATATAGGGGTTTCAAAAGCTGCACGTTTAGTGTAGACTTACAGCATTGTCATTTATAGTAAATTATAATACCCTTTCTTTAACCTTCATAGTGCTAAATAATCATTTTAGCAAATGCTCCTAAAATTCCGGTTGTCAAATCTACACAGCAAAGACAGTTTGGATCAAATCATCAGGAGTGTCACATGGTTTTTATACCAGCCATAAGTGGGAATGAGACAGAAAGATCCTGTAAAAGTTGCACATACAGCACACCTTAAGGGTCTGATCAACCTCAAAATTTGGTTCAGAACAAAATTCCTCTCTGTGCTCATATGCTGTTTCATATTTAGATGAGTCATTATACATTCATTGGGCAGAACTGACCCTTGGTTTAAAAACATCGTAATTAAAAACACCAGCACCAACAAACACACAGTATTTTATTTACCCTTTTCAGAAAGTTATTGGAAACTGCACTGTTCTGTTTATGACGGTTCTCACACTCAAACTTTCCAGTGATCACAACAACAGTTCCACCTCAGAGGGATCTGAAACAGTAAACCTGTCTGGAAAGCATATTTAGAGTGCCGTGGTTTGCTAAATAGCTGGCAAATCCCAATAGTCTGTGGCACTTTTTAAGTGAAAACAGCAAGTTGAATCAGCCCTTAACTTCTCTTCTGTTTGACATTTTTTATTGGACCCATCTGCTGTCACTGACTCATTTCACTGAGGAGATTTTTTATAAACAATGACATTTTTGTCTTATCTGTAATGAATCAACTTCTTAAAACACGTGTTAGAAATTTCTGGATCTGAGAGGCTGGTCTCATCGATGAAGGCACATCTTCACAACTAAAATGAAAACAGCAACAAACTTCAATCAAACTTTAAATTTTATGGACGTTCTTGGGCTAAAGTGTGATCAATAATTTAGTGCTTCGCTAACTGGACCTTTCAACAGAGCAGATGGCATGTGAAAATCATGCACAATTCTTGTTTTTGTTGACAGCTTCAATCCATCCACAGAGAAACCAGCTAAAGTGATCAACCTGTGAATTTAGAAGCTACATTTTATTGAACTCGCTCCCTGTCTCTTTTTTGCATCTTATTTCTGGTCCCAAGGAGAGTTTTATTCTGGTGGCTATCCCTAAGCACTTTTTGATTGGTGGGCTGAAAACGTTCCCTGTATAAAATATCAGTGATTTACTGTTTATTGATAGAGAGCTGTATTTCTTGAAGAGTTGGAAGTTATGAAAACAAGATGGTTTCGGGACTGAAACTTTGACGTCATCAAAACGTGGGATTAAAGCACCAGACTCTAAAAGTGCTTCACAAAAAAGCTTTAAGAGAAAAAGATGAAACACAGGAAAACATAAGAAGCAGAACAGAGAGAGACTGAGCACAAACAGTGATAAAAATAGATGATGCCAGATTCTGTAGATATTCAAAAGAACGTTGCACAACAAGTATTGTCTCCCACCTTACTTTTCTGCTTCCACTTCACAATATCACCTTCTCACCACACAGACTGTGTTCATGACACCAGCCTAAGTGTGGGGAAAGATATAGACAGCATGCTGTACAAGGACTTGGCATCACTTCTGTTTTGTTTGGTGGTGTTTTCACACCCCAGTCTTCACGAACACAGAGACTTTCTCCCATGAAAATGTTTAAAATAAGAATTAGTCAACAGGAAATGGTGAAAAATCTAAATCAAAACACAATCAAAAACAATTAATTGCAATTACGGGGTTGTGGCCCCTCCACACTCTAATAGGCAGATCTAAAGTATCTAAATACACATTCATCATATATTTCATTCTCAAGCTGTTTATCTTAGGATTTAGATTTTTAAAGTTCTGTTTAAGTCATTAAAGTGAATGTTACTTAAAAATGAAGCCAAAAAGTGTTACATACTGCAGTTCCTCAAATATCCACTTGGGGCTTACCCCAAAAGCTGCTTACAAAAATTTACCTCCATACAGTATTATAGAGACTAAAGCCATTTTTTTTAACCAGGTAGGAAACATTTTTTTTTGTTTTTGATTTTTTGCTGTAATTATGTATATTTTTTCATGTGTGTTAGATTTCCAGAACATCCAGAAGAGATGTAGATAGTTACGTTCCTGCATTGGTTTTATTTCTCGTGCGTCCCAGTTGTGGTTGGCTTCATCTCTTGGCGTCATGTTGGCTGGACTGAAAGTTAGACTGAGTCAGTATTATTATCAGGCTGCTGCCAACAATGATCCTCAAAACTCTAAATCGGAAATCAATGGGTTTTCCACAGAAACTTGTTGTACAGTCTATGAATCTGACTTTTCAAGCTGCGATTATTCCGCACTCGACAGACAAATCCAACATCCAAATGATGAATGAATCCTCCAAAATTTTCATTGCAGTCTGTTAGATCTCCAGCCTTTCTCTTGTCTGTAACTGCCCTGAACCAGCGTTACACTCATACTCACCAAAAGGAGGCTCTGGCAGGGGATTTAAGATGTTTCCCTATCTCTGTTCAGTGTCTTGCATGTTAAATAAAACTGTGATGAGGTTGGAGCCAGGATGTCAAACACAGCTGGATCTTGGTTTTGGTCCTGTGTCTTAACATGCGTTGGTGGGTTAGAGAGCTGGTCAGCAGCATGCAGAGTCTGACACGCTGAGTCAACAGCCCGTCAGTGCTGTGACTGAAGGACAAGGTGAGACTCTGTGTCACTCAGCAGAGCAGTCTGTTCCTAATCCATTTGGTCATGTGCTTTCTGAGCCTGATGCTGTCTTTGCTTGTATGTGTTCGTGTGTGTAGGAGACTGTCTTGATGTCTGTGCGAATAAAACTGTGTCACTGCGAGCTGATGTGACGGCGCTCAGTGTCGTTTACGGATACGATGAGATGAATACTATCTGTCACAAGCCCTTTATTATCTTGTTTTCTCTATCACTTGCACCGTCTCGCCTCCTTCCTCTCTCTCTCATACCTCACGACAAAAACTGGCTTCACTTTATTTTGCACTCCTAAACTCCTCCGTCTTTGTCTCTTTCTAATCCATCACTAATTCCATCACTTTCCAAATGTTCTTATCTGTTTTGTCCTCACTCTGCCCTATTTATGTGTCTGTGGAGAAGGATACACACCTTATCTGTGTGTCTTTTCAAAGATTTGTTTCTAAAGGTCCATTCTGTTGTTTGTGACACTGCAAATTAGGGAGACAAAAATGGTCTGCATCCCTCTTTCTCTCTGGACCCTTTCTTTTCTGCTGTGTATGTGTGTGTATGTTTGTGTGTGTGTGTGTGTGTGTGTGTGTGTTTGTGTATGTGTGTGTGTGTAATCACAGCTGAGCAGACACTGACAGTCAGCCAACTTTCTATCCGAACCAAGGGTATCACAGGACAAAGTTGTGCTGTTTACCACCACAAAAAAAGGTTATGATGCCAAACTGAGAAATGAGCAGCACTTGACCTTTGACCCCTCCCTGCCGGTGTGTCAGTGTGTGTCTGGCATCTTTACAAGCAGTACAGGTGCAAATATAGAGCTACTTTGTGGGTGTGTGTGTTTGTGATGGGCATCATCAAAAAAGTGTATGTCATAACAATAAAAAGTAAGATACTATGCCACATCAAGTCAATTCAAGTTATTGGCGTAGAATCCTCTCCAGACTGTAGACCGGCGCTGCTACTCCAGACATGCAGTACACGCACTGTGCCTAGGGCCCGGTGATCCATCCATTATTTATTTATCTTTTACTCATTAGCTTGTCTCTCCTGATGTGAACAGATACGTTGCTGATGCTCGTTTACATCAACTGCTCTTTCCAGTTCATTATATTTTGATCTTTCAAATTTGGGATCTCATGAAGAAACATTTAGCGACAGCTTCTCATTTACCATTTATACTCAACTTAGGTTGTTGATGAAAAACGTGCTCCAGGTGCCCTCCATAGAGACAAAATGTGTGCTAAAGTGACTTCTTGGGAGCCAAAACAAATGCTGAAGCGCCTCTTTTGCTAGTTAAAACAACTGAACTCCTAGGAGCAAAAACACACAAGTGCGCCAAAACATTTGCTGTACTTGCTTTTTTTTCTTTCCTCCCTGCCCTTCAAAATGTCTGTGCACGCCCCTGGAAGCATCCTTTGAGGGTGAGCTATGTTATTAAGAGATTTAGAAAATGTCTTTTGGGGCCAGAAAATTATAATGTAAAAATGGAGTCAGAAAAATAAGGTTGGGAACCACTGGTCTGGATATTTGCTTGTTACCTCCATAAATGAATTAGTTAAGCAGAAACTGCTAAAAGAGCTGTACGACAAACAGAGAGAGAGAGAGAGAGAGAACGAGAGAAAGTATCTCTGCCATTGTTCCTTTTGAGTCCCCCTGACTTCCACAGAGGTAAGCCATGCCCTGCAGCCATGAAGGAAAGGGTAGCTCAGTCATACTAAATTAATAATGAAATATGTGGCGTAGTGCAGGGCAGGACACAACATACTCCTTCTGTTCTTCTGCTCTCAACTCAACCATCAAAAACACTTCACAGGTGTAGTTTCCCGGCGACGTGTCTGCTTTTCTCCCTGAAGAGAATTCGGCGTACGCTGAGAAACCTTTCAGAGTTCACAGTGTCATCCCTGCTGTTCTCCGGCGCTCAAAAGCTCAGCATATGAACTAAAAGCATCACAGACATAATGACTTTTCTCAGCCAACATTCCTCTTTCTGCCAAATATCAGCTCAACAGGGCGCCCAAACGAGGCTACTCAAAACTCCTCAACACGTCAGGTGTGTCACAAAGAATTTGTTCCCGAGATGAGTGTGACTCAAAATCATTTGCAGTGCTTTTAGTTTGCTTATTATGAAGCTGTGAGGGAGGTGGCATTTCACCACAGAAAGCCTCCTGCTTGTGATTGCCAAAGGGTGAAGTACTGCTCTTCAAACTAATAAAAAAGCTATTCAGCTCAAGAAGGAGCGAACCACTCACAATCCTTCAGCAGGAGCGCAGTCAAGAAGAGAAAAGTGATGTTTGACAGACTTCAGCCCAAATCTTAAATAACAGTGAAATGAACCCACCATGGAGAATGGTTTATACGAGCCAATTCTATCTAGAAAGCAGACATGCTGAGTATTGTCTTCAGCTACTTTAAAGTTAATATAACTATGTTTATTTGCTAGGTCTCATCACAAGACTGATGCTATAAAGGTAAAAAAGATTCAACAGGTTCCTCAAACTTTTACTCCTAGAAATTCAGAAAACTTCAGACAATAAAATTCATATCAACTGAATATGGGCAGCTGCAGCTGTTTGTGTTGTTGCCTCACAGCAAGAAGGTTCCTGGTTTAATTCCCATGCTGATTCCTGTTCTGTGTGGAGTTTGTATTTCTTCTGTATGAGTGGGTTTGATTCCCTGGCTTCCCCCACAAGTCCGAAAACATCCAATGTGTGTTTGTGCATGTGTGTGTGGTTGTTTGTGGTTGTTAGTCCCGTGATAGGCTGATGACTTGTCCAGAAAGTACCCTGCCTTGTGCCCGATGACAGCTGTGAAAGTCTCCACCAACCCTAAGGGGAAGGACAAAGCATTTAAGATGGTGGATAATGCACATAATATAATAAATACTCTGAAAACATGTATTTCTTCATACCTCTGAATCACAGTGCTTCACAATCCACTAGGTAATACTGAAAGTACTGATATATAAATACGTATTTTATATTGAGCAGCAATATTGCTTACTTTTCAGGTGTTGTCATTTATTTCACTTTGTCTTTAATTTAATGGCAAGAAGGGTTTTTTGAGTTCAAATCAAACTGAGCTCATGTGTTATCTTACATACATGGTATTTGTAATTTTTGTGTGATATTTTTGATATTTTTGATGAAATTTTAAGAAGTATTTCATATTATCAAGTCAGTCAGAGCCATTGGAACCTAATCTCAACCTATTAAACACCTTGTTAATGGTATCATGTTATGTTAATACTGCATGCACTCAAGTGAATGACCTTTCTTGCAACTTCTTCAGTGGGCTTGAAGTACCGTCCACGGGGATGAGTCAGCAACACTTGGATTAATTCAGGCACTTCTTCACCTATAACCTGGAGCAGCCTCAGGGAAAGAGAGCACTGGGAGAGAGCACTGACAGCTTGTTTTAATTTTGAAACAAAGTAATGATTAAAGCACAAAATAAAATAACAGGAGTGGCTCATTACTTGGCAGGTGTCGTAATAAAGTGGGTTGTTAAAATGTAAAGTGAGCTCTGTTATAGCTAAGTAACCGGGTTGAGATTCCTCCACTATAGTTGCCCCCAGTCTGACCTTAATAATTTGCATTTTCTTTTAATGAAAACATTATGCAGAACTGATCTGAGAGTAATTGAACCAATTCAGAATGTATATTGAAAGTCTGTGTCCCATGCTGTGTTTTTTTGTTTTACTCAATCATGAATTAATTTTGAAGATCTTTTCTATAGTTTTTGTTCATACACACTCAAAATGAAGTGGATTTATTGCAGCTTGACGTGATTATAGAAAATCTGACAGAGTAGTAATAGTTTGCTATGAAGAGGTCGAACTTTGTATTGGAATATAACACAGCTCCATCTAAAAAATAAGGGAAGAACAGCGTGGAGTGAATCAGCATAACTGTGGCAAAAGAGTTCACCTGTCAGCCCAACACTGACACAAACACACTTGTTGGTTATGAATCAAAGTTAATGCAATAAAATATCTTCAATTATTTTTTAAAACATCTTCAAAAATAGCAGAAATGTCATGCAGCTGTAAATAGTGTTGCGCTGTTTAGCTTGTGTTTTAAAATATAATTTAGAATAAATAATAATAACCTTGGATGTCATTGAAGCTTTTTAAAAACATGCACAATAGCTGCTCCATAATTAAAGTGCATATTTTCTTACTTCAAACACTAATTCATATTTCTGTTCATTAAATATTCAGACCATCATCAGAGACTACAAACTTTGCTGTGGGGCTTTTTCATATTTTAGGTAGGACATTTATAGGCAGTTATGAGAGTGAATGTACATAAGAGCTGATTTAGAGTCTTAAGGCTCATTCATAAATTTGATTTCAATGGCTCATCACTTGTGATCTGACACTGTCTTCTTTTTGAACATCTGAGCGCCTGGGTCAGGACTTTCAGCACCTTTTTTCTCATGAATATTTGATCATTTCTGCCGACAGCCCTCTTCTAATGACTCAGACAAAGCATGTTCAAGTTTTGCACAACCCCAAAGTCTGCAGAACATCGTGTCAGGAACTGTGCATTGGCTCATTTCAAATCCATGTTTTGCATCATGACTAAGCAAGAATGAGCTCAGCCTCTGATTTTGTTTGCAAACTATTACTCAAGTCAGACATGAACGTCTCAAACTACTATGTCACTTTCCCCCGTTTGCAAATGTGTTTTTTTTTTTTTTTTTTAGCAGATCTCAGGTGGGTGTTTTTGCACCCATTCTTCTCCACTCAGCATGGGAAGTGTCTGGGTGAAGAAAACAGAGAGCTACAGAGCTGATATGAAAAAGTTCCCCTGTGTCTGTTAATAGATTTGTGTCCACCTCTGCAGAAACAGATTGGCAAGGCTGCCAGACTGACTTATTTGCAACGACAATGAAAATCTCTGTTATTGTGAGTTGTATTCATGCTCCATCTTTTTCCCCATGCTGCTGGAATTACTCTCTCTGTTGTCGGCAAAGAGCTTTTGTTTGATAACTGCGCAGCACACAGTCCTAAATCACAGTCACATAACCTGCACAGCTCTGGGGAATACGTCTGGAGGAAGCTCATTTGTCCTTAAATTCATCCAAAGTTGACGTCAGGTGGCTGCCCTCACTGAGCTTCAGGAGGGGATTTGAAAAATGTCAAAATGAAGCTCATCAATTCCTCCCTCTCTCTCTCTCTCTCCTCTTTCTCTCTCTGCCACAGACGCTCCAGCAAAGGATGGTGAAGATGCGTCCTCATCTGACTCAGCCTCTGACTCCGCCTCCTCACTGTTTGATCGCTGGGGTCATGACCTTGGTCCAGAGAGTCGAAGGGTCGCTCTTAAGAAGTTTCGTTATTACGGCTACAATGGCTACCTTAGTGATCGCATCTCCCTTACTCGACCTATCACAGACCTACGACCAGACGGGTCAGTCTCATGAATATTTGCTCTCTTAATCGGTCACTACATTGAAACATAAAGTGAACATGGTTGCAAGTCTGGATTTGACCTTTGCTGTGATGATGTGGGTTAACTCTTTGCTTTGTTATTATTCTGTCTCTTCCAAAAATGTCCCTGAATCTGTCCTTTTCTTATCTTCTTATAGGTGCAAAAACATTTCATATTCATCAGATCTTCCTCAGCTCAGCATCATCTTCATCTTTGTGAACGAGGCCCTGTCAGTGTTGCTGCGCTCAGTTCACACAGCCATCCAGAGGACTCCAGCATATCTGCTGAAAGAGATCATTCTGGTAGATGATCACAGTAACAGTGGTAAGTAAGGTGACCACAGTCCTCTTTTGCACAGACGTCCTCTCTTTTGGACTTAAATCTATGTCCAGGGCTATCTCATAAGATTCTCCAAATTGTCAGGACTTTTCTCACCTTGTTTTACAGATCATCAATAGTTGTTATAAAGCCCTGCACTGGGTCACGGGCATTACTCTGTTGTATCTACCTGTCAAGATGTTGAGCATGAATGCCACATGCATCATTGTGGGAAAGACCCAGGCCCCTCCTTTTCTTTTGATCAAAACAAAAAAAAAAAACATGCTCTGACTGACTGCACTACACTCTCAGTCATAAAATGCCAAAGCGTACATGCACTTTTACAGACAAACTGCAGAAAAAGAATTACGTTGTTGTCATGGTTGTTACCAGAGTGAAGCACTGAGTACTGTCTGCAAAGCTGGCACCAAAGGTTCTTATGACTTGGAAAACCATACTGCAAAAACTGAACTCTGAGCAAGTGTTTGTCTCAACTTGAGTAAAAATAGTCAATTTGAGTCCTGATATGTGACACGTTCAACTGAAAAGTCTAGAAATATGTCTCATTTCAAGATACTAAAAGACCATAAAACGATTACTGAATTGCTTGTAATGGTTAACAAAAATATCTGCCAAGAGGTGAGAAAAATAACATTATTCATAGGCATCATTCATATTTTTGCACAAGAGAAACGATATATTGAGCACTGGCCTTTTTCTTTTAAATTAAGCATGTTAAAAGACATTAGTGTTTTTTGTTATAGAAAATTGTCCCCTCCAAACGAAAGTGTAATGGTTTAAATAAATGAATGGTTTATGAAGTTCCCCAGTTGATTTTTAGTATCTCTGGGAATTTTAGCATTTTTGCAGCATCTCCAAGAGACCAGGTAGAGTGTCCTCTTTTTATGTTTTCAGAATATGGTCACCCTAGTGGTAAGAAACAACAGTCATATATAGTTTTCAAATTACTAACAGTTCAGAGAGATGCAGCTTGTTCAAATATTACCTTGAAATGGTGCTTTGGCTTTCACATGCATTCATTTAAACGCCTGACCGACTGCAGAGAGTTATCAATTTGAGCCTGGATTAAAAGGTGAATCCCATTTAAAGATCTTGCTGAGGAGCTGGGCTCTTAAAAAGCAGTCACATCTTTGCAGTGGGTTTTCTACTGAGTATATTTTTGCTAATGATTTTTCACGCAAAATGGATTTCTCATGCAACCGCCTATTGAAAATGTTGGCTCAACTTGAAGTCAATAAATGTAACTTCTTCATGTCAGATATTCCTTTTGGTCAGGAAACTACCAGCTGCAGGTCCTTAAACAGGTTCTATACAGTGTTAGAGACATAGAATTACTCTGTTTAATGGTGTTCATCTTTGTCACATTTTTTATGCAACTTAACCTATCTTGCTGCTGCTTTGAAGTTGATAAAATTCAAAAGGCATAATGAATTGTTCATTACCATCTTCCAGCTAAGTATTATTTATTAACACAGGATAATAAACCTTGCAACTTCTTTACAGCCTGCTTTGCACCAAAGAGCTCTGGCTGAAGGTCAGCTGGACCTCCATGTTCAAGTCAATTGGATGTTTTTAAGGAAACATATGTAAAGGAAAAAAGAAGATTTGTCAGAACATATTTTCAGATTTCTGCTGCTATTTTTTTATATGTTGTCTGTATTATTTATCAGTAAAACAGTGTTAATTATTAAACTGAAATGATCGTGCTGGCTCAGGCTGTGAAAAACTTTAAACTAAAACAACACATTTAATACCAAGACTTAAAATAGGTTTTTCTTAATAGCTCAGACTACTCATCTGTAACTAAACCAAGTGTGTAGCATTCAGCTGCAGCATTTTACTTCTCATGAACTACGTATCTACCAAGACAAAGCTTAAAAGTCTCCTTTACACCCATTTTGACTCAGCAAAACATGAAACAATTATCAGCCTCTGGCACCTTTTTAAAGCTACAGCAAAAAACAGTTTTTTCTGCTCTTACAACTCTTCAGCTCAGTGAAAAAATACAGGTTGTTTTAATCCACAGTGTCCTCTCACATTAAAGGCTAAAGAGTCAGAGCTAAGCAATCAGAATAAGAACCGACTCCACGCAGGTGAGCTTCAGCTGAGGCTGTTTACATTTTCCCTCTTACTTTGTATTCTGTGGGTGGTGCACAGAGATCAGGACATGTGCAGGCTGGAGCTGCGTCAGCCGTGTATGAAAACAGATTAAAACTTATTACAACAGTGGCGGTGAAAGCTGCTTCTTGTGTTAGAGGCCCGGTGTTAATAATTGCTTCACGTAGTGGGGAACATATTTCACCGCTGCCAAATCTATAATTACCATTATGATAAATCTGTCGTCTTCAGTGTCTGCAGATTTCACGGGTCTCTCACCGCTCCTCTGTTCTTCAAGAATACAATATAACAGAGTTTAGTTATGGAGCAGGGTGAATGCTGATTAAGTGGAGAACCCAGTGGGATAAATAGATTCAACATTTACTTCAATTATTCCATCCTAATTCATCACAACCGTTCGAGTTAGCAGCTCTTTTTCGAGAGAGGATTTAATGCTTTCTCTTTACAGAGAATAACAAAGTCATGGTGGCAATTCATAAAGAAGTTAATTGATGGGAAATAACCCTGAAAGTGAAAGTGCATGATCATTACAGGAGGATCGTTATTGATTGTACATGCAGTAATTATGCCAAATGAGGGTCGAGTCAGGCTGGATGAATATGGAAGTGGAGGTTCAGTCAAACTCATTATGCGTTGTCTCTAAAACAGAAAAAACAGTTGTTGTATTAATTAAGATTCACAGTGCCGCTCCTTGAACACTCAGCTATGGAAACCCACTTTTTCTGGGTTTTATAAGACAAAGTGTTCCTTATTCCTTTGTGTTGTTACCAATATTTCCACATTTTGACTTCTGCTACACTTATTACAAACATAAAATTTGAATGAAAAAAACAAGCTGTGCAGCAAAAATACTAATGTGTTGGCCATCATACATGTAAGCCATAACATAATGACCACAGACGAATGAAGTCATTGTCGTCAATTATCTTCTCGCATTGTCACCTGTCAGTGGGTGGGACAAGTGAAGCAGTAGATAAACATTTGTCCTTGAAATGTGTATGTTGAAAGCAGGAAAAATTGGCACAAATAAAGATGTGGGTGACTTTAGCACAGACTATGTTGATGAGACCACAGAGTCAGAATATCTCCTAAACCTCAGCTCTTGTTAGGTGTTAAATGTGATGATGTGTTTCGATTGAATTAGTGATAATGTGCTAAAAGAGAGACTAGAATAACAGAGAGTAGATTTAACTAAGCAAAAAAAATCCTGAATGATCGTGAGCAGCAATCACTGAAACATTTTGCCAAATCAAGAAAGAAGAAAAACAACAGTAGAACTCAGGAGTCTGTTTAATAGTAAAAGTAAGAGCATTTCTACACACACAATGCAAAGGGAACTCAAGGGATTAGGACTGAACAGCTGTGTAGCTTTAAGAAAACCACTAATCAGTGAGGTTAACCAGAAAAAAAGGCTTCAGTTTTCTAGGAAGTGTAAAGATTGGACTCTAGAGGAATGGACGAAGGTCATGTGGTCTGATGAGTCCAGATTTACCCTGTTCAAGAGTGATGGGCGCATCAGGGTAAGACGAGAGACAGGTGAAGTGATGCACCCATCATGCCTAGTGCCTACTGTACAAGCCTGTACAAGCCTGTAGTTTCCATTTTACTCTCTCACCATTCAAGAGCACACGTTATCCAGTGAGCTGACGGTAGTATCTTACATTCAGGTATTCATACACCTTGGCTGTCCAGAAAAATCAGCGCCTCCTCATGTTACTTTAAATGGACACAAATGCTCCTGTTGTTTCAGCAGCCAACTACATTTGAAAAACATTTAACAGTGCTGACAACATATCGGAAACAAATTGAGGGAATGTGGGGGAAACAGATTTAATGACTAGTTTTCCATGTTTAGGAGCAACCTCGCATGTTTGTGCAACACAATAAGGTGCTTTTCTAGACTCAGAGGTTTCGCTTTTAAATGAGCCCATCTTTCTTCCAGGTCAGTTGCAAACTGCAGCTCATTAAAAGAAAACAGAGAGACTAGAGAATCCAGGCCGACGGTAATAATGAATAGAGCAGAGTAAGACGCAGCCGTAGCCTGCAGGCAGGATTACAACGCATCACCGCAAGGAAATGAAGATGTTTGCTGCTGTTCCACTGTGGGATGTCTGAGTGAACGCTTTCTCGTGTGAACATGTACTATTGTGTGTTAGTCTGACTGTTTACCTGAGAGTGTGCAACACAGGAGAGACCACTCATGGATGAAAGGGAAGGGATCACATGGAAGAAGCAAAGTCAAATCATTATGTGTTCAATGTGGGGGTTGATTCTGTGGCTGCATGAGTGGTTTCTGTCATGTGAACCATTGACAGTCAGCTGACCATTCCTGAAGGAAAACACATGGTTTTCGTTATTGGGGTTTTGTGACCTCTATTTACATTCAATCCAAAATATTGGCATGTATAGTTATATGTTCTTTTTTGTCTGGGTAAAACCTTTTGTAATTATTCCAGTCTGTCTCAAAGAAATATTTACCTTTACTCACTGAGATAATGGCATTGGCTGTAGACCTTACAGATTATAAAGAAACCCTGGTCAAACTATCAGCAGTTCCACATTGAGTGAATTTAACGTCAGGTTGTGTTAAGTAAAACAATTCCATTAATATCTATTAAAATGTTTAACCATTATTTTTTTTATATTGATCTATCAGTTAGAAAAAAATACCCATTTTAATAAGGATTGGAACATTACTGTGACTGGTTTTCACCCTTGGAAGCATTTAAGAAATAAAAATCAGCAACAACATGGTCATTGTTCTGTCGCTAAAACAATGTACAGTGTCTTCATTCCTGGATTTCTACCATAATGTGAAAACCACCTGCTCTTCAAAGTTGGAAATCTTGCATGAGACACAGAAAAAGTCATCAGAAGCAGAGACACCCCAACGACTTTTTGGCTAATGCTGCAAAGCTACTCGATCCTGCATTTCACACAGTGCACTGCATTAGCCTCTCTTTGTTTTTGTGGTATCAAAAAAATTCTCACAACCTTAGCATTTCTTAATATTCTTGGTTTGTTTTAAAAGATACTTGTCAGACGATAATATTTAAAGGCATCAAGGTTGTGTTCAGAGCGTAAAATGCGGCAAAAGGATGTGATGAGAGACCATATTGAGAGAACTCTAAAACTTGAGGAGATTTTAAAGCAGGGAAACTGTCTCTACAAATCAGTGACTCTGATAAATACAGTTCACACGATTTAACTTTCACTTTAGCCTGAGAGAGTTTTCACAGAGCTTTGTCAGATCAATGGTACAACAGGCCTGAGCAACTTCACTTTAAGCTTATATTTGTTTGTTTTGTCTTGTGCTCTCTGAACAGTGGAGCTGAAAGAGCATCTGCAGAGCTTTGTGGATGAGACCAACGCTCAGCACAGCCCCGGGTTCGTCAAAGTTGTTCGCCATGACAAACAGGAAGGGCTGATCAGATCCAGAGTCAGCGGATGGAGGGCCGCCTCAGCTCCAGTCGTCGCTCTGTTTGACGCGCACGTGGAGTTCAACACTGGATGGTGAGCAGCCGCCTTTTGTTTCACAGCAGCAGTTTCCGCATTAACACTACGAATCTGAGCACTAAGAGCTGCCATCTGGTACACGTGGTCCCAGATGGTAGTGAGTGGTGAGCAGGACCCTTGAAGGTCTCTTCATTAGCATGCTCATGTTCATCCTCTGTCAGTCAAGGGGTCAAGTTTTCCTGCTGCCTGGTGTCAAAGAGGGAGTCTGCTCATCATCTGTTATTTGAATAGCTTTCATGAAAAGATCAAAGTTAGATTGATTTTACCAACAAACACTGTCTCAAACATTGGTTCTTAAAAGTAGACATTGGTTACAGTCATGTAACATTAGTAGTTTCAGTGTGTGCATGGTTTGTGTGCATAACAGCACTGGACTGATACTGAATAAGGAAATGCAGGAGATTGTCAGCCATTACCAGGCTAAAAATGTTATGGTGCAGACAAAAATCTCTCAAGGTCATGTTAAGAAGGGCATTCACTACACTAAGTAAATTTAACACCAACCCCTGCCTTGTTTTATGATGTGATCACTCTTGAAAAAGACACATTTTAAATATTAGGAAAGACAAAAATGAAATGTAAGTTACTCTACACTCAAAGTTTAAATCTTAGCAGGTTGGTGGTAAAATCTGCAAACAAGCATCGTGAAAAGATGTGGGGTTTTATTTTCTAATAAGACGATCCAGCTGATCAGTATGCGAAGGTGTAAAATGCTTTAAAGTTATTGATACAAAACAATCTGTTCATAAGCTGGTTATGTAAAGAGCATTATGTTCACCCCAACTTTTTTTTCTTCCACCCAAAAAGACCTGGTGCATCTGTACTCTATTATCATGTAAAATTATTATTTTAACAGGTGCGAACTTGTGAGACACAGAAGCAGCTGTGACATATTTATTAGTGTTTTGTGCTACAGAGTTAGACAACTGTGAGGGAAGCTGGCAATGAAGTGATTTAATTCCAGACTCCCTGGTGTAAAAGAAAGCAGAGGTTGGTTGAAATATTTCATTAAGTAGTCGAGGTTGTTGTGGTCCAGGAAGACCTAATTAAACCTGCACCTTTGTGGTGTTTCTTTGTGAGTGGCCTTCTTGTAACAACCTGCGTACTTCAGGGCAGCCTCGATTACTCCAGGAGTGAATGCATGTTCATACAATGAGATTATTTTAGCCGTTCTGACAATAGCTACCTATGAATAAGCTTCAGTGCTGCAGTCTGTAATATTAAAATATTTTGTCTGAACCATTTCATCCAGATTCAGACAGTACAAGCTGTATTTTTTATTTTTAAAGGCTCTGTGAGATTAATTTGGATCCTCCACATCAACTTTAGGACCTGCTTTGGTTCAAACTTCAGACTGTGATGTATTCATAAAGCACATCTGAACCCCTTGGACTTGGAATGTGGTTTGCGTTATGATGAAATGCTTCAAATAGGAAGTTGTAAGTGGATTACAAACAGCATGGATTCTGAAATTGAGAATTTCACCCTCATGAAACAAAAACCTGACCTCATTTTAAAACACAGCTACATGTTTGTTAATGGTGTGACCTCCACAATTACAGTTCATGAATATTATAAAACAAGATGAAGAGAAAATCTTTGCAGTTAGTGAGTAGAATTGTGAGTTGATTAACAAATTAAATACTTGTGTAAGCAAAATATTTCTGATGCTGTCACCAGGACACTATGAATTCAAATTCTTCCTGACATTTATTAACAACACAACAACAACAAGGTTCAGTGTCACAGGTGGTGGGGCACAACCTGGACTGGTCACTAGTCAATCACAGTGCAGACACATGAAGACAGACAACCATTCACACACACACTCACACCTACAGGCCATTTTAGAATCTGGACGCCGGATTACCAGAGAACCTTCTTGCTGTGAGGCAGCCTCAACCTGCACCTTCGTGCAACCATTCTTCTTGAGAACAAAACCAAAAGAAACAATGCATGCAAGTGATCAAAGAATGACATGAATATGCAATCCTTTTAGTTCCACTGATCATATTCCTGCAGTAAATGTTTTTCTGTTTCCTGTTTTTTTATCATCACTTTGCAGAGCAGCTGCTGAATGTTTGTTTTTGTCCTTTCAGAAAACAAAATTGACATCCTCATGTGAGCTATGTGAAATATTTCTGCTTTCACACAAGTTAAGTTGGTCAAGTATGAAAGTGGTTTTACTTCATGTGAGACATCGGTCTGGTCAAGGACTTGCAGTGGGTTGTTTTGTTCTAACACGGCTCAGTAACATTCATAATGTCAAGAAACAGTGCTTTCATAAAGTTGATGTTGCATTTAACAGTGATGGGGCTGCCTGCCTCCTTTTTTGATATATTTGTTGTTTTTGCTGTGCTCCAAAGAGTAATTACTGTTCAGCATTACAGTGGAGCAAGCAGTCTGCTGTAGAGAGCAGCTGGAACAGGGACGACCTACTGTGACTCATGAAGCTGAAACTGATCCTGCACTGGCCCTCACATCATCATCTATAATGACATTAATTAGATTCTTACACATCCAAAGAAATATGGCCACTAGGATGTCAGCAATGAAGGATTTGTGTCATTTAAGTGTGTATTGGAGGCAGTAAGTGACTGTAGGATGATACTGAGATTGATATTTTACATCCCAATACAAACAGTGCAGCAACAAAAGAGCAACACTTTTTCCTGTCTTCACCTGGTTTTCATGATACCAGAGCTTATCAGGTAGTTATGTTTTTGAAGAGCACACCTCAGCTCAATATTAAAACAATACAGATACCTTCGGGTGTTTGTTTCTCCCTGACAGAAACTATATAATTCCACCATTGGCCTCGCTTCTCTGTTATCTGTGGCTGCCCGTGCCGAGCCCATGACACAACAATCTATCATTGAAACATATAATGAAATTTCAAAAAGCATTAATGTTACAAAAAGATGAATAGACGTCAGGTGGAGTGATGAGGGCGAATGAGAGCTGTCATCTGTCAGGCTGGTCTAGGGGGACGAACTGGAATAGGAGAAGGATGAAAGAGGAGGAAAATGGATGAATCAAGGAAAGAGAAAGGAAGATGGATGGAGAAATATGGATGGAGTGGAATGGGTTGACTACATATCACTTCACGCAGCTCATCCATCGAAACTCACGACAATCCTGCCAACAGGTCACCTGTGGGCCTTAATGTCAAACCAGCTCTCATTAAAGGTCTTTGTAATCCACCAGAAAGTTCATTATGTAAAATTGATGATGATGACACAGTGAGGGAAGGGACAGCTTCATAAAGAATCTAGATATTCAGCTGCTCTATCAGTAAACCTGACCTAAAGGAAATATTAACAGTAACTCTAAATCCATCAATTGGCAACCATATTTCAACAATATTAGGCCGCGTTTACAAAACAACACGTCACGTTTCACCCGAGAAACAGTGAAAAAACTGTTCATGTGGAAACGCTGAGGGATTGTAATAGGCATGTCAGGCCTGTAGTTGTAATATAACTGTAGGGGCCATATGCACAACAGTGGTTCAGGGGCAAAAGTACAGATGAGCTGATCACCCAGCATTTATATTGGATAATTCTTCACTGATTGCAGAAATGGTGCAATGGATGCAAATTTTGTTGAAAAACAGTCAGCAGATTCACTAGCACAAACACAGCAGTCTGCCATTGCATTTTGTCCCCGTTAACACATGGTCATGCCACAATGAAAGTGTAGTGCACACGTGCAGCGGAGTGTGATGACAGTGTTTCCACTGAAAACTCCAGCTAGCAACAACACTTTTGCATTTCATCCTAAAACTGTTATGGTGCAAACGGCCTCGTGGGGTGATTGCTTAGTGGAAGAGTTTTGTCCCTTAATCTAAAGGTGGTGTTTCTTCCTTGCCACTGGGGGTCCCAGGCCTATGTTCACATCAGAGTCAGTCCCAAGCCTGGATAAATGGGGGGGTGGGGGGGGCTGTGTCAGGAATAGGGCTGAACGATATGCAAAAATAAATTACTTGCAATTGTTTTTCCCAATATTGCAATTGCGATTCATGGTGCAATTATATTGAGGTCCCCCATCTAATGTGTTGTTAAACTACAACATTTTTGGGGATGAACGTTGACATTACAGCATGACGACAATCCATGTCATTTTATATGGTACTCATCACTATTTTTGCCCAATTTGGCCCCTGTCACTCCCTTTTCTGATACTTTTGGTCCATTTTTGCCACTTTCTGGCTGTTTTCTGAGTTTTCTCCCAATTTCCATTCCAATTTTTCTTGCTTTTTGTTCATAATTGCCACCATGAGCTTGCTTCCTTCCTACTTTTCTCTGTATTTGCCACTTTTCACCACTTAAATGGTTGCTCTTGCAAAGGCAGTTTTCAATAATGCATCTCATTGGTTGAGCAGGGTTGAGTAACACTGGTGTAGAGCGTAAAACATCTAATGTAAAAATTGTATCTTGTATACTGACACATTTCAGGCTAAAGAAATGTTGCACCATCTGCAATCATAATATTGCAGCTGGTCATAATGCAACTACTCTATCATGTAATGAATTGCCCAGCCCTAGTCAGGAAGGGCCTCCGATGTAAAACTACCACACAACTGAAGTGCCGGCACTCTTGGTATCATGCTAGCTACGTATCCCACCACTGAAAGCACTTTCCAAATACCAAGTGTGGGCTTAGTCTGCCAGACAAGTGATAAGAGGTTCAGTCGAGTCCCTGCTCCTGAATTGAAATTTACTTCACGAATTTCATCACCTGTTTCCCCTTCAGCTGGTGTTAAACTGAACATGACAGAAAAACATGGGCTCCATTTTAATCCTTTCCTGGTCCTGGTGGTACTCTAATATGATGAAACATCTCAGACATGTATCCTCTTCACAGTAGATTATCTTGATTAGTTGTTGTTGCATTTTAATTAGGAAAACCTCCATTTATTCTAAAGCTCTCTCAAGGCCTTCCAGGAGGATGACTATAAATGAATACCGACTGTGTTGGATGTGAGGATCATGTCTTTCATGAAGACAAGAGTGTTGACACACAGTTCAACTATTCCCTAATGATCTGATGGTAGGAAATGGGAGCGCTAGTTAATTAGTGAGCTCATTAGGATCACTGGTTATGTTTAATCCGTCACAGTGATGAGGCAGCTGCACATCATAACAAGTTACCCTTCAAGACACTCAGTGAACAGAAATCACGATATGTTTCCTGTAAGGAACAAATTCCATGTCAGTCTTTCAAAACAGCGGACACTTCATCACCTCAGGGTGTCCTCTTCAAACACTCAGCTACAGCAGCACCGCCGTGTACCTGTTAATCTTTGTGACAGCTTGAGAAACATCACACACTCTCACTTGACTGAGAGCTCACACATAAGTGCAAGTGCAATGCCTATTTGGAAAGGTAACACATCCATGCTTGTTTGCTTAGCTGCTTATCAACACACACTCACACACACACACACACACACACACACACACACACACTAACACTCACACACATTTCATTATCATGCCTGAATTGGATTCAAAATAACGTTTGTTGCCGCTGCGTTCCAGATCCAGATTAGACAAGACACTTACGGGTTTTTAACCCCTCCGCTCCTCCACCCACTCTAACTCTGTTTCTGTCTTTCTATCTCTGTCCCACTCACTCTCTCTTCCCGACTCTGTCTTGCTGTCTCTCTTTCATTCTCCATCTCTCTCTCTCTCACACTCGTCACACACAAACACACAGATCCTACACAAACCTCCCACAGTTTGCCTCAAACAGGTTACTGATCTATGACTAATGATATTATTCTGAGCAGAGAAACAGAGGAGCTCAGCTGGAGATGAACACTTTTTGTCTACTTTCATACATTCTATTAAAGCCCCTGTGAGGAGATTTTACCCAAATGTGAAACAATCTGAGGTTAATAGCAATGCGCCTTTATGACCTACAGGAGCAAAGAGACACATACAACATTTACACGGTTACACGAAGCAGTGTCTCATGTATATGATTTCATCCATTTATTATGGGCTGTGTCCTTTTTTTGATGCTGAAAGAGCCAATTTTCCAGTTAAACTCAGCTCTAGGTGTTATCAGGGTAAACACCTGTCTGCGTCAGATGACTTACGACCAATCACATCAGACCTCTCTGTGATCCTTCTCTTCATTCACGTTCATTGTGTCATCTTACACTTACTCCACTCTGCTGAATCCTGTAGCTTCAATGCACCGATTTTAATCAGAATCAGAATCAACTTTAATGGCCAGGTATGAACATGCAGGGAATGAACATACAAGGAATTTGCTTTGGTATACTGTGCTCTCTTGTACAGGTAATAGTAAGGCATAAAAGAGAAATTTGCACAGAGCAGATTGAGCAGGACAGGAAATGGAACACCGAAACCACAATGAAGCTTATTTGACTTTCAAAATAAAATAGTGTACCAACACCAGATCATACAACAAATCAACATAATTAGCCAAGCTGGGACAGGAACTGACAAATGAGAGAGTCATGCATTAGTCTGTTAAAGTTGAACTATTTGAAAACGCTGGCATGCTTCATCAATGTCACTTCAAAATCACTTCATGATCAGTGAGCAATTAAACCCAAGAAGAGTCTGTACTTCTAAAATCAAGTGGATAAACAGCAATGCCAGGAGGTTGTGCATAATCTAAGCACGCTGGCTTTTATGGACAACAGTTACCAGATCTGGAGCTATTGCACAATTTCTATCATTTGCAGAGCACTTAATGGTTACTATTAACCAAAGTGGAGCACTAAAAATGTTCCCCTGATTGTGCACGTCTTGCAATCTTTCTCTTTCTCTTCCATGTCTCTTCTACCTTATTTTAGCACCTTTCCTCTTGTTTTTCCCACTAACTTAGTCCACTTTCTTCTCCTCTCTTTATACAGCCTCCTCTGTTGTGAGAGCCAGGAACCCCACGCACAAATTATACTTTTATTGTAACTCTTTCTCCAGGAAATTGTGAAATTACTGTATAATTACGAGCATAGCTCTAACCCCTCAGTCTGCACGATTGTCACTACCGCATGCCGCAATTATCCTCGGTGTTCTCTAATTTTAGCTGAACACAGGTAATTGTAGGGTGTTTCATGTTACAGACCCTTCCTGACTGCAATCACAATAACCCCCAATCTGCTCTGGCTTTTAGCATGTACCATGCCACTCATTTCCACTTACAGGAAGAAGACTATACATTAAATAATTGTATTTACAAAAAAGGGAAAAAATCATGTTTACATGGATTGACGGAAAGGAGCTGAAATAAACTATGATGTGACTGTGAGAATGATCTGAGAACTGAGAATGTGATCTGTTTGGGTTGTTGAGGTTGTTTTTTAAGTAATTTAAACAGGCATGAAGTGAATTTGTTTATTCATGTATTTATTTTTTTGTCTGTTTATTCTGTTTGCTTTCTGTATGTTTATCTGCTATATATTTGCATCATATGCAGCAATATGCTTTGTACTCTATTTTGTTTTACATCATTGACCTTGTCTTAGATCATGTTGTGTATTAAACTGAAAAAAAGAATGAAAATAAAAAGTTCCAAATAAAAAAAGTCAGGATCCCACAATGAAAGTCAAAACTCTGCTATAAAAATCAAAATTATGAGATTAAAAAACACTTCACTTTGAGTAAAAGTCAAAATAATAATTAAAAAAAAGAAATTAAAGTTAAAGGATAAACAGTCAAATTTTTGAGATAAAAAGTCAAATATAAGATAGAATTGCATTGAGATACAGTGAAAATTTTGAACATAAAGTTCAGAGTTATGAGATAAAGAGTCCATATTTAGAGATAATAAAGTCAAAATCTTGAGATATCAAAGTCAAAATTTTCTGAGATCTAAAGTCAAAATTTTTACTTTCGATGTAAAAAGAAGAAACCTCAACAAAGCTAGTTTTGCATTTTTATATTTTTAACTGTAAGAAATTGGCTTCTATACATGATTAAAGTTTCCACAACACAGACTGACTCCAGGTGTGAGTTTCATAGTGAGACTGTAACCACTGCAACCTTTACCTTCAGTAGTCAGGGGTGACTCTGTGGTGAAGGTCTGGATAATTGGACGCCTACTAGGTCTAAACTTGTAACCATTCACTGGATGTCAGATTCTTTGTGGGCTCACACCGTATGTATTTATGTTATGAGCGTGTGTGTGTGTGTGTGTGTGTGTGTGTGTGTGTGTGTGTGTGTGTGTGTGTGTGTGTGTGTGTGCGTGCCACAGGCAAGGTTTACTTCCTAATGAACAATCAGTGCGCAGGATAAAAGCGTCCCTCCTCCACTCTGATGTTGGGACTTTTGATGTTATAACTGTACAGCTCTGAGGAGCTGAATGGATAAAACATGAATGATTGTGAAGTCCGCAGCTTCGTTTGTGTTTTCTCTCTCAGGGGACGGACAAGTGTAGTTTGAATTTAAAAGGCAGCTTTTGGCAGTTGTCCCATAAGAGTAAGATTGTAAAGACAGTCTCTCAGTCATGATCCAAAAAGATTTAACTTTCCTGAACATGTGCGGGGTATTCTCATTTGAAAAAGAGATTTTTTTTTCATAATCTAAAAAATAAAGCTAACCATAAAGTCCTGAGTCCAGAGAGCTGAGAGCGTGACTTGCTACAGACGACCCCCCCACCCTACCCCCACACACACGCACGCACACACACACACACACCGTAGAGCAACTGAACAGAACGCTGAGCCTGGCTTTCTAAGGTTTAATTCTGGTAATAGTGATTTTAAAATCTCAGTTGGATTTTTTTATTAAAGGTTTGTACTGGAGCAAAGCCTGGCATTCCTAGTTTTCTATGGGGAATCTCACAGGTGCTACAGAAGCCAAAAACTTGTTTTATTTAAAAACCATCACAATGAAGGTACAGCCCCCATCACTCTTTTTAGCAGCAGCTGCTCAAACTAACATTTATCTCAAAGCAGAGTAGAAAATATGCAAGAGAAGAAAACATCACGCAGCAAACTTTCTTTGGTCACATCTATCAGTCATTTGAGAGCAAAATGACACATTTTATCACAGTAAATGTGCCATTGGACAGTGATGGATTTCTGACTTCCAACAGCAACCAAGATCTCTTAGCATAATGAGGCTGTGTTTTGACTGGAAGGATCAGATTTATTCCTGTCAGATGGTGTTGAAGACCGAGGTGTTCCATCTGCGAGCCTATAATCCTCCATCACTTCGCTCTGACTGTCACATTTTTTTAATACTTAGCACCAAAAGTTCCCAAAAGCCTAAAGTAGATTGTTCAAAGTAGATTGGACATGAGTTACTTTTCAGGGTGAGACCAGTCGTGCTGCAGGCTTGTGACATGGGGAAGATTCTATGTTGCATAATTCCAGGTTATCTACAAATGATCCTGCTCATTTTCTTGCTACCAACTCAGACACACAATATTTTTATGAACCTACTCAATATTAAACTTTACATATTTATTCATGATAGATCCTTGTTTAAAGGTAGTCACTCATTTTTGTTTAAATAATAGAATATTTTGAACCATGATGCAGCCTTTGAAAGCAGTGTTTGTAAGGAACAGATGAGTAGAACAGTTTTTCCTGCTATTTTTGAAATAGCTCTGTGCCTGTCAAAAGGTTTTAACATAGATTGAGGCCTCATTTGTACAACATTTCGCCCAAAAATGCAACAGTTCTTAACAGTTCTTTCTAACCTTAAAATAGCACAAAACAAAGCTGCAAGATTTGCTCTGGCATCTCCATCAGGTGTGAGGCTGAGCACAGAGAGTATGCATGCGCGGTTATCATGGCTCAGAGTAGAGAAGAGGTTGGCATATAACCATGTACAGTTCTTCAGGAACTTTCTTTATGGCATGCAACCAAATTGTCTGTGCTCGTAAATAAACTTTATTAGAGATCAACATGGTTTCAGGACCAGGCAGGCTTCTCGTGGTCAAAGTCAAACAAAAAACACTGTTTTTGCTGTGTGCAGATCTATAATGTACAGAGCCATCACAATGTGGTATAATTTACCAGTTATCATTGTTCAGGCCAGTACATCCAGTTTTAAGAGATTTGTAAAAAAAAAACATATAACCCTAATCAATGAACATGATGAATTATTACTGTATGTCCGTGTATTTTTAGTGTATTTTACATTATCTTTGTACGTAGTTGATGGCAATTGTATTTTGTGTGTTGTTTTGGGTATATGTGGGATCCTAATAAATAAAGAAATGCAAAAACAGCAGTGAAAAAGATCTGCGTTTACATGGAAACGCTGAGAGACTGAAAACACTGGAGAATACAACAGTTTAGAGGTTAAAGTGGAGCTGGGCTGGTCATCTGGTGTTTATACAGTATTAAAAGCTTCTCCACTGTTTGCAGAGGCAGTAGACGTACATTTTGTTGAAAGGCAGTCAGCAGATTCAGCATCACAAGCACAACACAATAGTCTGCTATTGTCACTGTTCTTGTTGTCCCACTTCACACATGGTCATGCCACAATGAAATGAAAGTGTACTGCACAGGCAGTGGAGCCTGACGTCACTGAGAGTTTACATGGCAACAGTGGAATGGCGTTCCAGAAAAATTCCACTCTGGAAGCTGTTATCAAAAGTTTCCTTTTTTGGTCAGCTAAAATGCCATTCCCATGTAAACTAGAGCCCAAAACCATTGTCATGCAAACAGCCCCAGTATAAGTGATGTATGGCCGTTCTTATCTTGATTCATTCTGCTTTGTTTGAAGTCTAAGAAAAAGTGAAGTTTGGGTTTCTAATCAGGATGATTTTGATCAGGTTGAAGAAAAACTACATGCATGTTATCGTGTTAATATGGCTGAGGCTCTAAATGTCATCATCCCCTCCTTGGTTGGTGTGAGAGTGCAAAACACCAGATTAGTCCTAAATGTCCTCTCAACATTTAAAAGGATGCAAACATTTCAGGACTGATCCCACGTTAGAGGACTCTGCCTGAGGAGCTCCAGTTTTCACTTCTTCAATCATGGTCCTGCTCTGTATTGACTCCTCATTGGTAGATTACTTGTCCAGTTTTCTTCACGACTGAGCTTCCATCACAGATTTCCCATCTCTGACATTTTCAGAAATTTCTGCCCCTTTTCCCCTTTTATGTGGATGATTTATTCCATGTGGTACTTCATGTTGTTTTTCTTGTTCGTATTAGTTTAAAGCTACTGGATCTGCCATCCCTCAGTGCAATACCCAACATTAGTCAAAGCAAGAAAGGGTTGTAAAAGTAGTTTCTTGTGGGTTTATGTCTGTAAATGTGAGTTGCATTTATCGACTCCTGACTAAAACAAAGCCATTACCACACGCAGATCCACAAACATCTTTTTATAACTTTTATAGCTGCTTTTTTTTCTTCACAGCTGCCAACTTACATATCCCACTAACACAGAGCAACAATAATCTTCTCGACAAATGCAAGGGATAAAAGGAGAACGTACTTGTTGTGGTCTCCTCCAAGGCTCTGTTGCTCGGCTGTTAGTTTACAGAGGTTTTATTGGAGTTTTCTTTTCCTCAGTACATCTATCTGCTGCTGTTTGAAACTGTGTTTTGGTGCCACTCAGACATGCAGACACACAGACTGAGGGTGCCACAAAATATAAATCAATCCTCTGCATCCTGTCATTGGTCCACTGCAGCTTGCAGGGTCTAAAGAAAATCTGAGACAAGCCAACCTTATTTCTGTACAGCATATTGAAAATGAAAGCAGCTTCTCGAGGGGACTAAAGACTGTCTAATGATGGCTTAACCTGAACAGGAGCCTTTCACCAAAAAAAATAAAAAAGGAAAAAAGTTCCTTTTGAAGTTGTCATTATCATAAAACATAAACCTAACTGACTTAAAAATCTCCAACTTCTTCTTCATGTGCAGCTTATCCAACATAAAATGCGGAGACGGACAGCAGGCTGACTTTCTTTTATGAGCAGCTGACCCTTTTTTCACCCCTGCTCCTTTATCCACCTGAGTCCAATAACAATTGATTGCAGTGACAAAAAAACACTCCCAGGAGATATCACCTTCCACACCAGTTTTCAGTCATACACTGAAAAAATTCAAGACGAAGCAAGTTTTGTAGGTATTTTTCATTGCATTGGGAAAGCCAGTCAAAATCACTAGCTCTGCTTTTTTTTCTAAGCCTGGGGTTTTCTACATTTTTGTGAAATTAGTGAGAGCCCTGTGACAACTCAGTGGGGATATTGTCCGTCAAAATTGCTGTCAATCATCTAGCACAGCACTTCCCCCTCATAGTGGCTACAGGGACGGCACTTCAATGCAAACTGTTACTTTCATCCCTGATGGACGTGTTTGCTTTAGTAGATCATAAAAAGACATGTTCATTTCAGTTTGTCATAGCCATCTAAAACAGCTCACAAGGGCTGCAGAATATTTAAACTTTGCCACTTTCATATTAGTGCCCAAACAGATGGGCTGTACACATTTTCAGTTTAAAGCAGTGTGTCATTTTGTGTATTAAGTCACTGATTGAGAAAGCTGTGGTCCTCTAAAGGGCTTATATGTTCTAGGAAGCATTATTTATGGAGCCGAAGTTGAAATTTAAAGCCAGCCAGTGAGTTTTGTCCTTAACGCAGTCTGCAATTATTTGTTGGTGGGTCACTGTCTTTGCTCAGAGCTTAGTGTCTTGGATGGATAAATAGATGTCTGGTCGAAAGCTCGTACTTCAAACTGAAACAGCCTGACTCTGCCAGTCCACTAACTATGACAAATAGCAGCACAAGAGCCCTGTAAAGATAAAGTATAAACAACTTCTGAGTTCATTTGTCCCTCTTTTCTTCATTACATTTTATTTGAATTCTACAGCAATTTTTTTACCATCCTTTGTGAGTTTAGAGAGCGCTGGAGTGCACACCGAACCACTGAATCACAATGCTTTGTTTTTATCTTTCAAATCCTTTCTGTCTGTGCCATCTCCTCACAGGGCAGAACCCATCCTGCAGAGAATAAAAGAGGATCGCACACGGGTGGTGTCTCCTTCCTTTGACAACATCAAATACGACACCTTTGAGATCGAGGAGTACCCGCTGTCGGCTCAGGGCTTCGACTGGGAGCTGTGGTGCAGATACCTCAACCCACCGAAGTCCTGGTGGACACAACGCAACCACACAGCCCCCATCAGGTAAGAGCAGCGTCTGCGATGAAGGAGAATATATAATCATGAAAAAGAAAGAGACCTGTGAGGTGTTTTTGTTTAAATAAAGAAAGAGAGACACCAGCAGTACAATCAGCTCGAGCTGTATTAATTATTAATCACTGACTTGAAGCACATGGAAGCGGGGTTGATAAGATCACTTACTAAGCTCATAATTTTTACATTATGTCTTTTCGAACACCAACTCTCATTAATGATCGTTATATATGTAAATTGAAATAAGAGTTGTGTCAATGTTTTGATCCTGGTGAATCCTGAGGGTGCAGCACAGCCTCACAGCGTATTACGTGTTATACAACAACACAGAGACTCGTCTGACACACTGAGCCGCAGCTACAGCAGGTAATCTCTGATACCGCTATTACAGCCCATCCAAAGCTACCTACAGTGCAATAAATATAATGACACAATTCTTCAAGGCTCTCTGCTACGAGAACAACAAGAATATGACAGACAGAGATTGCTGACACACAAGAGGGTGCAAAAAATAGTCCTGCAACAAGGGCCAAATTGCCTTTTCACCATTATCTAGAAGAGGATAAGATTTCTGTTCGTGTGGTTCATAGTGAGCAAGTTATTGATGCAGTGTGTATAGATTTGTACAGCGACAAGAGGACATATCCTGCTCAATATTGTAAAAGAAGAAGATGAATGTTCCCAATTATCTATTTCTTTATCTTCTTAAGTACTTTGTATCACAGGTGCAATTTGTCACAGGTTTTCTTCCCAAGAAACAGCTTTAGAGCTGTGTCTGTGTTTAAAGGAAGAAAAAGTTTCTGCAGAACAGAGAAATCTTTTTCTCATTAGACTTTATCTCTTCTGATTAATTAAGAAACGCTTGCAGGTAACCTGGACACAGCCTGAGCTACATCCAACACTGTCAGAGATTTTGATGATGATGGAGAATGGAGGTTATTGACAAAGGCAATACTTTGTTGCATAAGAACAAGTTAAGTTCTTGCCCAGGACGTCAGGAGCCTTTTCATCACAGATCCTGACCATGAATGGATGAAGGATTTAACATTGGGATTTTTTTTCCCATGTTATTACTTGTGGCTCTGTATATCATACCTTTGAAGTTCAGTTGGCAAGTCAAAGCTTAAGCATCTGCTTTGTATAAGGAACTTTAGAGTGGATGAAATACCTGTACACTTAAAATCCAGAGCTCTTTCTTTGGAGTCAGAAAGATGATGGTGCTGAATGTGTGGATAGATGATCTGATACTGAATGTATTTCATGGGACCACATTTGTTTTAATCTGGAAAGTGTAGAGGCAAGAATATGTTCAGAGCCTGTAGTGAAAGTGTTTCGGTTTTCCAACTTCCTGGTCGTTTGCCAATCTGTGTTCCCCCCAGGGTGGAGAAAAACACCCAAACAAGCTGTTTTGCAGCTCTGCTGTATTTGAGATTGATACAAGGAGATGTGTGGGACTGACAGCATGAATACTAATGGAAGTTATTTTTCACTCCTGCTGATTTTGTTTCATGTTGATGAAAGATGTTTTTGCTATCACCCCTGATTTCCTGAAAATGTCCTGAATTGGCAGTGGATGTGTGGGCATCATTTTGACAGCAGAATCCTTAATAAATGTACCACATGGCTGAGGTATATCGTAAAGACGGCCCAAAAATGGTTTTTACTTTAAAAATGTCTCATTGGACTAAACTTTAGCCATATTTACCTGGAAAAATTGGGGAAAAATTCTTATTTCAAGGTGTTACAAGAGGAATATTTTTGGCTGCCCTGAATTGTTTTAACAGGGTAAAAATTGTTCTTCTTCCAGGTTCTTTAAACAAGAATAATGTCTCAATACAAGAAATGAATGAAGTCAGATTTCTTATAAAGGGCAATTTTGACATAATCTTTGTCTTTTAATGTAGACACATTTCTTATTTCATATTATAAAGGATGGTCCAGCAGAATTCAGGATGTAATATCTTACTGTTTGTTTCATAATAAATTTGAATTTAACAGTGTTTTTTTCACTCAGTTATGAATAGGACGTGTATATTTCATGTGGGTCCATTTCATTTCTTCATAGGCATCTGTTTATGACATCAGTGCTCCCATTGTTACCCCAAATCAATTCTGATTTAAACATTTATCTGAAGCATTATATGCAAGTTAAACTTTAAAAGGAGTCACACATTTCAACTGGAAATCTCTGCAAGTTTCTCCTGGATGGCAGACAGGAGTGTGACCTCTCAGAAAACAGTGTCAAGACTCTATGGAACGTCATTGACTTCAACAGAAAGAAGTTTGTAAACATTGTGAGTTTGGATCTCAAGGAGGATTCAGGAGGGAAAAGCAAACCTCAGGACTGAAAAACCAGAAAGATCAGGAGACTGATGCTGAAAAGAAATGGAGAAGTATCCAGAGAGTTGCAGCCAGAGTTTGAGTTGGAAGGGTTATTGTTTCTACGTATATTTATTTTGTAATGAACCATCCTGAATTTTGCTGGGTCACCCTTTTTATGGTTTCATTACGTGTTTTCATTATAAACTAACAAATACGGTCGCTGATATTTCAGATGAGCTTTAGGCCCTGACTGAAGGCCCTGGATGCTCTGTATGGATTTAATATTTGTTGGAAATGTGTTTGCCTTTCAGAACATTTTTGCTTTTGGTCTCTTTTACTTGTTGTGTGTTTTATTTGAAATATCTTTACCCTTTTTACCTCACGCCTGTTATCTTTTTTTTTCCTTCTTATAATCTATTTCAGGAGCCCTGCTCTGATTGGCTGCTTTGTGGTGGACAGGAAGTACTTTGAGGAGATTGGCCTGCTCGATGAAGGCATGGAAATCTATGGTGGAGAAAATGTGGAGCTTGGGATCAGGGTAAGTCTGAGCCTTAGTACCTGTATGTTAGATACTGCACACCAATAGCAAACGCTGTGAAGTTCTTCTTACACCTCATCATTCCATCAGTTTAATTCTTGTCCTGTGGTCAAGGCATTGTTTGCTGTCATCATACAGATTAAAGTGTTCAGTCCAACATGCAGAAAAAGAGCTCTGACCGTTCTTTGACAGAGCAACAGTTTTATTGATCATTCACAACACTCAAACTTAAGTTTGATGTATTCTCACTGAGCAGATAAGTAATGAGTTAACAGCCAACAATCACACAGTGACTTATTTAAACATGAGAAGAGTCAAAATTTGGTGAATTTAAAAAGTAATATGGCCCGACATTTGCTATGATCAGTTTCATTTTTTCCAGCGAGCTTGGCTGCTCCATATTAAGGGTTAATTTGATCCCTAAAGACAGAGAGGTCTCCATGAAGCCACCGTTTCCTCTGAGACCCTGAATCATCCCCATGAGGAAGCAGCTGCTGGAGCAGCTCTGACTCTGAACAGGCAGAGAAGCATCCGAGGGGAGCTGTTGACTCAGAGAAAGAGCAGAGTGATTTACAGCCAAGTGTCAGTGAAGTAGATGTTTGATTATCAGTGTGGGTCTGACTGGCACTCAACCGAGCCACTGGGTTAGGAACACATCAGACTCTGAAGTGGGAGCGATCCTCTCCGCTTCAGATTTAGTGGACAGCTGTGAATGATTGATTATTGGAAAAGACTGGGTTGGAGATTGCTAAATGGTATTTTTTCTGTGACCTCATGAATAAGTCCTGAATAAATAAAATGCATGCCACAAGTACAAAGTGCAAAGTCATGCATGTCCTGTTTCCAGTAAAAATTTTCATCTTGCTGTTTTGGATGCTGCTCACGAACTTCCCCTGTCTGGTGTCATTCCTCCAATCCAATCAGTAAAAAGAAAATTACACGTATAGAAACCAATAAACCTGAGAGAACCGTTAAAGAGGTATGTGAGAAGCCAGATGGCTTTATGTCTCGGTAGGAAGTAATTAGTATTAAACTCTGAAACTCTGATGTGAGAAGCCAAAGGCATTTATTTATTTGCTATTATTAGTAGTGTGGTTAATAGTGTTTTTTGTTGGGTGTGAAAAAGCCATATTCTTCAAACTCATAATTATAAACATGAAATAACTAAAACTGAGAAAAGGTTGTTGTAAACACATGAACTGTGTAATACATGAACGAAGTGTCTGTGACATCACCCATTTGGTTATGATACAGAGTTTTGAAGCCTTTAGTCGCAGGGGCCATATTGATGATATTGGAGTCAACCTGGCTTCATCCAAGTTAGGATGAGCATCTTTATAGAAAGCTACAGGATTTGAACCAGGCTGATGTTTATTTCTACCGTAAAATCAACTTTTGTGAATAAGTGTGTATGTGGTTTCTAGTGAAAATTAACGTCCAAATATAGTTTGATGATTTCAACTCTCACCGTATTAGATATTTTACTTAAATAGATACTTTGAGTTTGCACTGGTAAAGTCAAAACATTGAGGTCTCCCCCTGCTGGCTGTATGCAGTTCAGGCCATAAACTCAGCTTTCCACATATTAACAGATGGAACAAGAGTCAAACTATGAAATTAAAATACACATCAAGATCTTTTTTCAGACATGTTTCTGATTCTTAAAGTAAAGTTTTAGTATTTTCATGCTGTGCTGAATTTTGTTCAGGTTTTCTTTGTTTCCGTCAAGTTTGGTTTGAATCAGTTATTTAAGATGAAATGGATGGTTGATTGGCAGCTCTGCTGACAGATGTGGCCTTTAACCAACACAAGGCGATTTGTACCTACCTGACATTTTTCTTTACATTCTTGTTCATGTGGTTAGTCCTGTAGTTCAAACAGCCATAGAGCTGCAGCACATGCCAAACTATGTCTCCATATTAAGGAGATGATATAGAGACAGGATGTCAGTACCAACAAAATGTCAATGGCTGGTGCAACAGATCCATACAGGCTGAAGGTGTCTTTTTCTTTTTGCATTCTTATAGTTCCTCAAATTGGAAAAGCTCCTAAAATGTGTTAACAACAGGGTGTCTATTCTCTTTAGTCTTGCACAGCTTTAAAATATGTCATGATATCAGAAAAAATATAACATAGAATGAATTGCACAGTGTTTTGAGCTTTATTAGTATGATGTGAGACATGAAAAATGCAAACATGTGCAGGACCTTGCCAAGCAAATTATAGATTTAGCATTCAAGAAGGCTTTGCTGTTGAAAATAGATTAGGGCAGTTCAGGGCACTTAAGGTCTCTTTCTCAGCATTAGCACCATTAGGATGCACAGTAAAGTTGTAGAAGTAGCATCGTTTATGTAGAAGGAATCAGCAGGGAATGTTACTAAACTGCTGAATAAGCAGGCCATCTATCAGCATCCTTGGTGGAAGATGTTTTCTGCGAATGAGTCCCGCAGTTTTCTCTGTCAGTTTATGTCCCCAAAACCAGCTCCCTCAGTGCAGCTCGCCCTCTCTGCTGCTGAGTGTGAGTCCTTGTGCTGCAAAACAACAGCGAGGGCTCACAGCTGACTTATGTTGTGGTGACTGCAGGAGCTGATCTTGGGTTCAACCTCAGCCCTAATAAATAAAGGATGCTCATTACAGGAATTATGGCACGCTAAATATTCCCTTCAAAATGGCTTTGACTATTTGTCATAAACTTTATATTATGCCATGAATTTAAATGACTGATCCTGCCAAAGACTTAAATTGTCCTGTTGTTTGTGCACATTTTGCCGCACTGTCAGTAATGTGTCCTTCTCTCACCCATAGAGAGCGTTTATCCAAGGCTCATCCTTGACTCTCTCCATAGGAGGCTTGAATGTCAGAACCTTTTTTGAACCATGATGAGTTAAATATGGCTTGTCTCTGAGCTCCTCGCTGTGCTGTGACCATGAGGTCCTCTGAAAAGATCAGGGAGGTTAGCCTCTATTAGAGAGGTCCTCCGGCGCATGATTCCTCTGTATTACAAATTGCTTGAACACCTGTTGTCCTGAGCACAAAGCACTGCTGACTCAGTCTTAAGCAGCAAGACAAGGAACAGCTTGTCTCTCTGCAGGAGGATCCACCATCAGCCATCTGTGTTGCTCTGACCTGCATCAGATGCCTCCTCCAGCTGTCAGCAGCCCTGTCATCGTTTAGCTCATGCACTTAGAAAGGGCCAGGAGTCATGTACGGAGCTGCAGATCAGTCACCCTGTTGCTGCTCTCTGCAAACTCTTGAACTGAAGTGAACCCAAATAGTGGAGAGACACTTCAAAGCTACTATTGTACTTGGTGTGTAGTTGTTACCATGTCAGAGTTGAGTCAGGACAGGCTGCAGCCTCCATCTATCTCACTGTGTGTGAGGTTTTCAGCAGCTGAAGAGCAGCTAAAGGTTAGCAAGAAGATCAGCCAAATAGTGACATTTGCTTTTCAAGAGCAAACACAGCTGGTGCCACAGGGACAGACATCAAACCAGCTCGCATGGACTCACATGAAACTCATTGTTTTGTCAGTTATCTCACAGTTTTGACTATGAACACATCAGGAGATAAATGACAAAGTCAATACTCTCATTTTGTTTCAAAAAAGCAGACTTCATTGTAAGAGTCCTTTGGAGATCAGTGATTATGTAAATAACAAGTGGTATTTTGACAGAATTAGTGCTGGTTTTGTGTCCCAAGGGTGTTTTTCTTACTCGAACTAATTCATTGTGTGTTGAGTTCAACTTAAGGTTTAAATGAAAAGGAAAACAGTCAGGATGTTCCATTTCTATCTTTTTTTCTATGAACCAAACAGCCTTTTGTTATCAGCCATGTGATGTTTCTCTCCTCGTTGGTGCCGTAGCCCGTCTTCCTATCTCTGGCCTGCAAGCTCCCATTGTGATAAAGATTGCTTTCATGAAGCTTCATCTATGCTACAGCAAAAATATTTTGCATGTTTCGCGTTCATTGTCTCTTGTCTTCTTTATCACCACAGGCGGTCTTCCTCGAAACGATTTATAATTCACAACTTCATTCATTGTCGCCTTTCACATTTATTTTCTCATTAAAACTTCAAAAAACACCAGTCCACCAGCAAGATTTGTTCTGCATTTAACCAAAGACGACGGACTGAGACACAATTAGAGATGTAAATGTGCTGTGTTTTGTCTCAGTGACACACACACACACACACACAAATTCCCCACATTGGACGCCAACACTCACAAAGTGTGACTAGTTAACACTATAATGATGTTCAGAGGAGTTTTCTGAGGAAAAGCTGGTGCGTGACCCTGTTTTACCCATGAAAAAGGCTTTTTAACAAGGAGGAGATAACAAAAGACAAAAATTAAAAGCTTCTGGAAAGAAGGTCTGAAGAAGCCAAGGAGACGCTGTTATTCTCTTTCCTCCCTCTACTTTAGCATTTCTATCTTCACTCCATACTTTCTTCACTTTTATCCCCCTCACCTTCTCTGTTTTATGCCTCCTACTCTTTATAAATCTCTCCTCTTTCTCCCTCTCTTGACTGCCCGCTTTTTTCCCGTCCTCCTCTCTATCTGGCTCTGCACACCCACACACTCAGACATAGATGGTTATGCTCGAAGAATAGCTCCTCACACTCTAGCCCCGTGTTGTAAATCCTTTATAGAGAACGTTGAGGTATTTCTGAGGGAAGCGTGTATTATCTCTGAATTTGGCTCCTGTCTGCGCTCCCACCTGGGCGCCAAGCCAGCTCTACAGTTTTACTGTTGTTCAGCAGCCGCTCTCTGCTTTGGAAGGATACAGTGAAGGGGGGCAGCCGGCAGAAGGGATTATAGCACCAACACACAGAGTGCACGACTGGAGAAGAGAAAACAGGGAATTCTATTTAAGTAAACATCATCAGGGCTTGTTTGGTTGATACAATGAACTTGTGTTGAAGCTTCATCCAAAAGGCAACTGGAGTCAGGAGAGATCAACATTTGTGCGCCCGTGAAAAAGCATCTGTTTTCTCAAGGCTTTATTTCCTAACAAATTCACTCCCACTGACTGCTACCTACTTACCATCAAATCTCCTTGAGAGGCGTTTATAAGCGATTGAAAAGGCAGTCAAACCCACAAAGTGAAACTTCTTTAAAGTGCATTAATTCAAGGGGACTGTTCATTTACACATGCATGCAGACTGAAGCCTCATCTGAACTTGATAAAAGTAGTTAAAGATAGCAATGAGTACCTCACACACAAACTGTGTCTTTAAACTTTTCTACGGCACTTAACAAAGAGGAGAAAGCGATTCTTCATTGTTCCGCACAATCAACTCTCTCATCGTGCAGAAAACAGGAAGTGCTACGACAGGTAATAGAGGAGGTGCAGTTAGAACAAGTCAGTGGATTTTGATGAGGAAAGCACTTTAGAGCCGAGACGAAGGCAAGGGTAGACTTTTTATTCTCCTCTTCTTTATGAAATAGAGGGACTAAGGGGAGGCAGCATGTACCTCTACTTTCCTCCTCTTCACACCGCTCTTTAGGTCCCAGCCCCTTAACCTTACTTAAATTGGAGCACAAGTACATTGTGTTCTTTCAAAACCCCAAAGTGGAGAATACGTCATAAGATTTATTTTTTTATATTTATATGCTCACACTCGTCTGCCAAAAGGTCTCAAATCACAAGCAGGATTGGAACAGCTCAACCTCTGTTCTGTTAGAAGATGTAATTTCATCAAGAGCAAATAAAGGAACAATATGTGAGTCCTAATCATGAGTCACGACCCAGAGTATGATGCAGCTAACTCATTATATCGCTCTAACTTTAAACAGCTTGTTTGTGTGAATCAAGGTGCTGCGCCTGTCATCAAAGAGTAGGACTCACATCTATTTCTTTGTCCAGTAGCAGGGCAACCTTTAATGAATTTTAGACTCTCTTTATCCTCATTTTATTTGAACCTTTTCATTGTCCCATAAAGGGAGCTTAGTAATGCAGCAGGAACACAAAACACAAGGTACACAATGATAATATCAGTGGTGAGAATAAGACCCAATTAATAGTCTTATAGTCAGACATATTAAAAAAAGCATAAGAAACACCATATACATACACAAAATTACTGAGGAATTGTCACTCCAGAGCTCATACTAAAAAAATGCAAACTAATATCAAGTATTGAAAAAAGTGCAATGTGCAAATAAACCACAGTGGTGCGAGAAGAAAGGAAGCAACCAAAATGTTTGTTGCCATTAAGTAAATAATTTGCACTGGGGACAAATGAGACCTGGAGTCCTTTAATCCTCTTTGTTTGTGCTGAAGTAACCCTAAATTTCATCCCAGAAACCCTGAAAAAAAAAATAAACACAGGCTTCCCGTGTCCATAATGATTATCATTATGTTAACAAGGTCCAATAGTTCAATTGTCACTAGGACTGTTAGTAAGGGCACAGGAGAGAGTAAAGGGGTGCAGTGAGTTTCAGAAGTTAAGTAAAGAAGTAAATGTATCAAAAGTAATAGACAGACAGCGCTGATTCATAATATTTTCCAAAATAAATGTTCACGAAGTTAAAGGTTTAAAACACAAATGTGTTATTTTTTTCATCTTAACTAGAAAAAAGAAAAATATATTTACTGTAATTCACTCAATTCTTGTGTCACAATAGTATGCTCTTTTGGGACTGAGCTCCCCTCAAAGTCTGACAGTGAAATTGCCTCTTGTCTTACATGCTCAGATCGTACCTCCCTCTGGGTTAACTGCACCGGCTGCTCCTTAACCTGGTCTGCATAGCCCACCTGTTTCTGTATTTACAAACCAAACCAAGCGGTTAAAGTCGCTGGGACTGTTTGCTAATGTGCATGGGTGCTGTTTGTGATTGCTAATCCAATAATCTGAACCAAGAGAAAACACTGAAGAACAAGCAAAAGTGAGAGCCGTGTGGAGTGTTAGTTAAAAAGTGTATGAGAGAGAGAGAGACTGCTGTGCTGTGGCCAGGAAAGAAACCTTGCCACTCACTGAGCCCCAAGGTGAGGCCAGCTGTCCTAACAAGCACCTGCTGAGGCCAGACAGGAAGACAGGTTAGAAATAAAGCTGGACAGGAAGGCACCACAGGGGTCATCACAGTGTGATAAATGAGCTGAAAATCCAAGTTCAAAGTGCTCATGGAGCCAAGTTCTTAGTCTGTGGGGTGGACGGACTTGAAAGCATTGAAGCTATCGGTTTAAGTTTAGAGGCTTATTCAGCTGGTTACAGTTTGACTCCGTATTCAGGAAAATTCAGTGACTTCTGGCTAAAGGTAGAGAGGATGGTAGAAACACTTAAAATAGAGAAACTGTCAGCTGGACTAAAAAAAAAGAAGAAGAAGAAGAAGAAGCTGTTTACATTAAGTTATTTTGATATGCAGATTTTAATGTTGGCAGGTGCCTTATCTAATTACATCTGAGTCAAGCTGAACGTTGCTTGAACTGTCAAAGTAGCGTCACAGGCTGCACAACCAGTGTTCAATGGGTGAAATCATTATGAGTCTGTTATGTCATATCAGACATCCTTCTCTGTACAGAGGCACAAGAAATTGTTAAATTTTTTGTGTTGTTCTGTTTATGCTTTTTCTATCAAGCAGTTGGTGCAAGTAGTCAAAGTGAAAAAGCAGCTTTTATTCAGAGGATTATGGATTAAATGCAACATGACAAGTACTAAAAATATCTTTATTTAATTCTAGATGAACCTACAGTCACCAAAGCATTTCTATTTGCGCATATTTGTGTTTGTAGGTGTGGCAGTGTGGTGGCAGCGTGGAGGTCTTGCCCTGCTCAAGGATCGCACACATTGAGCGCGCTCACAAACCCTACACAGAGAACCTGACAGCCCATGTGCGTCGTAACGCTCTGAGGGTGGCCGAGGTCTGGATGGACCAGTACAAGAGTCACGTCTACATGGCCTGGAATGTTCCACTACAGGTAAACAGAAGTAACCCCTTTGTGTGTGTGTGTGTGTGTGTGTGTATGTGTGTGTGTGTGTGTGTGTGTATGTGTGCTTCTCTTCTCTTTGTGTGTGGGAGGTTGTGTGAAGCATAATTGCAAACATGTTTGCTGTTGTTGGAGAAACCTGTCAGGAATCGCCTAGCAACTACAACTGGTGACTAGAATGAAAGATAATTGGCTGAAAAACAAGTGAAAATGAGCAACAAGTTTTTTTTTTCTTCACTCATCAGTTTGGTTTAAGGTTGGAGGCTTTTACTCTCTGAATGGAAAGAGGTGATGCCAGTCTGAGGTCTTCAGATTTTTGTTTTTTACTGCAAAGTTTCTGGTAATTTTGGTTGCGTTTGAACAAATTTTTCAATCTAAATGGATTTACTCTTTTTTCCTGTTTTGTCCTAAGTTATGTTGTTGTCCCTCTCTTAATCCCTTTTCTTCATGTTCATCCAGCTTTCTATTTCTATCTCCATTTTATGTGTCTGTGTTTAGCCTCTCTTTGCTCAAACTCCTCCGCCCCGTTCCTTGATTAGTCAAATTATGTCTTGATTCATTGTCAGGTGAAAAAGTCAATGTTTAATTATGCAGCACAACCACACTTCATTTAAGTGCTGTAAAAGCTAACAGTATCAATTAAATACGGGTTGAATGAAAAAGTAACACATGACAGTGAAAGCACGATGAATAAGAGCAAAAATATCACAGCGTAAAACATGTCAGGATGTCGAGCGTGACTGGAATTGAAAGCCAAGTAAAGGTCTGCAGCAGTGATTTAAACTCTGAGGGCACTGAGCAGTTTGTGTATTAAAGGGAAACTGTTTTATAGTCTCTTTATTCTTCTTCTGGTTTCACCCCAAAGGTTCTGAAGTCTACATTTGTTTGAATCACTGCAACAATGAGGAGAAAGAAGCATGAGGCTGTTTCTGTTTTTGTGTCTCCAATAGATGATAAAGTACAGGAAGTTAAAATTCATGTGTGTCGTGCTTGATTTCTTCTCAGAACTCAGGAATAGATATTGGGGACATTTCCAAGAGAAAAGCTTTGAGATCCCGACTTCAGTGCCGACCGTTCAGCTGGTTCCTCACCAACATCTACCCCGAGCTGCGATCATACAGCGACACAGTTGCTTATGGAGTGGTGAGTACATCATCCTGTCACCCTACTTTGAGACAGTTCAACCTCACACTTTAAAGCAGCTCATAGATTAGGAACATTAAGGTGCCCACTAGGACAAGTATGCTAAAGCAAGACAGTTTAAGGAACACTAAAATACACTTTTTGCTCCATTCCTCTGGGTGTTACACATGCAGAATCTCTCACACGCACCATATAAAGTATTCAGGAGTGTTTGAATTAAGATGAAGACGCTCCTTTAGCTTCATCAACAATTAATCAGCCTTTGTGGTGGCAGCAAACCAGCAAGGAGTTTTGACAAAGTGAAACATATTTCTTTTGTTTCTCTGCTTGTCACATTTCAGCCAAAGGCAACTGTGTATTTTCATTTAATTAGGAGCTTTAAAGGTGTCTTTATTGTGACAAAAGAACAATAGCACACACTTTATTTTTCAGGTCTTACATGTTGTGATCGACCTGTCAGCTTGGCTCTTTTTATCATCTACATCCTAATTAAAACTTTTGATTTTAGAGGTCTTACTAAGCTATTTATTTCATTTTTCTTTTGGACTTTGTCTAGACATGCTGGGAAGCAAAGCAAAACATACTCAGTGTTTGTCCAGTTGATGACACTGAGAATTGACAACATTTGCATGACTTTAAGTATCCTAGATTTTTAGGGTATCCCATTTTTGTGTTTGTATTCATAAACACAGCTTCCTCATTTCAGAAACCAGGATAAACTCTCATTATGATTTTGAGAAATCTTATCTTTCTACCTGAAGAACTCTGAAAGAAACCAGATACTGTGACTTATAAGCTCCTTACCCCATTTTCTGATAGCTGCAAACTACACAAGTACAGCCTCTATTTATAGGCCTAAGAGGCGTAATATATGTTCCCATCACCCAACAAGTGCAGAAGAAAAAATATATTTTAGGATACTGAGGCCAAAGTAAGACCAGGGTTGCTTGTGCAGAGTAAAATAATTAAAGTAATATTTGTCTTGTTCCACTGGCAAATGTTTTTTACTCATTAAAAGCCATTAAGTCAAAGATCCATGGGAAATGACATTCAGGTTGCTTTAATCAACTAGTCAATAAAATTCCTGATTATCCAGAATGCTGCACTCATTTTGTTTTTGTTGCCAGGCTTTTGAGAGGAGAGACATTTAAATCCTATGAGCTTGTGTATCCAGATTGTGTATTTTAACCATAGACCACCTAGCAACCTCAGCATGTGCATACAAACAATATGTATCCTTTCACATTCTATTGATTTTTTTTATAATTAGGGTTGTTTGGCTGTAAAAATCCCAGAAATTTCCCAGGAGGAGCAACAAAACAGGAAGGAGGTGGGAAACCTGGGAGAACAGGACTGTTTGCTGGTGTTTGCTGCTTTGTCCCATGTGGTGAAAGTAACAGGCTGACAGCAGACGAGGACATGCTCAGAATACTGTGTACTCTCTAGTTGTTGGAAATGAGGTGAATACAGCACATATGTAATGTAATGTAAGCATTTAATAGGGCTACACCTGCAATAAGCTGCAGTGATCTATTTTTTCCTTCATTTCATAATGTCTGCAGCTGGTGTGGTGGAAAGTAAACATCCAAGGAGCCTGCATATATACGATGTAGTGACCAGAAATCAGAATCAGTATTTATCATGCATACAGGGAAATGAATCACCAGATTTCTCTGAGCATATTAATAGATGTAACATGTAAATGTAAATGTAATCATGGATGCTAATGAGAGGGATGAGGGATGAGGGGGTTGCAGTCAGATGGAGCTTCCTCTCACTCACTTGTGGTGGATTGGGGTTGAAAATTACATTAAAAAAAACTCTGAGATAGAGAATCCCTGTGATGAAACTTTTCCATCTGAATGTAACTTTTCCAAATATTCTGCTCCACAAAACTTAAACTTTTCCATTAACCTCAGAACACACTGTGAGAGCTCTCTTTAATTCACAACAACAGAGTATTGAAAGGGTGAACCTTTTTGCACCACTCCACTTCTGCATGGTTACTTCTCTCCTCAGCTATCGGCTGTGGAAAGATTTTACATAATTGAAAAATGACAGTAATCTGTTGAAAGCTGCATAGAGTTACCCCAATGCTGTGACTGCTTCTGCTGATAGAGGAGGAAAAATGAGTACCCCTCAACGGTCAGAGGAGTCGTAATTTATTGATTTCAATTCTGATTGTGGATTTTAATTACAGTCTCATTTGAACCTTTCGTTAACTGCAGTGCAGGTGTTCTGTGTAATGACCGCTCTGACCTGTGTGCTGAAAAGGAATAATAGTGATTCAGAGGCTATTTCCTTTACGTTGTAAAGGTCATGAGCTTTCAGCTTTATTGACTCTGCATGACTTCAAGGCTGCCGCTGCTGGTAAAAAAAGAGAGAGATGTGAATTGAAAGATGAAGTAAAGGCTGGCTCCACTCAAACATCAGCAGCTCCTCAGTCTGTAGCTCTGAGACAGCCTCGGTGCCACCTCTTGTGTTTGTCGTTCGATAAATACTTCAATCACAGTGGAGTTACTTGTTGACACCACTGAGCATGTACGGGGACTCTGCTTTCAGAGTGTGAGATGAAAGTGTCGCCGCTCTGTCATCTGAGAGATGTAGATATGAAGTTTACATATTTGACAAAAACAAAGTCCCACAGGAAATCGCAGTTTGAGAAAGCACAACAAGTGTTTTGGTGTGATGCCATCTGTGAGTGTTGTTTATTCACTTATCGGTTATTTAACTCAAAACAAGAGCTGGATGAATGCACTGCTCCCTCACTGTGAATACTGAACGAGAGGGGAACATTATTCTGGCACTTTTTGAACTATTAAGAAATGAAACACATTCTCAAAGTGCCATTGACATGAACATGACTCTTTAAGTCCTGACAAATTGTTCCTCATCTTGCTGCCATTTCCCACAATGAGAGGAAACACTCAAGATTCCATATTTGTCATGTTTATTTGCTTCTTATAGCCGTTTATATCAGCAGTTTCTTAGGACAAACTTCTTTATATCATTAATTCGACCTTGTACATTTGAAGCTGACTTTTTTTCGTGCCTCAAAAGATGGCAAATGTCTGTCTGTTGGTTGGTCAGACCTAAAACCAGGAAACACCTGGAAGACGATGGCCCATAATTAAATGATTTCATGCATTTACTTCCTGTTTTGAGTTTATTATAAAACTCTTATTGGTTCCTGACTTCCTGTTAAGCTCTAACGACTAACTGCAGTTTCACTTTTTGTAATTTAAGGTGACCACAGTCGTAGATTAGATTCAAGTTAATTCTTGTACAGGATATTGCAAAGAGACATGTACAGTTTATTCAATATATGTGAACTTTTAAGTGTCTAACACAGTTTGAAATTATAACACAGCTGGGTTATAAGTAAGAAAACAGGATAATAACACTTATTAACCACTGTAGGAGATGTGAAGGCAGCTAGAGAAGTTTCAGTGGGTGAAAAGTTGTGGGATACTGAAAGAAAAAAAAAGAGGTGGGAATGTAGGTCAGTAAATCGTGGGTGTGATGACTAGTCACTATTCAGCAGATGACGAGAAAAAAAAGTTTGATGAAGCAATATACGAGAGAGATTAGTGGAAAATGAAGGTTCCTCCTTCTGCTCCTCCATCATAAACTCCAAACATTGCTAAACTTTGTAGTATTAGTATGAACTCGGGGGAGATGCAGCCAATAAGCTCTTTCTTTCATCTGTAGATATTAATTCAGTGAGCATTTATGAGGAATGGGTAGCAGAGCAAGGCTCAGAGCGAATGGTCCAATGAAAATACTGCATTTTCTTTTCAAATCACCACTTTCTAAAGGTCACTGGAATTGAAGACTCATTGCTCACAGAGCTGCGGTGGTTCAGCTGAAGATGTTGAACCAAGAAGCCTGACCTTCTGACACTATGGATCACTAGCTATCTGAGGCAGCCCACACATCCAAACTCTCTGAATACAAGCATTCAAGTAATTGAAATGACATCAAACCTGACAGCACTGCTGAAGCTGCTGAGAGGGATTCATTCACTCATTTTTTATATTTAACCTTATCAGGAGTAGTAATCATGGAAGGGGCACCATCAGTTTAAAATCCTCAGAGTGTTATCATCTGACTCTGAAGTCAGGAGCTTCTTTTATTCAAAAAATATTTAAAGCATGTTTTCTGAGTCAAGGGAGTCATTGCTTCATTAGAAGCAGCAAAGAAAATATTACAAGAATAAAATGTTCTGATAAGCCAACATTTTGCCATATACCTAGGACAAGGCAGAGATAAACTCAATGCGTATTCAAAAAGTCCAAATCCCAAGCCTTTGGTTCATAGACCAAGTTAAGTAACAGGTCTGTACTAATGAGGCTGAGTCAAGTGTCAAGTTTTTCGACATGTTTCTCAGTCCAGTGTCTCTGTTTATGAGTACAAGTCAAGCCTCTGTTTTTCAGTCAAGTTTTTAAGTGAAGTCACAAGTCCATAGACAGGAGTATAAGAAGAAACACCAGTCTTCAGCTCTGAGTCTAAGCTTAGTCCAAGTGTTTGGTCATTAGTCCAAACAAAATCTGCTGTCCAGCAGTCCGTAATGCTATTTGTAATAAAGCCAAATTAGGGAGAAACCTGCAATTCAAAGTGTACAGGTGCTGAAATATTCCTCCAGAGCAGCCAAAAACAAGGTGAAGGGTAGTGTAAAGTGTTTGTATGACTTTGTCCTGCAGGCAGTAATTAGCCTGCAGTGGATCTGTTTGTCCATACTTTAGCCTCAACCACAGCTTTGCAGTGCATCACTCCATCATAGCAGAGGGATTAATAATGCAGGGGCATGGGCAAAAGAAAAGAGACATGAAAAGACTAATCATGTTTCTTCCTTTGTGTTTATTAATTATTGAAAAAGTTTAGATTCACATCTTTCAATACAACTAGAAATGTACACAGTTTATTCTTTTAACAAAGAGCATGTGCATGTTTTTGATGCTGCTGGCTGTAAACGGGTCCATTTGTTAAACAGAAGAAACAAAGAAACTTGACATTTTACTTATATGATTTATAATTGGTGTAATCTTGTCCTTTTCGTTTTGTGTATCCCTGCTGTGTAATTGTTGTCATTATGGATGTTATTACTTCTAGTTAAATTTTTTCATTTGAGGCAGACTTTTAAGTAAATGATTCCTGTGGATTTTTAATTTCATTTCTGCATGCGTGGACTCAGGAAAGAAAGTTGCTACCTTGGAGACCAAAAGAACATTAATGATAAATCTTCAGGTTGACTGCTGAGGCAAACTGATTAAGTCCAAAGGTGTTTTTTCTTCTTTTAACTCCTGCTTCTTCTGGGAAAAAAAGAAAAGCGACCAATCTCTGACAGCTTAAAATCACATTAAGTGAGGAAAGTTTCTTTCTGTCTTTTCTTGTAGAGCTGCAAATTTCATAAACATGCAAGTGAGGGAGATGTCTTCTTTTCTCTCTTTTCTTTTATCATATACTCCTGTCGAAATCCATTTACCAAGCGTTTTATCACATTTGCAGATATGCATCCCTTTATGTCCTTTCTCTCTTTTTATCTCTCTTTTTTCAGTTGAAGAACAGTTTAAAGGACAACCTGTGTTTGGACCAGGGACCGGACACTGATAACGTCCCCATCATGTACCTCTGTCACGGGATGACACCACAGGTCAGTGAACTCTCATTCCTTTCTACGTTGTTGTATTTTTTTATGCCATGTTGTTTACAAACATTAAATACTGATCACTCACAGAGATCTGAAGAATGCTTGTCAGGAGCAAATAATTGGGCTCCTCTGAGGTCTTTGTTGTTTTCAATCATTTAGAGACAGCAACAGTTGCAGAAAGTTGCATAACAAGAGCAGAGTTGGGCCAGTGATTTGTCTCTGTTTTCAACACAACAAGACGACTTTAGAAGAATAAATTCACATTTTGTTGTTGGTTTGAACATAAGTCCACATAAACAACTATAAATATAAGAATCAGTCTGAAAGATAATGTTTTTGTGTTTTTCAAAGTGTTGAGGGAAGAAGAAAATCTCATTAAACAAAGTGTAGGTATCATTACTGTAGAAATCATATTGTGAATGTTTCTGATAGATTTTGCAACTCACAATTAACATATCTTATTTTGTATTGTGATTGAACCTACCTGATTTGAAACAGGCTAATAACAGCTCATTTCTACAACCCAATAAACTCCTTGAATAGCTTTTTAATAATACTCATCTACACAGCTGGTTTGTTTTGATTTCTGGATAACAACCTCTCTGCTATAAAAATCAGTGTTCATGAGTTGCAAAATTACTAGTTTAAAACTGCTTTATTATATCTCTAATTAACAATAACAGCCTGGACCATGGTCCTGTGGGGGCCGAATTTTTACAGTGATGTAAAAACTGTTTTCTGATGATCAACTAAAGGGAGACAAAAGAGCTTATCATTGATTTTAAGAAGAGCCCCACTCCTTTTTCCCATTTTTTTATTGACAATGAATCTTTTACTTTTATCAACCATAAACTTACATTTGAGCACCAGGTTGACTTTGTATGCAAAAAGGCTTATTAACTTATTTATTAAGCTTTAGCGTAAGCCCGGGGGTTTTAATGTCAACACGGTTTTAATGCAGGTGCGTATTCTTGTTTTATTGAATCTCTTTTAACTTTTTCAATTGCTTGCCGGTACGGGTCAGCAAGCTTGAAAAATAAAAACAGACTCCAGGCAAGCGGCTTTGTGACATGCAGCAGGGTTGCTGGCACATCCCTGTCTGACATGATGAGCCTCTATTGCACCAGGGCCTCAGAAAAGCCTGGTGCATTGTGGCTGCCCCATGCCATCCTATTTAAAGTGAGTTTCACCAGCTTCCCTCCGGCTGCAGATTTGCGCTGTATTTTGCTTATCTGTCAACGCTGACTGCGAAACAAATTGCCCCATGGGGACAATACAGAAATCTTGAACCTTGTTTTTGTAACAGGTGTTTATCCCATGTGCAGGTCCACAGCAAAAGGACCTGCATGGTTGTTAGTAACACTCTGTGAGGAGCTACTGGCCCCCCCTTTAAATAACATAAAGTCAATAGGATCATTAATTATGTAAAAACATTGGTGTAAGTGCAGCCTTGAACATTCCCAAGCCAAAGGGAAAATGCAGTATGTATTGGTAGTTATGATGTAGATTAGTGTTTTTAGGAATGATACTGGCTCTCTGCATATTGGGGCATCAGTATAGTTGAACAGCGGGAGCCTATGATTTACATAAATGAAAAAGTCACATTTCCATAATGAGCACACGGGCTAATTAGAAGAGAGATCTGGAGGAAATGCAACAAAGAGGTAATACATCACCTCACCATAATAATACTACTTCATCTTATTCTCCTTTTCTTGTGGAGTGAAACTTTTCAGCCGCAGCCACTGAAATATCTGGAAAGTAATTTCCAAGTCACTGAGGCCAAACAACAACTCTATCAGCCCTCAGTGGATTAAAGGCCATTTACTTCTTAAGGGACCATAAATTCTGTACTCATTGACCCTTTAACAGATGCATGAAAAAAAAAGTACTTGAAAAGCCGAGGGAGCGGGACTGTGTATTTCCACGTTTCACTGAAGTACTCTGCAGCTCGACAAAATTAAAAATTCATATTTTACAGTCCTCATTATTCGCAGGCTGTCATGAAAAGAGTCGCATAATCAGAACGAGACTATGGTACAAACCCAGCACGGCTTCTGAAAGAGCTTTCTGAGAACACCGCAGCCATCGTCTCCATTGTCGCCAGAGTTAATGGCTTTGACCGCAGCCTTGACGTTGGATTCCAACTCTATGTCTGGGTCATACTCACCAATCCAGCATTGGCCACAGAAACGGCTGTGTTGGCGTTTCTCCGTGTCCCTCCTGTATTGAAGCATTTTACATTTTCTCTCTCCTGGAGACGGCTAGATCAGCAGGTGCTGATGCAGAGATTGAGTGGTAGTTTAACCGTAAAGACTCAATCTCAGTCTCAATTCATGGCGTAAAAATACTAAGAGATAGAGAAATGAATGGTCACAATATGGCTCTTAAACTTTATGGATGGAAAAGAAAAATAGATGTCTATTTAAAGTGTGTTTGAACTGTGATTCAAGCTCACAGACACCTGGGGAAATGTTTTCAAGTCCTGACATAAATTAGAAAGACATGAGTGACGCAAAATAAAGACGTGTATTCAGCTTGTGGCTGAGCAGATTGCCCAGGCAGCAGCACCCAAAGTGGGGCCTGTGGGCGAATTTTATTCAAGCTCATTTTCCGAGACACAAACAAGTTTTTTCTTCCCCAACCGAGAAGTGAGCAGACATTTAGCTGCAGATATTTCCAAAAATTGAAGGAAGGTAATGAAAAGATGATCTGTTCATGCTTATTTTCAGCCAACGGAAAGGGAAAATGACTTTGAGATTGCTGTAATTTACACAAAAGCATGCCCTCAGATATTAGGAGTATTTGGGGTTTGACTTGAGTGAGTCAAGATAGCAGCAGAAAACAGAGTACAGGATCAGCGAGGAGAACTAATCACTTTGTAGATGGAAGATATTTAGCTTTCAGAATCAGGCACACACGTACAAATGTTAGACAGCACAGAAAATGAAAGTTATTTTCCATGAGGCTCTAGTGCTGTAAACATAGACGGATTAGAGGATGTAAGCATGTATCTGATGATAAATCCACGATCCCTCTTCTTAATGGGAATCCTCACACACACTAATGCACAACAAATCTCTTCACATCAGCCCAATGAAGATTCAGGCTCCAGTGACATATGATAACAGTACAATACTTTTAAAAGTTTATTTCGGTTTTAAAATCATAAAAAAAACCAAAGGAGATTGTTTGGGTAAAGGTTCAGAGACATCAGTAATAAACAGCCAGAAGATGTAAAGTGAAAAGCAGGGAGCAGAAGGAAACGTTTTATAACAAACATCAAAAAGTCATATATTTTTCTGCTCTTCTATCCCAGCTTTTATCGCTTTTCATTTTTATTCTTTTTTTCATGTGAAAGATCTTTTGTAATGTGATTCCCCCTGGTCCTTCATATTCCCCATACAGATCCGTTTTTTCTGATTTGACCAGTTCTTTAGATCACCTCCAAGTCCTCTTCTCTCTGAACAGAACCACTTTGTTTGCTCCGTGTGTGTGTGTGTGTGCATGTGTATGTGTGTGTGTGCATGTGTATGTGTGTGTGTGTGTGTGTGTGTGCGTGTGTGTGCGTGTGTGTGCGTGTGTGTGTGTGTTTGTGTGTGTGTGTGTGTGTGTGTGTGTGTTTTATACGGTCCAGTGGGATGGATGAATATGGCTTTGAATACCTGATGAACTGTGTTGAATGTCAACGGTGCATAACTTTACTCAATTTCCTTCCCAGACACCTTGCAAAGATGAGAGAGGATGATGAGAGAGGGAAAGAAGGATGAAGGAGAGAAAGAGAGAGAGACTTAAACAAACTATGGAGGAAAAATGAACCAAAGTGGAGTTGACTGTAGACAGAGCTTTTTTGTCAGAAAACCTCAGAGCTGTGGTCTACATGATGGCGACATGCCAACCATGCGCCTGACCACAGGTCAGCCTAAGACAAACACCCACGGGTAACAGCCCAAACTACTTACCATTCACAAAACACAGGCACAGAAAGACAAGCAATTTGAGTTGTGAAAATGGAGACAGATTTTTGAGACATGGTCAGAATGCTGAGGCACTAGTGCCTGAATACTGTTTATAGAGATTTATAAAAAACAAGAGGGATAATGTTTAGTTAGTATACACCCTGCCAGGGCTCTATATGCCACAACTACCCGCTTACCATATATTATACTGCTTATTACACAGCTATTGGCTTATGATATAAACAAGTTCTTAAAAAACATTGATTAGAGAATATTCCATTCGTTTAAAATGATTTATATTTTCAGTTTGAAAAAAAATAGTCCCAGTGGTTCTGCTTCATTTAGCCTTCGACAGCGAGCTTTCTGTCACAGTGAAGTTGACATTAACCCTCCTGTTGTTTTCATGTCAATTTGGCCTGATTTCAAAAGTTATATAGTCATTACCTTGGTTTTCTTTTATAGAATTGCTTGAAATTAAATGGATGCTCTGCTATTTGCATGTAGAATTAGTTATGACTTTTTTTGTTAAGTTGTGTGTTTTTTAAAAAATTTACAGAATCTTGCAGCCATTAAAAATTTAAATGATTTAAAAACAGTATCTTGCCTACACTTTGACATTTACCTGTCTATGATAATACATCAACATATGTACCACTGACAATAACCTTTTAAAAATTCAAAATTTGGGGCGCAGATGGCCTAGTGGATATGGCCGCGCACCATGAGGTTCGCCCTCGAGCGGGTGGCCCGGGTTCGATTCCCGCCTGTGGCCTGTTTCCCGCATGTCATTCCCCACTCTCTCCCCCTTTCCTGCTCCATCCACTGTCCTCCTCTATCCAATTAAAGGCAGAAAAGCCCAAAAAATATCTTTAAAAAAAAAAAAAATTCAAAATTTCTGTTTTTGCTACTAAATGAGGTACACTTTAAGTAAATTGAGTCTATTGTACCAGATACTGTAAAATTAATTGTTAAATGCATGTGAATATACTAGAGACATCTATACAGGTGAACTATAAAGGCAAAAAAAAAAACTTGGAGAAAATTTACACCTTTTGCTAAATAAGCAGTACAAACAGACAGTGCAGACTACATCTGCAGCTAATAGGAGGGTTTAACAGTCCTCATTCAGATCTACTTATTCCCTGAACTCTGTGGTTGACACACCTTCATAAAGTCACAAAATCACAAATATCACTTCTAATAACACTGCTGCTAACATCATCATCATTATCACTCATGTTGTCGTGATAATGTCCTACACTTGGTCTCACCTGCTTTGCCTTCAGTGTCTCAATTGCTGGACAGCATTCAGCATTAAAATAATCATTCCTGCCCATGGCCTGTAAACAAAAGGGGGTGCCAAGAAGCTAAATGAAACCAATGTTGTAGCCACATTGTTAACAAATATGATGCAATGGCTGGTACAATCTGCTTGCATTTTGCTTCCCATGGACTTCTTCATGACCCCAAACCTGCTGTCACACAAGTATCACCGTATCACTCAGACTTTAATCATGAAACCATGAGGTGGACACCCAGACATGTGTCTCTGGTGTCTAATTCTGCATTAATAAAAAATCTTTGAGGCACATTTTGTCACCAAAGTCAGCTTTTATCACAAGCAAAAAAAAAAGCCCTGGTTTGTTAACACCATTTGTGCAGCCATGTAGACTTTGATATGTTAAGGCTAATTTCCTGTAGCTCTGTATTTCGTCGCTGTTACTACCTTATCGCTTCGCTCCAGATCAGCATTATTATAAGCAAACAACCTTTGCTTTCCACAGACAGAAACATATTTGCATCCATGTTTTTTTCTTTCGTTGGAGAAACTAATATGTCTGCTGAACCAGGGGCTAATTTCAGGCCAATACAATGCTGTGGGTGACAACGCTTATTTGACAGAATGGTGAGAAATTGCAGTGGAAGCTAAGTGGGTAATAGAAATCTGATCTGTGCCTCAATATTGGTGCAGCCTTGCTAAGAAGATTGGTTTGTGGCTGGATCAATATCGTCTGAAAATTAGACCTTTGAGGCTGTTTACCAGGGCGGCATTCATGAGGTTTTGTGTGTGTGTGACTCATATCTTTAACTCTGTGGGGGCATATTTGTCTCTTGCAAAGTGGGGACATGCTGATCATTCTTCGCAGGAACTTTTAGGACTTGATCCTAGACTGGAGATGTTCTTTGTTATAAATTATTATCATGAAATGTACAGGCTAAATGCAGTAAATGTATTCCTCCCAGGGACAGTAGTTGTGTGGCTGTCAACACGATAAAATGACCAGAATACTGAACCTGAAAGTGAGTGAGTGTACACAAAAGTGAAAAGGCTTCTGGACATCTTATAACAGAACTTGATGTTTATAAGAGTTCTGGGGAAAAGAAACTCAGCCAGGCTTTGATACAGAGAAACCAAGCAGCAGAACAAGGTTAATTAAAGATTAAGTAAAACACAACCCTGCCGCTTGGGACGGAGGGAAAAGTTTTTTCTTCGCACTGACTTTTTGCACTTCACAGAGGCTAAGGAGGACATTGATTTATGATTCCTGTAGAGGTTGGTATGGTGTATTAATGATTTTAAACTGTTATTTCACCTAGGAGGTGGTTTCACACAAATTATGGAAAGCAATTATCAAACTTTAGAAACTTGGAAAAATAGTTTGTGTATGTTTATGTTCAACAAAAGAACCTAATTACTGGAGGTTCAAAACTTTTGTCAGATGGACATGAAAAAACCTGTCAGTCAGTTTGGCAAAAAGGAAAACACAACTTACAGGTTAAGGATAAATGATAATAATGAAATGGCAATACACGTTTTTGCAGAAGAACTCTGAGCAAAGGAAAACAAATGCTGAAGTAGAATACAATCAGGCCTGCTGATTATTACCTGGATCACATTCAAGAAGTGGTTCTAAAATGGAGATATTTCAATGGTTGTCATTGCACTGCAGTTATCTGTTTCCAAAATGAGTGTCTGTAAGCCTCTTTGCAATCTGATCAGTGCACGATCTCACGTAATGAGCCTTCACCTCCTACTGAATGATTCTGTGAGCTGGAAAATAAGAATCGAAACCATTTTTTGTGGAGTGTGTCATCTGCATTTATAAATTCCAGCTTTTTCTGGAACTTAACCCCTTTGTCGACTTGATCTCTTAAGCTGTCCTGCTTCAAATCTTTCTGCCCCACTCACCAGATGAACTTCCTCATTAGTGCAAAAACAACTTTCCAGCTGTTGGGTGTGTTCTGCCTGTGTGTGTCTGTGTCTGTGTGTGTGTGTGGCATTGTGTTGTCCCCTCGCCACAAGAGCAGATGGTTGGGGGAAACACCAGTGATTAGTCTGTCAGACAACATCTCTCACTGTCTGTAACAGGCCCACCAGCAGCCTCAGCAGGAACTGGTAGTTGTTTTCATGCTCAGAAAGAAGCAAAAGAGGTAATCTTTCTGGTGAATATTGGGGTTGATTGTGTCATTGTCTTTTGGGAGCTCGGGAAGAATGGGAAAACTTGCCCAGTCATGTGCAGGGTGCACCAACCCAGATTTCTACAATGCAGCTTGTATAAAACAGAAACCAATCTAAAGCCACAGACAAACAGTCCCAACCTGAATACAAAAGTTTTGCTTCACAGTTTTGAAAAGTTGTTAATATTACTAGTTAAAGAAAGACTGAAGGTAATATTGTGCCAGCATTGGGCTGAAAGATGGTAACAAACAGAGACTCCATACAGAGCATTTTCAAACCCCCAGAGAAAATGTTAAGACTGCATGTGGAGTGGTACGTAGGTTGTTCAGTCATGATCAGGAGGGTGGAACAGTCCTTGATGCTGACGTTTACTTGATTGATCTCTGACAGGAGAAGTGGCTTTAAGAGACTTTAACATCTGACAGTGATGAATGCTGAAGTCAACCGTGCATTCATGAGACACTTGATGATTTTGGGTTTTAGCTGGAAAGAGGCAAGAAATGATAGGGGTAGGCAGCCAAGCATTGAACTAGCAACTGTCATGGGGAGTACTGTTGCTTCAATCTTCTCAGCACAAGCTTCCACCTTTAAACCAAATATGTGCTCTTAGATAAGTAGATTACTACTTGACATGAAATATCAATTAAAAGCACGCTCGTAAAATGATCTGTAGCAAAGTTTAGGAAAAAAACTGGTACAAAAAAAGGAAAACAGACACTGAATAACAATTAATGCATTATAACATTAAAAAAGTTAGAGTAAAACATGACAAGTGCCATTTAGATAACAGTGATGTTGGCATTTAACCGTCTAACTAGAGGCTGACTCTTGACAGCTTGAGACAGCTTTGCAGAAGGGAAATGGTAAAAGGGAAGGTTTAGTCAAAAAAGAAACTGTGTGTTTTTGTCGTAGCTGCGAGGTGTTGTACAGACTCATGGCCTGGAGGGGAAAAAGTTCTTGGGTCTGTCTGTGGAACAGGATTGCAACAGATTGTTATTGTTATTGTTGACAGATTTTCCTATCACTACAAAACCCAATTCTGATTTTATTATTTTAGGAAATTTAACTGAAAGAGTCCCAACACTCTGTGACACGAGCAAGGAAAATCTTTCTTTTATGGAAGCAGAGCCAGGTTCTGACTTTGACATCAAATTGTCATTTAATCAGAGTAAACATGAACAGCATGATTCTGCTTATAGCTCTCAGGTTTTCTTTTGTCCACTCCTGTAAACGTGCCCATCTGTCAGGAGAGATAGCTATCAGTCTAACACAGCATTCTGCTAATCCTGCTATTAGAGGTTTTAAGACGCTGTGACAAGAGGGGAGATAGCATTGAGCTCTCTGTTGGGAGCTGAGCATCAATCTATTGACAGATGGAAGTTTAATCGCTCTGATTAGCCCACACGCGCAAACACAGAAAAAAACAATCCTCATTTGGAAGCATTCAACAAACTGAACCCTTCATACTCATATGCAAGTTCACGCACACATCAATCTGTGCTTTTGTCTGTTTAAACAGCAGCTTAAAGGCTTTTTGAACGGTGATAATGGCTCCTATCTCAAAATGTCCTGTTTTGGTAAGATGGCCATCACTCTCATCAGTTATATTCCTCACAGCTCTTCACAAACACACACATTCACAGAGCACGCAGCACCAGTTTTTATTTGTTCTTTCTACCTTGTTGTCTCCTTTTTCAACACCCTTTAATGTTATCCAATAATTCTTTTAATTTGCTTTTGAGTCTGTGATTCTTTGTCTCCTCCTCTGCTGCACTATATCTGTACGGATGGAATATTAAAATTACTTAAGGTGTGATTCATTTGGCTCACTAGACATTTTTCAAGCTTCAAAACTGGGCCAACATTTGCATTCATTACCATTTTCTTGTTTGTTTCTTTTCTTTTTTTTCTTCTTTTTATTTATTTATTTATTTATTTTGCAGGTATGCTAAATCTCCTTCTGTATATTTAGCCACGATTACACGACCATCCCTGACCTTTCCTCTCCCCCTTCATCTTTTGCCATTGAGTATATACTCCTCCTTTCCTTTTTTGTCTTGTTTCCTTCGTAATTAGACAGGATACACACGGCTTGTTTACTTTTTCAACACTGACGGTGAGAATCTCATTTAGAAACCTGGCAAAATTTTCAGGAAACATGAAGTACACTCTGTATTCAAAAATTCTCTGTCCTCTGAATATGTAGATGTGCAATACTACCAAATGATAAGCACCTAACATCTTAGTGCAGGGTTTAGATTCAAAAAGTAGAGACATATGAAGCATCATCAAAACAACTATTTGACCCAAAAGGTTTGTTGTATGTTGATGTAAAACTGTATTACAATGCCTGCTGCTCTGTCATTGGTAATTGTTTTTATGTTTGTGTTTAGGTCAGAGTTGGCCAAGTTGATATTTGGCTCTCAGCTGGTGTTGCCTACATTGGAAGCTACTTAATTGATCACAGCAGCAAACACCATGATATTGATCAAGTTAAACCAGTACATCTGGACCCATATGCACATCCAGTTATTAAACAAACAGGACCGTAAGTGTTCACATACTCTTATGGAACGGCCTACTTAGCTGCAGCGTTTGCCATATGCACGGCTGCAAATAATTGGCCAATTAAGTAATTGCACTGTAAAAGCGAGGCAGGTGCAGATTACGTCATATGTCAGGGTCAAACCTCTTTCCATCAATTTCAAATTGTTCATGCCTAATACACATAAACGGCAATACACATGGTGAGTGGTAACAGTGTGACTGAGAGGAGATCAAGAAAAAACTGCAGAAAAAATGGACATTTTTTCTAATGTGAATGAACAAACAGCTGTTATCAGCCAGTCAATCATCAAAGATAACAAACAGAGATAAAGGGAACATTTGGCTAAAGGTCTTGAACAGGGTAAATATGTGTCGTATTTATGAGCACATGCCATGATGTGTTGAAGGTAAGGGAGTTTAGTAAGTCAAGTGCCTTAAGGAGACAGCAAACTGAATAAATTAAATAATGTGGAAAGCCTCTTGGGCTGAAACTGATTATTTCCCAAGACTTTAAGTTCAGTACATAAATATTACATCGGTATAAGTACAGTTTTTCTTTGAATCATTTGTTGTTAAGTATCATTTGCATTCCTGTCAGACATTAATGTGTGAACATGTCAGCTCCTCTGTTAAAAACTTTGAATAAAAACAGGCCTTTTTTGTTAGATTGCACAATCCACTCTAGAAAAGATTATGTTCACAGCCTGAGGCCATATTGATGTTTATACACAACATAAGAAATCAGCATTTTAACATCAAACACTAGCTGCAAAAAGAAGCTCCTGGAGACTTCTATCAAACATATTTGGAAAGTTCTCCCTGTTCAGCGCTTGTGTTTGTCATCCAACAGAATGTCTACTACACCAGCTCTCAGCAGCTTCACCTGGGAGTGCTGAGTCCCACCATTGACGACGACGACAACAAGTGTCTGGTGGATGTGAACAGCAGACCTCGACTTCTGGAGTGCAGCTACGCAGCAACCAAACACATGAAGCTCACCTGGACATTCAGTCAGGTAAACAGCTCTGAAACAAAGGATAGTTACAGTCCTACATGTGTGATGTGGTTTCTAGGCTGAAACTTTGATTTACTGCTTTGCTAATACTTGCTGCATTATTAGCCATGTTTTCCCACTAATTCCTGACTGTCAGACCAAAGCTGAAAGGTTAATAGTGCAATCTTTCAATTGAATTGAAAGGGATTTGTACTTCTTTGCCTCTGAGTCTAAGAATCACCTCCTCTGGCTTTCAGAGAGCATGGATCATTCCTCTTTTTTATGACAGACATTTTAAAAGTACTTCTTCTTGGCTAATGAGCTTTTGCAAATCCACAGATTCTGTCTTTAAACGTCTGTCTCTGTCTTATTTTTAATCTTCACACTTCTAATGTTGTCCTACAATGTGACAGATAAGTAGAGAAAGCCTGGATAATTAGTATAATGAAGAAACTACTGTATCCACTCATTAGACGTCTCTAGTTTGTATGTTTGAGTGTATGAGTGAGGTCAAGTGTTAACTGAACAAGATAGTTACTTTACCATCTTTCTGATGATTGCACTCATCCTCTGTCCAGTCTCTACAGAGTTCAATTCCTCACCATCCTCCAGCTCTGCAGCTTCCTCAGGGTCTGCAGCTGCTGGGTACACTGGCAGCAGAATATGCTGCTAATTAGCATTGGCCAGAGTCTGAATCTCACTCTCAATAACATCAGAAGTCAAAGAGATGAAACCCATTAGGCCTATCCCTGTGGGGGTTTGAAGAGGAGCCTTTTTTCCTGCTTTAAAAAGTTTGTTGGAGAAGTGGAAAGAGACCTGAGAAAAAGTACTTGGCTTTTTGTACATACCAGATGAGATCACAGATGTATGAAAGATTCAGGAGGAAGAGGGAAAAAATGAAAATAGCAAGTTTAACACTGAGCCAGATATCTAAGGGCAAAATCACTCCCTCTTTGAGAGAAGGATTTAAAGTTTAACTCTTAGGCGGTCAGGTTTCGACGTAGCAACACCGGGTTGATCCCTGGCACGTCTTATCTTGTTAATTATTCAGACAAATCAAACTATAGTTTGTACTTCCTCCTCTGAAAAGTAAATGAAGTACTAGTTTGTAACCAAAGCCAATACTCTGAATATCAGTGCTTTCAGCCTCGTTTCCACCAAGCGGATCTCGGTACCACTTTGTGGCGTTTCCATAGACTAAAACTGGGACGGGTCCCCAAATAATCGACCCGTACCGCTCCACTTTTCAGTTTTTGTTTCAGGAAAGGCTGCGTGCGGGGTTGTGTGTCATTCTTTATTTACCACTGTTAAATACGGGAAGTTACCGATCTTTTAATCAATCAACGTACTGCAGTGATTATAGCCCCACCCCTGGGGCTGGTTTGGTACGGCTTGGCACCCCAATGGAAGGGTGCTTCATTTCTTTATGGGATAAAGAGCCACATGCTGATCACAAAGTAGAGGAGTTGCTGGATGTCCTCCATCGTTGCTCTTTGTTTACAATGCCGCTAATTTCTTCTTCGTGGCGGGGTACACTATGGGTACACTGTGTAGCACTGCAATGACGTCACGCTGTTACGTAGCTGACGCGGCTCTCGCCATCCAGCCCATCAAGCAGGGTACGGTTGTGGGAACGCGCACAGGATCAGGCTTTACCGATCTGACCCGTACCAAACTCTACTGATCCTCACCAGACTGCCTGATGGTAACAAGGCTTTGGTCAACCAAAGAAGAAATGATGACTTAAAATCAGGATCACTCATTGACCACTTGACAAATCATTAAACAAAACAAACGGAAAAAAAAAAAAAGAATTTATGAAATCTCAAGAGAGATGTGATCAGTCAATCAATAAACCACCCTTTATTTAAATAGTGTCAAATCATAAATGTTATCTCAAGGCACTTTGCAAAACTTTTAAAACATTTTGTTTTATTAACAGAGACTCAACATCAAGACAAGATAAAAAGTCTTGTCTCATGTTAACCAAACATGAGTCCAGCACTTTGGTGCATTTAACAAGTTACAGTGGAGGGGAACAACTTACTTTTAATAGGTAGAAACCTCAGATAGAACCAGACTCATGCTAGACAGGCATCTGACTTGACTGTGTTAGGGTGGGACGGAAAGAGCAAGACAGAGAGAGAGAGAGATCAGAGAGATCAGAGAGATGAACAGACAAAAGGGATAGAGACACAGAGAGACAGACACAGAGGGACACGGACATAGAAAGAGAGTGGAATAGAGATACAGAGAGAGAACAGACACAGAGACAGACACAGAGAGACAGGCAGAGAGAAACAGTTTGTGTCAGTCCCCCCCCACAGTCTAGATGTATAGCAGCATCAGTGAAGGTGTAGTAAATGCACCTTTGCATTTGCAAGTTGTTCATAATTCTTTTTCACATTATACAAGAATTTTTGTCTCCTTATTGATTTAAAAAATAGTTAGAGCATAAAATCTGACATTTTCAGTAAATATACTTTATAATGCATTTTCTCCTAATATAAAACAAAGTGCTGGCACATTAAGCTAAACATTGTTTAACCAAGCAAATAATTAAAGATATCTACACTGTTAACACAGCTAATGGCACATCTGCTGACTTATGATCACACTTTCTGGATAATATATGCAATGTAATTTATGCTAATCAGGAAGCAAGCAGCCTTTGCACCAACACACAGCAGTCAGATCAAACAGCAGCACACCTCGCCTGCATTACCAAACTGGATTTACTCACTGACTACGAATGTTAGATGATAGCACCACTGATACGGACACAAAAAGTAGGCTGAGATGACACAGATGGAGACAGATGGAGATGAGAGATGAAGAAAGTATAAAGAAGAAACATACAGGTGGTGCCAGACAAAAAATCAAGCAGGGAGGAGAGAAAGACAGGAGTTATAAGAAGCTATTGTTGGAGAATAAAGAGGAAGAAGACCTGAGGAGGATAGCAAGCAGAGAGAAAGAGAAAGAGAGCAGCAGCAGTGGCTGGGGAGAGGTGATGCAAAAAAAAAATAAAGAGAGAGAGAGAGAGAGAGAAAGGGAGATGGAGGAGGGCAGAGACCGTTTCATGTAAAGCGGGCAGTCAGTTTTTGTGAATTATTGATGAGTGGATCTTTTACAATATTGAACTGAGCTGGACCCTGAGGGAATACTCATCAATGGAGGGAACAAGAGAGGTAGAGGAGGAGAAAGAGAGGGAGAGAGAGAGAAAGGAAAAGCTCTGCCCGGCAGCAGGTCATACTTTTTGATACAGCTGCCAGTATTTCCTGACGATGGAGGATTTTCTCGTGTTAGTTTTCTTTACTTTGTTGGCTGCTTTTATGTCTTTGATGGACACCACTTACCTCAAGGCAGCCCAATAAAACGTTTCATTTTGCAGACGTTAAGCTCTTCATGTTCATTAAACTCAGAGCAAAACAAACAAGAGAGGAATGAGGAGCAGACAGGCATGCTTGTGGATGGGATCAAAGCAGAGACATCAAGAGAAACAGCATTTCTCAATACTGATCAAAAACTGTGAATTTATACAAAGATTAGAATAGTAGTTTAAAGTGTGAAGCTGTCATAGTGGGTTAAAGTTACTCACACCTTATGCTCTTTAACCGCCACAGTTTCTACTGTTCATGTATAATGTGAGTTTCCAGGGTGTTTTTGGTTGAAGCACAGAAAAGATGAGATAAAAGCCAAACTATCAGAGAGATCTTACTCAGAAACTTGGATCATGTTCAATTCATTACAATCAGTAATTTATAACTTCTCCCAGCCAAGTAGCTACCTACTCAGAGACTGTGAGCACTGCAAACACCAGCTCCTGTTTTTTCACTCTCTGCACACACAACAGGCAAGGGTTTTAGCCAGGAACACTTTAGAAACTCATAATTGGAAGGCAGCCTCTGATTCTGTTGTCAAACTTGGGTTTTTGACACACTTGTGCAGTGTAAATATTACCTTCTGCTTGTGTGATGTACTGAGTATAAAAGAACCTTCTCTGTTTAAATATTGAGAAAGCACAAATGCAATCCCAGGTGGTTTTCTGAGTCATGTTTTTCATTCTATATATATAAAAAATTATAGAGAAAAATAGGTAAAAGAAGCTCAGTCAATAAACAGAGCCAGGAGCCAAGTGCAGCATACACACTGTAAACACACTTTCATTAAGTTGCATTGGGGCCGCCGCTTAAGTTCACACCAGATGCCCTCAGGCACGAAACAACTGTGTAGTTCACATGTAGAGCTCAAAACCAGAACATCGGAGCTTTGATTATGTGTGAAACGCAAAGGAAAATACTAAATGCTTTATGAGTCTACAATCCTTCAAGAATGCTGGTTTTATCCAAACTGACTCCAACTTTAACAGTTAGAGTTCATACACAAAACACAAGGGATGTTCGTCGCCTCTTTTTTCTTATCAATACCACAGGAACTTCTCATACATAAAATTTCGATGAACACCATCCATCCATCTATTTTCTATACCATCCATCCTGCTAATCAGGGTTGCTATCCCAGCTGTCATTGGGCGAGAGGCAGGGTACACCCTGGATTGGTCGCCAGTCAATCGCAGGGCTGACATAGAAACACACAACCATTCACGCACACACTCACACCTACGGGCAATTTTGAATAATCAACTAACCTAACGTGGGCATGTTTTCGGTCTGTGGGAGGAAGCCGGAGTACCCGGAGGGAACCCACGCATGCACGGGGAGAACATGCAAACCCCACACAGAAAGGCCAACCATGCCCGAACGGGGAATCGAACTGGCGACCTACTTGCTGTGAGGCTGGAGCGCTACCCCAGATGAACACCATGATAGATCAATTTGAACTAAGACTTTTAATTCTATAAAAAGCACAGTCACTTTGCCATTAAGTTCAAAATAAAACACAAAAAAAATTCTCTGGGTTTTCAAATGGTTTGTAATAAATTAACAAAAGTGCAAAATAGAATAGTTGGATTGTTCACTCTCCTTGACATTTCAAAAGTGCAAAATTAAAGCACAAACATTAGAACAAAGCTTTAAACTTTGAGCTACTTTACTGTCTTATTGTTTTGGTTTTAAATCAATATAAAGTTTTAGAAAAAAGGTCAGAGTGAAAAGGCATAAAGGCATAAAAATAAATAAAGGGAAAACTCTCCAAAACAGTTCAGTAGAAAAATTAAAAAATATGGCACACATGCATTCAATCAACCAATCGACTTATCAACCTATCACCCTATTAATTCCACCATAAAATTATTTTGCATTCAGAGCAGTTATTGCCTGAGGGTAGAAACTGTTTTGGTTTGGTTTTCAGTAGAAGCATCAGAGTAAGTGCTCTCACAGCTCCATACCCAATAGACTATCTTTCTTATGTTTTAGTTCATTCAGAGATTGCAGAGAGATAAACAGTCAGCTTCACTGGGTGCATAACATTCTCTGTAACGTTCCAGCCTTGGAGACCTTTTGTCTGTGGGTTAAGTGCATATAAACAGTAGAACATGCATTCAGAGAGTAAATCTAGAAGTTTCTTTTCTTTTGTGAAGCAGAAATATTTCACAAGTGTCATTGAAGTATGCCATTAGAAAGTACCAGATCAGATATTTTTCCCAAAGCTCACACTCTAGAGTGATGACTGAAGTCCTGTAGGAGCTGGAAGCTGAGCCCAATGAGACTGGTCAATCATAGGCTTCATCTGGCCTTTGGTCAGAACAAAGTTGAATGGCTTGATTTGTAAAGGATCATGTCCGACCCGCACCGGCCCCAGGCATTAAAGTTACAGTAAAGAAACTGTCGACCTTCTGGCTCATGGTTTTGTTTGCTTTTGCGGATCCCAAAGAGGCTTCTGCATGAGCATCATTGTGTTTCACAACCAGTTAAATCCCCTTCACAGGGGCTTTGACTTTGCATGTTTTTCAGCCAGTGGAATAAGGCTTTACAAGTCAAGCTTTTTAAGGAGTTACATTTGAAAAAGCACAAACCACTTGTTCTCCAGACCTATATGCTCCTTGTCTTACTCATCACTTCCTTTGAGGAGAGAGACTTGGGGATTGAGTATCTATCTGACAGATTGCCTGACTGGCTGGCCAACCCGATGCCTGGTGGTCTGATAGCTTTCTGGCTGACTGGCTGTCTGACCGGCTGATTAACTAGTGTTCCCGCCTTAATAGCCGTGAATCAATAGTGTGGTCCAACTCTGCACTCTGTAGGATGACAGACGGGCTCGCTGCTGAACTGAGGACAAGGTGTTGGGCTGATGCCAAGTATTTGTCTGCATGTGTATGAGAGTGCACACGTGCGTGTAAGAGATTGTGAGAACGAGAATATGTGTGTGCTTGTATATGCTTTAAGTCAGCGTCTGTACAATCACTCTGAGCTGCCCTCCTCTGGGAAGCCAAGAGGTAAAGCACAGACTTTTAAGTACACTTGCTGGAAGTCACTCAGGAGGTCGAACACTCAGAGAAAGCCAATGACAGGTATTCAGCATAGAAGGTAAAAAAGATCATCGTGAGTACTTTAATGTCCCTCAAGTTCTTCCTCTGCACTATATACAGTAAGAGCCATCAGAGAGGGCCTCCATTATCACTCTCTCCTGCTATGATGTCCCATTAGTAGCCCACTGCAGCAGCCGGAGTGAAAGCTGAAAATGTCAAACCCAGAGCTGCAGAGCTCATGCTGTGCCTGAGAGCAAAACCAAGAGTGCCGGGTGTATTTTGTGCACTGCAGTGAAGGAAAGTCGTGAAAGCAGTAGACTTAGGTTGATTTGAGTGGAATGCTAAAGAAGTCTGCATTAAAGGTTTTCGTCATCCACATTTTGCTAGGTTCAATATATGGTTAGATAAGATTATTTTTACACCTAACGAGCTTTGCAAAACAAAGAGATACATGTGTTATGTTGTGCATTCTTCCTGCTTTACCAACACTCATCTTTATGATTTGGCTGCTTTGTGCCTCTTGTTAACAAGCTAGATGCTCACTGAATCTGTCTCCACTTTGTGCTGTGTGAGAAATATAAAACACACGAGGGAATATGAAACTATTTAGTGAAAACAGCTGCTTGTGTTTGTCTGTGAGAATATATTTCAATAAACTGTTAAACTTAACTTTTTATTTCAACCTAAAAACATTAAGTAAATGGGCTGCCTTTTCAGGTTGCGTTAAAAATTAGATTTTTTTGTAACACCAGCAGAAATTATCTTGATTGGATAAGATATCTTGTGTCAACCCTTACCTTAGTTTTGTTGATTTAGACTTATTAGTTAACTCTGCTTCTTCATATAGTTGTTCAAAACAGTTAATTTATTTCAACTTAATAAAACATTTTAGTCATGTTAACCTTTTGTTTTCATCCATCTGAATTATATTTGTTGGTTACATTACTTTTTTGGGGCAGCTGTTTCAAACAACTTATTAAGCTCATCTCAACTGAACTCTTTAGTTCTGTAAGATGATGAGTTCAGCCAATCTGTGCCGTAAACCCCAGACAGGTTTGTGTCATGGTGCTCAAACACCCGCTCAACGTCAAAGGGCTTGGACAGCCAGTGTTGTAGCAAAACCTGGGCCTCATATCCACTGTGTTTTCTCTTCACTCATGGTTCAACTGTTAGGTTAGGCATTCTGGGTATAACTTGAGAGCTGTAGCTTTACTAAACAGCTTGGAGGGGCTACAGTGATTATCAAGTCGACATGCATACTGATTTATTTGGACAAAGATTTTCAAGTTGAAACATATTTTGTGGCTGAGATGATGCTGGGTTACAGTTAAGTGTTATCACAACAACTTCAGTAACATTCTGTCACATTCACATAGAATAACAAATGTGCAAAATCACATTTTACAGTGTAGTTATATGTAGGCCTTGAAACCCAAACAAGGATGTCGAGAGATGCTCAGGAAGCTTTAGGGGAGCTTAAGGAACTGAACTCTCTAATGTTAGTTTGTCACTTTGACTTTCCTCCTGGTCTCATGAAGCAATAGCAGAAAACTCAGAATCCATTGTTATTCTTAAAAGCTTTGTCAAGCAGTTACATGAAACTTGTCTCTGCAGGACAGCTCATCACTCTCACTCCAACCACACTCCCTCAACTTAAATGAGCGACCACCTTGTCATTTCAAATTAATAAACCTTTATGAAATAAAGCATCAGAAGTCTTCAGGGGGAAAGGCTATCCACAGCACACAGCAAATTTAAAATGAAAAAAAAAAAAAACTGTGACCTAGAAACTAAATTTATCTCAAAAGATGACACGCTGTCAGGACGTGTCTGACAAAGCTCTGCAGATGAGAGTGACTGATTGATGAGGTGTCAACAGTTTCAAGCTTTTTCTTCTGTCCCTGAGGAAATCCAGCTGATAATTGGTTGAAACGTCCCCCAAAACCTTTGAGTTTTTAGTCGACTTTGTAGTGAAGATTCTGTTTGTCTAATTGGGATAGACTGGTTACTTTATAAGGAGACTAATACAGAGTAATGCAATCATACAGATCATAATGTAACTCACCTAAGATGAGTGTTTCAGCCACTGGGGACAAGTCTTAAAGCTGTAGAAACAATAAAGCACACTGATAAAGCAGAAGCAGAGTAAAGGTGGGCGTACCTGAGCACTCTGACAGCTGCTTCTTTTGAAATAACACTGATGAGAGCCAAAACAGTGAGATAACAACTCTGAAGAGCTGAAGAGGGCTAGAGACCCCAGGCCCCTTTAGCATTTTGAAACAGTAAACAGCATGGGGATATTTTAATTACTTTAGACAGCAGAATGATGTTTAAAAAAGACAGGGTTACAAAAGGACATCTCTAATCACAGAATCAGGGGGCAAGTGTTATCATGCCAGTGGCCTGTTTAATGTTTTCATGAAAACCAGAGGAAAAAAGATACAAACAGCAGGATAGAGATAAGAAGAGGCTGAAGTAAAAAAATCTGTTGGTTGTGACGGAGAGATCTGTGAAAGTGGAGATGGTGCATGAAGTAAACACGTCTCTGAGAACAGCAGGGACAGTGACGAATAACAGATCAGCTTCTTCTACTTCACCTACTAGAGATGGTCAGAGCTCAGCAACTCTTTAAGTGTCAAACTTTACAAACACTCATGACAATGAGAAGACCAAAACTTTTATATCTGAGTGTTAACAGGCAGAGGGGAAAGATGCCAAACTCATCAATCTGAGTTGACTTGATACATGCCATGTCAGAATATGTTGATTTTGTTGACAAGAATCACACTTATAGCAATAGCTGTTTTATTTCTAAAGCAAATTTCACTACTTGTAAACTCACAAGCTACACAAGTAGCCAACAACAAGAGCCACCATGTTTTTATGCTCACAGTCTAACTATTTGTGCTCTGGTGAATGATCCGGGTTGATCTTGGTTTTTAACTGCAGACAGTTGTGATGGGCCTCAGCTCAGCAGGTAGTTGGTCCAGAAAGGAGCACAGTAACTAAAGGCCCCTCATCAGACTTTGATCTGACTCTGGGTTCAGTTTGAAAACTTCCCCCTAATGACCTCAGGGATCTCTTTCAGCTATAACCTATGAGCAAGTCAGAAGTGTGCTGAGGAGCTGAACCTTCGGGGGCTAATAATAGGATTTTGAGATTGATTTTGTTTTGAACTGGGGGCCAGTGAAGTGTTTTCAGAACTGGGTGATGTGTTCACATTTCCTTGTGCATGTCAGGAGTCTAGCTGCTGTGTTCTGAGTTTGCTGGAGCCATCCTGCAGATCATTTGGGTAGCCCTCACAAGTTTTGACCAACAGAATCAAGTGTTTGACTGCTTGGCAAGACAAGTATGTTCCTGTTAATTGAAAATATATTAATAATGTGGTTCTTACTGTGACAGAAAATGCACCCAACAAGGCTACCTATCTTTAGTTGAAGATTTCTGGCACCATCTGTGAAGCCGTGCTCAGACACAATTATTAGGATAAATAGTTTTGATGAGGAAACCCAGCATTTTTACACATGGATGATTTGACTGGATTTACAATTTCAACACCTTGATTGGTGTACTTGTATTAGCTGATGTGAAGTTTGACACTCTAAGTCATGTCAGGGCAACGCAATGTTTTCAGCATCATTATCGCAATATGCAAAAATGCAACATTCATATTGCAAGGTTATGCAATATGTCTAAGGTGGTCCATCTTCACACAATGCATTGTGCTTGCCTGTAAACATTACTTTTCATTGAATCACATCTCTGGCAAAAAGTTATTGATGTCTACAAAAAAAAAGGCAAAACACAGGAGGCGGACAAACTCTGTGAGCCGCTATGCGTCTGCTCTGCCTGTGTGCTCCAAATGTCTGTCTGGCTCTCCCACCCAGGCTGGAGAGGCGCAGTATACTAACAGATTTAATAAATTCTCCTATAACACAACTTAAATGATAAAATCTCTGTGCAGGGGTGTGTTATTTAAAAGTCTGACAGATGTGGGAAGAATCACTCGCAGGAAATATTATAGATCAATAACAATAATTTAAAATAATTTATCAACATGATTAAGACTCTCAGCAAAAACATAACATTCATGAAGGCAGAGAGAGACAGAGGCAATAGGTGAGAGTCTGTCATCATCATTTCATGGAGAGTCAAGATGAATTCAGCCAAACAGAGTGAAGCAGTAAACTTTAAAAAAGAATATCACTATCATTTTTTTGGCAATATCCCTCACCCCAAGTCATCAGGGATATAGATTTTTTTTTTTTAAGTTGATTCTGAGAATCAAATGCCAAAACAATAACACACAGCAGAATAAGAAAAACACCTGTTTAAAAAAACAATTCTAATGTTAAAACCTTTCATAGTTTCAACCTTTCTAAAGACTTGAAGTGGTGCTCTCATCTAGCTCTTCAAAGATAATTTGTTGTTGAGTGGATTTTGAGAGGCATCATGCTCTACTCATCACACATGAAGATACTTAATAAGAACTTGAGCTTTGTATCAGGAGTTTTAACTGTTTCTTCATAATAAACCACAGCCTTGTTCATTCTGGTGTTTCATTGATTTGCTCAGATCATGTAAAATCTGGTTAACTGATGCAAAATCCAATATGTGGATCTCAGCTGTATTCCTTCCCCACGACTGTCTCTCTATGATTGTGTGTGTTTGTGTGGGTGTGTGTATGTATGTGAGAAGGTTATGTACATGTGTGGGGCATCAGTGAGTGGACACTTTGTTCTATCAGAGGGAGAGAGAGCACCTACACATGCCGTCCAGCTGATGTGTGGGCAAACAGCTCTGTGCAGCAGCAGCAGCAGCTGTGCACACACACACACCGTCAGGCTGAGAAAATCGATATCCTGTCAGGGGGCTGAAAGCCTCAAGGAGAACAGGACTGTGTTACTGTTCTACATATGTTGACTTTCTCCTTTTATTTGTTGTGTTTTCAACCATGTCCATGAGGATGTAGAGTTAGCAGCTTGATTCAGCCAAAATGCGGCAAAACATGGTGATACATCAGTCCTCCTCTCAGGCCAAAACAGTCCATCCAGCATGTGTGTGTGTGTAAGTGTGTGAGTGTGTGTGTGTATGTAAGACAGAGAGAGAGAGTAGGAGTGTGTGTTGTTCCAAGAGATGTAAAGCATATTGATTTCCAAAGCAAAGCAGCTTTCTTAAAACCCACAGCCAGTTTGACACAAATGAATCTTGTCTTCTCACTGCCTGAGTTCAGGCTCATTAAAACATATTACTGTTCTTGCCATAACACTAAGGGTCTGCTCTGGGGGCCAGACGATTGTTTTAGAGGTGAAGATGTTCCAACACACACACACACACACACGCACACACAATGGAGAGGTAGGGTCTCATAGTATAAGTTAAAGCAAACTTCAAATCCAAAGAGACACTGCTAAGAAAACTACAATACAACACACACACACACACACACACACACACACACACACACACATTTTGCCTTCCTGCACTGTTTCCCTCTGTCTCCTTCACTTAAGTTCACCCCAGTGTGCGTTACACTTTATTGGCACAGATATTACTTTGGGAGTATTGCCAAGAAATTTGAATACCAATAAATAAAAGACACCACCATGCAGCATGATGAAATCAAACACCATGTACTTGTTTTTGTTTATGACTGCATCTCAGCAAGTCAGAAAGGGAAGGGTTCAATATTTTCCAATCACTTATTTAAAAAAATATTTGTTATTGTTGACTCTTTGAACTGCAACGAAAATTTTTCAAGCATTTTTTAAATATTTTAAGTAAGTTAATTGTAGCCTACACCAGAGACAATATCAGATGCATTTTACCAGCGGGGTGTCTGCGTATCCTTAAAAAGTGTTAAACTCATGTATCTACATTTAGGGCCTTAAAATGTCTTAAATTCTTTACATGCTGGTCTTTTGTACTGCTTGTATTTTTTTTTTCTTTTCCAGACACAGTGAAGAACTCTCAACTGCATTTTATTTGCATGACAGGTTCTATATAAATTTAAATTGGCTGATTGATTGGCTGTTTAAATGGTTGATTAATTAAGTCACCTCACTGCAATGGTAATGTAATAATTTGTGATAAAGGAGTGAATATGTAAGTAAAAAAATACTTTTCAAAAGTTTGATATTTCTTTTTAAAATCTGTTTTGTTTCATATTTGAGATATTGGCTAGTTGATTTACATGAACAATAGGTCATCAACTTAAATATAAATACGCAAAAACGGCTTGAAATACTCCAATTAACATGTAAAGTATGAAAATTTTCTCTTGATTTTTTAAGGGCTTTTTAAAAATATTTTCACTCAGAGATTATTTAAAAGAAAATGTGGAACCTTTGTAATACTGGACTACACCTACAGTATTAAGTTGTTTTAATTAAATCAAGGCAGTCGTAGAGTAATCTCCATAAACTACTGAGTCAAAGTGTCAAGTAATTTTTATTTAGACTGCACAACATTGCTGAGTTTTCCTTCTTTAATCTCACCCAGCATGCATTGCTTGGTGTACTCGATGAGTGAATGTATAGAATGTGAAGTCATTCGTTTGCTGCAGTGTGGACTGTTACCCTCAGCCCGCTGTTTTAAACTGGTTCTACTTTGAGATAAAAGACTCCACATTTCACAACATAGGGGCAGAAATAAACTGGCCATGCTGAACATTTAATTTGCTTCTGTAGCTTTGCTGTAAAGTTGTTCCCATCTGTGGCAGTATACATCCAGCAGATTGTGTATGTTCTCAAAAATATATGAAGTCTAGACTGTCGACCTTTATTATAAAGGTTATTGGCTGCGGCACAGAGCAGAGTGAATATCTGCTGGCCTGCAGATGTCTGATAACATTGCATGTCTGGTTTTTGGCTCTGTATAGTATGTGCTACATTCCTCTGATCCTTGTTGGTTGGCTTAAAAAAGGAATATTTTATCAAATCATGTTTGTTTTTTATGGAAACATTCATGAGCTGTAAAAAAAGATTTCGAACTGATATTGTGGAATATTAGAGCTGAACTGTCTGACAGAAAATGGACAGAAGAGCAGAGGAACGCTTAACAGGAGAGTGATAGAGCACAGCTAAAGGCTAAAACATGAGCTAGAGGCTTAAACACCGGCTGAAGGCTAAAGCATGGGTTAAAGGCTAAAGCATGGGCTAAAAGTAGTGTTAAAAAGACAATCTGATCTACTTTCAGTTTCAAAACAAATACACAAGTCACCACATTAGCATGAGTCCTGTAGCCAAAGGAAGTTGCTGCAATCCATTTCATTTGGATTCTCCTCAAAGCCACTTTAATATCTATAACACCTTTGCATATTGCTCACTCGATGTCTCTCTTTCTTTCTTTCTTTCTTTCTCCAGGGTGGCTTCATCCAGAACATCGACTCTCAGCGTTGTTTAGAGCTGGTGGAGAACAAACAGTCAGAGTTCCAGCTCGCCATTCAGGATTGCACCAATCAGAAGTGGACCATCACCAACATACTGACTGTCCTACCGCAGTGAGCACACAGGCACCAGTCTTACACTGGAGCACCTTTGTTGTGATGGACTACTTCGGTATGCCGGGAATTTCAGGCGAGGGTCTCTCCTGCTTTGAATCTAAAACCCAAACTGATCCAAAGTTGACCGTCACAGAGTCTTGGTGCACTCAACGTGAATTAGTGTCCGGTAAAAAACAGGATCATTTGCTGACCTAGGCAGCAAATTAAAAGTCCAAAAAATGAGTTGTGATGCCAGACCTGTTTCTAACGAGAATGTGCATAGGAAAAGCTGTTCTTCAATCAGACATGGACCATCAGTAACCTAATAACCGTTTTATACCGCTGACCTGAGAGAAAAGACATCCACAGATGGAGCTCAGGCTCTTAAAACTTCCCGCTCTGCAATCCAAATGAGAAATATAGTCACTTGTTCTCGGGGACAGGCTCATGAAATCATGTAAGCACTCCAGTTATTGCAGGAGCAGGGCTGTGATGAATTTTGGGTCCCTGTCCTCAGTTTAAGAAAGGGCATGTACTTTCTCAGTCACAGGGCACAATCACCATAACAGATTGCGTGAGCAGGGTTGCAATAGGTTTGTGTGCAGAGTCTTGAACAGGATTTTTTTCAGTGCATACAGGCTGATCTGCTACAAAAATGATGTGGTGATGACAGGTTTTGAGTTATTATACATACAAACCAGTTGAACTCGGAGAGTATGCAGAACAGATGCTTCAGATTTCCTCAGTATCACAAAATAGTGAGGATAAAACGGAGAATAACCACAGAGTGATTTAAACTGGCATTGTAGGGAAACTCTTTTCATCAAAAGTTTCATAGCGTGCTCTGGGATTCATTTGATCAGAAGCAGAGCCGTCAATCATCCGCAGACGCCATTTTCATGGGTTCAGCCACAGAGCAAGAGATTCATCCGGAAAAGAAGATTTCAGGCTTCCAGCTCGTTTAATACTAGCACCTAACACGACTCTGGCTCATGCAGCATTGATAAATCTTAGGCAGACCTGGGTGAAGGAGGGAAAGAGAAGTGGAAACTGTCAGGTTTAAGGAAGATGAAGCACACCTAGGAAGCCAGAGCAGGTCTGATTTCATAGTAAGCACATTAGTCTGATAAAGACAGCTCTCCAACACGTGACCTCTGAGCTTCTGAATCACTTTTTTTTTCCGTTCAAGGCTGGTGTGATGAAAATGAAAAGACCAGCGTGGAGAAAGGAAAGATCAGCCCTGAAGTTTTCAATCCCTCTTTCTTTTGAGTCGTTTTGAATGCCCAAAACACATCCTTGGCTATACTCTTAAGGAGCATTCAAAGAGCTATAAGAGGAATAATAAAAGGTACACAAGAAGATGTCCATTGACAGTACTGTGGAGTTTCAGTTTGGGCCAACACACACACACACACACACACACACACACACACACACACACACACCTGCCAAAGAGTTGCCTATATGGCAAACAGCTACAGCTGAACTTCAACAAGCCCAGTGCGTTGGCGCAAAGCACCCCCGACGCTCACCCACGTACCGCGTACCCATTTCACGGAGACCACATGACACAAAACAAGCTTCCACAGTTCATCAGATGTTAGGCCAGTTCACAACAGCTGTTCAAGTCAGGATATTTCACTTAGGTGTACTTGATAGTGAGTTCCTTCTATGCGTACTAACGACCATTAATCTCAATCAACACTGGGAAACTGAATCTTCTGCCCAAACCTCTGCAAAACCTGTCGGGCACAACCGCAACAACAAACAATGCTGAACAAACTAAAACATTCCAATAGCTTCTCTGACTCACCCATTACTTATAAATGAAATCCACCCTCTGATCTTTCAAGATCCTACAGGATTGGTGGAAATTTGCATCAGGAAAGCTAAGTTCATTGACAGCCCACTAAAGGTGGATGACAACCATAGGGCTAGCACTGGCACATTGTTGGGCCCAGAGGGAGTTCAGTGACTAGCAAGTTGCACCCCCTGGTCTGAAAATATGAGACAATGCAGAAGTACTAAGATCTGCCAAATGTCAAGTATTCATTTGAGGCTGGCTCCAGAAGTGCGAGGAGTCACATTTACACTAAGCCAAAAAAAGCCATTCTTAGTACAGAAATTAACATATTTACAGCCTGGTACAAATAATGGCTGCTACCCAAATCACATATTTCTGCACTTACACTTACTATTTTGAGTGTATGAATGCGTTTACACTTAAAGTATGGAAAAGCATAGCGCACTTTGATTTCCTAGCTAGCCCACTCAAAATGGTCAAAATGTTGAGTGCAGAACGCTGGACATTTCTCAAACTATGGTTGATTGTTTCACTTAATGAATTACAGTAGAACACCTGTGAACGGTTGGGAAAAGCAGTCGTAGTAGAATTAGTGCGAAGCTGCAGTGTCTGATTTTGGACAACACCACTTTGTAAGATTTTGTGCATTATTTCAGTAAGTGCAAAATGTGTGGCGAAGTAAGTGGAAGTAAAAAGTTTGAGACGCAGCCAATGTCACCCAACTGAACCACTAATTTCACTGACTGCATGGACTGTTCAGTGGGTGATTTATTTTTTCTGACTCAGCAGTTTAGAAGATATTCAGATCCCACATTTGCCCAAATAAAGGCACGGCTCGGCTTACGTAACTGAAGGGTGTCCTTTAATTGTTAGTGTGGAGACTCATCACCTGTCCCATTTCCAATATGGCTCCACCAGCCACTTTGCTTCAAAACACGGTTTAAAGAACAGACGTGTGACGTTGAAGAAACTATGTCCATTATTTTACAGTGGTTTTTTTTTCCACACATCAAAATCTGATTGGCGGATCGCGCAGTCAGTCAAAGTTAAAGCCAAATGCTAGCTTCAAGGAAAGATGAGCAATACCATTGGAGCTTGCCCACTGGGGCTGTAAAGAGTTTAAAAGAATCTTAGATATGACGGGAATCCCAGCAGAGAAGACCCTGCTGGCCCTGATAGCCCACCACTGTCCACTGAACACCCACACAGTGGACAAAAAAATATCTCTTCAGGCCAAAATGCTGAAAATGCATGAGTGGGCGCAAAGGAAAACCGAAGTTCACATATTTACAATTATGCAGTGTTTCTCCTTAAGAGTTAAGGCCTTTAATCCATATTTGATGATATGAAATTACAGAATTCTGTAGCCTTTGTAAAAAATTAACAGAAAACATTCTGAGCGGCAAACTTAAAAGATTATCCTGTTTTTGAGGATAATGGCCTTATTTTGCAATTGAAGACATTTTGGCTTTCAGTGATTGATAGATTGAGTCGATTGAATTAATAGGCAAATATTTATGTGCAACTAATCAGTCTGGCTAAAATAATGCCAGATGGAACAAAGTCAAAAGGCTCAGTAAGCTTATCTAAAAGTATTTTGAAAAATATTTCATTTAGACTTATTTAGGAGGGAAAACAAGTTCACACCCTGAAATAACCCTTAAAACTTCTCACTGCAAAGTGTTTTTGAGGAGCACTGGGTTGTGAAGCAATTAGCATGTGTGGGTTTATTCATGTGTACAGGCAGCCAGCATAAAGTCTGATAGCTCAACCAGAAATGTCTCTGATATGCAGGCGCAAAAATGCAGAAACCTGAAGACCCTTTAGACAGTGTTTTATCCCCAGAGGGCAACTTTCTTTACAACAGCAGGACTTTGAATTGTCAATTTATGGAAGAAGACGAGGTATCGTGAGCAGGATGTTTTAACAGACTCAAACCCAGGTGAGGTGAGCATGAAGAAGGGAAAATCCGAGAGTCTTTGTTTGTTTGTAACAAAGTGTTTCCTCCTCCTTCTTTCTCGGGGAAGACTTTTGCAGCACGGACAGAATTTTTACCTTACATCCACAGGCAAACAGTTTTAGATCACTGAAAACAGATTTTTTTTAAAACTTTCAAAGTAGAATTTTTAAACTTTTGTTGTTTTCTGGTTGGAAAGCAAGAATATATGTTCTGGAAACATGGTTGTGCATGGCTGTTTGTGTTTGTGTGTATTTTGCATGGGCCAAGGTGACGGGCCACAGGTCTGCTTGTGTCTGCTCAGTGCTGCTCTGGTTACTCGCATGTTTTGAAGGAAGCCTTGCTGTTTATCATTGTGCATCAGCACAAAACAATCCACGCGTCATAATTTTTAAAACTCTACTTCATGCACAGTTTACAGAACACTGTTTGAAATTAGCACAGAAAACATACAACTCACATGTGCAAAAATGTCCTTCTGTGGTGTTTGATATGACAGACTAACTACACACTTTTGTCACCTTCTGGCATGGCATGCTCATGCAGGCATTGTCTGTGTTTTTGTGTGGTAAGAGAGATGTTTTTATGTGAGCAAGTGTTTTTTGAAAGCTTGGAGAAAAAAATCTGGTTTTAGAAATCTCTGTCCCCGTGTGGATGTAGCCTCATCCTAAAAGGGTTTTTCTGCTTAAACAACCCACTCACTGTACAGCCTCTGGCTCATTTCCTTACATTTTACAAAATGAATCAACAATCTTATGCCCATTTTTTGTTGCAAAATGATTTTATCACTGCAGTAATGTTTTTTTTTCCTCCACTGAAAGTAGTCTATTACACTCACAGGCTGCGTCTCAGTGTAAAGGCTGCATCCTTCATTTGAAGATCATTTGCGTCACAGCGGTGTGTCAAAGGCTGTACCATTTTGAAGGCTACATCAAATGCAGCTGACAAATGTGTCCAACAGGTTCATCCATCAGGGCCAAACATATCCCATAATTCCTGCATCGAAATTCAAATGAATGGATTCTCAAGGGGCTGAATAGTACAGAGTGGTATATGTGGTGTCAACTTAAAGGACAAGCAAGGGACACTGATGTTTTATAAAAACAGATACTGAAGCTTGGAATCTTCTAAAGGATGATGACGTCTGTTACACTACACTTTGCCAACTAGTTGGCCTTCTAGTTCGCTGTTATCAGGTCAAAGGGAGGCTGTAACAGCTGTTTACATCAACAGAAAATCCTTGTGAGACCAGACCGTCTAGTTTCAGTTCTGTGTGTTCTGTGCAGTCTATAAAAGCTGGGTCTTTCAAAGGTTACTAACCCTGAAGTAGGCTGCAGCTAAAACTTGAGCAAGGAGCTCTTGTGCCCAGTTTATGCTTGATGCATCTGAATGACGGAAAATATTGCAACGCCCACCTCTGAAAAATTTGTAGCTGATGGACAGAGACACACAAACAACCAGAGCTGCGAGTGGCTTAAGTGCAAAAACATAATTTATTTGATTAATCACAGAGAGATCACAGTAACTGTGTGATGACAATCCCCAAACACACGTTCTCTTCTGTGGCTGCCATCCGACTTTTTCTCATCCTCAACGTTACTGTGAAAAGCATAACACTGTTTAGTGGTCAACAGATTCACTGATTTTAAAACTGATGATCTGAATACACCAGACAGCAGTATCCCTAAACAAGCAAGGCAACGTTTTGATCTGTTTTACTGAGGTTTCGAGACCATGCAATATATTTACCTGATGAGACCAGTGACCAAACCTGTGCAGCGATGCTAACATTACCAGGCAACAACACAAACAACCCCTGATATTTTACTCTTTTCCAGTCTGAACTCAGTGAAGTCTGTGCTTTTCATGACATCTGTGGCACTTTTTATACTTAAGTTTATAGCTTCCTTTGACACTTAGAGTGATGAATTTGTGATATAATTTCCAAGTTCAATCTAAATTATAAGATACAGAGCTGCCAGTTTTAACAGAGAAAGACCAAATGTTTCTCAAATGAAGAAAGAACTCTCTGAGTGGACATAAAAACAACAACTAAAAGTAATCTGCGATTCAAATGTGACAATCAGAGAAATTTTGAGGAGAGAAGAATATTGTTTTGACTTGTTTTGATCATTACTATTTCATTTAACAGCATTTCTCTGCAGTCTATGATGACAGGATGAGCTCTGTCAAACAGTGTTTGTTTGTTTCTCCTGTTATTGTTTAATTGGCTTAATTCTTATCCCTTGTGGAAATAAATACTTCGTTTAAAGTGTTAGCAGAGCTTTGAAAAGCCTAAGAAGGTAAATTTGCAGACGCCATTCAGCTTCCATTCAATCTGGGACACCTGGGCCCGTGTGTGTGACTAAGAGTTTGGTTTATTTATTAGTATTTCAGTTTGTACAGTTTGTAAAGGCCTGGTCTTTCTTCTCATGGACGTGTTATTAACAAGACTTAAGTTGTTGACTCAGTAAAAGACAAAAAATAAAGCCCTTGGGATTCAATTAGCAGTTTGTTTGAAAGCAAATGAACCAAATCGAATTTCATTGTAGTCAAAATTTAAATTGGATAAGATCAACTTATAAAAAACAGATTTAAAGCCCTGTTCTGTCGTCTCCTGAAGATAAGGTATCCCAGCTGTTGTTTCTGACATTAAACTGGAGATTTCCACGAACGGTGAGGCAGAACAAGTCAAACAAAGCAGCATAAATCAGGACTGTACCTGATTGAGTTTGTCTGCCTCAGCACTCACAGACTGTGACATTTATCTTTTATTGTGGCGTCTTTAAACACCCTCACATCCCATTATGATTTCTGTTGAGTCCATCCTATATGTACCATCTCTACTTTTGTTGCAGCTCACAGTTTTTGTCTACTGTCTCTTTCTCTGCTGTTTTTATCTCTTGTCTCTTTTCTTGATTTTCCTTCAGAAAACAAACAGAAGTCAGACTAACCAGACATCCTCCTGTGTATGTATTTAATTACATCAGTCCTTCAGAGCCTCTTATTCCAGCTGCATACCTCCCAACAGCCTCTTCTCCTTATCAAGACATATCAGTCAAGTTATCAAGCATTTCAAACAGACTCTTTTAAATATGTAAGATAAAATTCCAGTCAACACAGCCAAATTGGATACACTGTAGTTAAAAAGCTATGCCCATACACTCACTTTTCCTGTGCAATCAGGAACAAACAAACATGAACTTTCAGCCAACAAACTGTATTCAACCAAGCATCACTCAAACTCTAGTTTCATGTAAATTAGTCAAACTCTTGTCAAATTAACGTGATATCTGATGGAATAAAACTTTGAACAACTCCCTGACTCAGAGAGATAAAGCTCTCAGTCAGACAAGGCTGAATGCTCTATTAGTTTGAGTGAAAACTTCTCATGAGTCCTCCGTCACCTCACTTCAGGAGCAGGTGCAGTCTGGGCCTGCTGTCCTTCAGTCTTTTAAAGGAAGCGGCTCCCAAAATGGTCTTTTTGTGACACAGCACAAGCTGAAACAAGGTCAAGTCCTTTCTGTGTGGGTTCTTAACAGGTTAGCTTTTGAAAAATGAGGGCTTAAAGAAATATAAAGGAGGAGACTGAACATTACAAAAACACTTTCACCTTCCCTACGAGAGAGAGACGATATCTGACAGCATCTAGAGATAATTGTTTTACTCTGGTGTGTACGTGAATTTGTTAACCCTTGTTTTTATTTTTTTCGAATAACTCGTTGTTCCCTTGAAGCTTTGTATCATGGGTATTCACAAGCTATCAGCTCAACAAAGAGCATCATGAGCTGGTTCACTGGGTTTTCTATAAATTGTGAATCCACAGTGGAGCAGGATGGAAAACTACCAGGAGAAGCTAAATTCTTCTCTTCACTTACACGTTGAAGCCCAAAGATGTGTAATAATTTAGTAACAGATACTGTATGTATGTAGGTTTGACTGGAAGGTGTTATAGGTGCCACAGTTCTGTGTATGTGATGGGAAGATACATCAAAAAGGAATGAACCCGAAAAGTTTTTTCTTTGTTGAATGTTACTTTCTTCTATATAGTTTTATTTTTCTGTGCTTTAAACATCTCACTGCTTGGGGGAAAAGAGAGCTGCATACAGACTGAACATTAGCGGCTGAGATACTGGAGTGCCTGGCTGGATGTTTTATGTATGGTTGATTTTTGCCTCTCCTGATTTGACACTTGCGTATACTACTGAAAAATCATTTGCATTTCCGAAAGTTCTCCAAGAGTTACATGTTTTCATGAAGCTTTTAATTAAATATCACTGCTTTGCAATCAATCACCCAATTATTCAGAGCTCCAGACTTCAACAATCTCAATCAATAATTCAAAACAAAAACAGGATGAACCTTTTTATTATTCATCAGGCTCTTATGCATTGGAAAGTTTTCTGTTCCAATCAGAGCTCACTGAGGTACCGATAACAGCGCTGAGCAAAGGTAACCTGTGGAGGACTGGAACTGTGTGTCTTCTATCGGCTACTGTGTAGCATCTGTTACCAAGCCTTTGTTGATCTTCTGTTCTTTTTGTGGCTCAGGTTTGTAGATCCTGAAATCTTTGAAGTATCTCAATTTTTGGGAAGCTGTTAATATATCGAGTCATGAAAATGTCCAAGCTATTTTATTAGTGTATTTAAACTGAATATTTATAAGTACCGACAGTAAAATATGAAAATGGCTAAACCTTTTCTGTGTGGCCTCCTTTTTTTCAGACCGGCAAACCCTAAAATGCGAAGCTGCTTTACAAACTCCGACTATGTGAGTGTGTGACGTTAAAGCTCCTATGAAGAACTTTCAGTTTGTGTTGATTTTAGTGACCTCTGTGGACAAAGCAGAACCTCTGATCTCTTTCCTCATGTTGTTTGTTACAAAGCCATTTTCAACACACAATCTCTCTGCTTTTTTAACAGTTGAATACACCAGTCGTTGTGAATCCTTAAAACACTTGGTTTTTCAACAAGGGGATTTCTGCAGCATACTTTTTATCATTTTGTGTGACAATCACATCAATTACATCACCAAAACGGCCTTCTTCTATCTGAAAAACATGGCCATCTCTGTCAATTGCTTTTTCACCACTGCCAAAACCCTGATTCATGTTTTTATCACTTCCAGACTCAACTACTAGTCTTCCTTCCAAACAATTCAACAAACCACAGTACATCCAGAACTTTGCCACTCACCTTATCACCCACGCCCGCTCAAAAAACCACACCTCCAAAACCTCCACTGGCTCCCCATTGAATACCACATACACTTTAAAATCCATCCACCCACAAAGCCCTCCATCACCAAGGCCCCCTCCTACCTCTCCAGCCTGTTTCACCACTACACCCCCTAACGTGACCTCCGTTGAAGCCCCTCCTCTCCCTATCACCTAACTCCAAGCACTGAACCTGGGAGGACAGAGCCCCCACCCTCCGGAATGGCTTATCACTACACATCCAAACCTGCAAAACCTGTCCACTGCCATAACCCTCACTAAAACCTACCCCTTTAAAACTGCTTTTAATGTCTGATTGCTTTTAGATTGATTCTATACTTTTTTATTATGAATACGTGTTATGGCCACTATCATAGCCGCTCTGGATTGAGTCTCCCACCTGCTATCATCAACACACAAAGTCACTTGCGCTATGGGCACACTGTGATTGGCTAGGGTCACTATGCCCACTCTCTACCCAGAGACATCCTGAGACAACCACAACATCAACGTAACAGGCAGACACAGACACACATGTATAAAGGCCCATATATGGCGACCGCAAATCCTGCAGACCCTACCTTTATGTTATGAAAAGTTTTTACATTTACACATTTAGTGAACTGCTCACAAATATAATTTCACTTAAGTTATAAGAGCATTCTGTAGCTTGTTTTTCGTGTGACAGAAATATTCTGACTCATTGAATGTGTTCTTAGCCTCTTGGTCAGTGCAGTGACATTTGATGAGCCACAGGGGTGTGTTGATGTGAAGCTAATAAGTCTGGGGAACATGAACAGTGCTGATAAAGATCTGTCAGTCTCCATCCTCCTTCATCTTGTCATGAAAAGGATCAGACCTCTACATTTTAAACCCCCTTTGGTTTATTTTTAACCACGTGACTTTGAGCTTCAGGTTGAACTTCGTATGAATATTTCTGTAAAGATTCACTGTCATTGAGGTAGCTCAGAGTCTAAAATGTTAATTTCCTGAAGAAGCATTAGCCCTATTTGAAAGGCTTCTTTGGTTTCTTTAACATGATCTGTTAAAATATTCCTATGTTCATGTGTAGGTGTTAATGAGATTTTCTAGAGGGCTGATTCAGGCCTGCTTCTTAAAGTCTTATACAGGAGACTCACATGGCCTATTGAGCATCATCACACCCTGACCCTGATCACTTTTATCAGCTTTCACTGCGCAGTTTGCTGCAGAACACAAATATTTTATTTACCTTGTGTAACCAAGTTTTCTGAGATTGCCTGTTTATACTTAAAGAGCTGGTAACTTCCCTGTGGTACCTCCCTTGTAGCTTTATATGATTTAAAACTCATTAAACATCTCCATTTTTCTCACACTGTTATTTCATAAAACCTTTATTTCAGCCTCTGTTTGAAACACTTAATCTAGCGACTATGACTTTTAGGATCCCTACTCCACAAACCCCCTTCCCTCTGATTGGCCAGCTCTCTGGAGGCGTATTAGGGGCAGAGCTATGGGCAGACCTTTGTGTTTGAGGCCTGCCCCTCATACACATGATAGGAGATTGTCATGCAATGACCTCATCATTGAAGTCTTGTGAAAATCTTGTACATTTTTCAAACAGAACATTTGATCAGTTTACAGACAGATTCAGGGATTTCTACTACGTACTATCATTATTTGGCAATTAGAAAGTCTGTCTATTAAGAACATCCAGCATTGCGACTCTATATCCATGTTTAAAATATGGGAAAGTAGACTACCCCCTCTTTAATGAAATAATCAGTGAGGCATTGATGGGCAAACACTGACATGCAAAGCCAGATTACAATTATAACCACTCTACAGCAGCCTGGACAGTCTTTTACATTAGCATTAGCACTCATGTGGCACATGTAAACAGTGTGGAAATATTTTAAACAAGAGGCAAAAATAGGTCAAAACAATCTGATTACTTCATTTAGTGGTAGCAGAAAGTTTGCCTTGACTATTTGATATAGGGGGAAGAACTACACAGAGACAACAGATAACAGGCTGTTTGGGTTCAAAGGATGGATGAATACCCCCAAAAGAGTGAAAATAAAACAAAGAAAGTGGTTGAATTTATCGCTTTGGACAACCAGCCCATCTCCGTGGGACAGAGTGCAGGTTTTGCTGTCTCTTGGATATTGGTGCTATATTTCAGACTCAACAGCAAAGTTTGTGACAACATATGAGGTTAGTTAAACCATAATGTGACCTCTGTTAGTTTCACAACGCACATTTGAAGCGCTGATGCTCGCCCTGTGTCATTTCTGAGCCTTTACTGCAGACTGAATTGATTCCTTCACCTCAGTTTAAGAGTGCAGAATCGCATGCACACCAGTTTTGTGAGGCCCATTCAGCAGAGCACGTTAAGTGTTTTTGCCTCACTTCTTGAATAAATGATGGAAGTGGCAGTTTAAGGTAACGCATGAGGAGAGTTTTTCACTACTGCTTCTTCCAAAGGTCTTTGGAAAAGTCAACTTACACGTCTTCACTTTAATGAGTTATCGCTTCTCACTCAATGTTCAATTAATTTTGATGTGAGACCGTCATGAAATCTTAAGATCATGTTTGCAGTACTCGCTGAGCTGCAAAGCTGTGAATCCCCGAATCACCACCTTGTTTGTTCTGAATCATAATTTTAAGTCAGTTTGTGCAGCAGAAATCTTTTATTAAAAGAGACGTTCCCTAAATGTCATCCGGTAAGAGAAATGAATGACATTTTTCCCAACAATACTACTTTAGAAATAAAGATATGACTAATTAATCTTGTTTTGAGCGGGATGATGAGAAAATATTGTTCAGTACTTCTAATCAATATTAAATTCACAAAGATTGAAGTCTCATTCATTCTGTCTCCTTACAAAGCTGTTTGTCAGCATCTGCTAAATTTTATATCAGCTTCAAAGCCGTGGGTCTCTGGGGGAATTTTCTGAGCGTCTGTGTCTCTGCTGAACTTGGAATTTGACATCATGAAACATGTATGAGATGCTCACCGCTAACATCAATCCCAGTAATGCTGCTCTTTACGTTGCCACTGTTTCTCAAAAGCCTTCATTTGCATGCACATGCATATACAGACACACACATAGACATAAAAAACACACATTTGCCATTTACGCCAATTGTTTCACGAAATGGAACTGGAGCAGAAGTGGTTGGTAAGTGTGATTTATGACTCTCGCAGTGTTAACACTTTGGGGTGAAGCATTTCATGGATAATGGATTTACAGTTATCTCATTACAGAAGGTGGATGCGTTCCTGGATCAAACAGATTAATCTGAGAATATTCAGATAGCATTGAATTACTCTGATGTTTTCACTTTCATGCATTAGGGCTCATTCATAAGATATTCATCTAATTATTACTTCCTTTCTGAAATCTCATTTTCTGGTGTAAAATTATCACATGAATAATGTTTTTGTAGGATTAAAAATTTGGGTATGAATATTTAACCTTTGAATCTTGAAAAGATCTGTTCATCGTTTCATGAACAGCATTTGATACTAACAGTTTCTTATACTCCAGATTTGACCTGCGTCTGAGGTCTTTGTACTTCCCTGAGGACTTGATACTACAAGAGCTGGCTTCACTCAGCTGATATGAGACTGGATCTAAGTTGTGTTCTTACTCAACATTGGAATTGACAACTTTACTGTAGGCTAATCAGATATGTGTCTCAAATTAGATCTCTCAGAAAGACTGACTGCACTGTTATTTGAAAGTGATCAGATCTGATTTGTGTGTCAGAAATCATTAACCTTTCTGCACAGTCTGCTGAGGTAATGATGTGGTACGCTTCAGTGACTGTGTGTACGGGTTATGAAATGGAGAAGTCTCACCCCTCCAAGCAATGACACCGTCACGTCACATTACAGAGCTCTGTCCCGCAAGACAAAGTCAGCAACAAACTTTTTTTCTGTCCTCCAAAATACTCTGCTTGTTGCAGCAAAGAGTGAGCTCAGCTGTTTTGATGCAGGACTAGTCTCTGTTGTTTGTTGTTTTAAGCATAGACTGTATAGTTCATGGACATTGTCTTAGTGACATCACCCATTTGGTTCTTACACAGAGTTTTGAACCCCATTGTCAATGGGGGCAATACTGGAAATGCTGAGTTCAATCCGTCTTTTTTGGTGTTTTAATCGGGAAAAGAGTCAGGCTTGTCTCTTTGCAGGCAGCTACACATTACCCACCTGTCAGCCAGCCATGCCCTGTAATGAGGAAAAGTTTTATAACTTGACAATGATGAGTTCTGGAAAAACTTCACCCCTCAAAAAATGTTTGCTCAAAGAGAAATTATCAATTTAAGACACAAACCGTGCTTTTTTAACCAGGCTGCCACAATGTTACAAAAAAAATTGAAGCTGTAGATCATCTCCTCTGAAGCTGTGTCTATGTGCTTCTGTAAACAGCGCCAAGAAGACTCTCAAATAATCACAGTTTTTAGTACTTTCCAATTGGCATAATTTTTTTAGACCAGAGGTTGCTACTTGGTTAAGTCACATAAAAACACCTATTCCAGGTTTATATAAAATCTGTGTCTAATCTATCTCTGCTCTGTCGCTGTTTGGCCCAGTCCTCCATTGTCTCCTTATTCATATTTTATGTCTTATGTGTGTTATTTGCCTATAAATTTCTAAATTGTTGACTTGAGGCCAAACAGCAGCCTCCATCTACATGGAATGAAGTCAAAGCTGTAATGCTAAAAGTTGCAGTGCCTTTTGTGTTTCCGCTTGAGACTAGAAACTACATGCACACCTATTCCAATATACTAATTTGTGAAGAAAAGTAAATATTTTCACAGCCTATTTTGACCGTAAATTGGGTAAATTTAATGTTACTCTTTATCTAAAAGGAAAGCACAACATTTAGAGTTAAGAGTCATTGGCTGATGAATCAACAGCAGAGAAAAGAAGACGAGACAGCAAGTCATAGAGAAAGATGCTTGAGCACACAAGGAGCTGAGTAACAGACATGTACTGACCTTGTACTGGTGCTAGTAATATGTTTTTGCATCAGTTGAGAACACCAACAGAAAAATGCACCTAATACTGTACAATAAATGTCACTGTAAAGTTCTATGTGATTTATTGCAGCTAAGCAGGATAATGTCGAGACTGAGTGCTGGCTTGTTTGTATCTTTAATTAGATTGAGAAGCAGGATAAATAGTGAGTGGGTGGTTATTCAAGGTACAATCCTGACAAGGTGAGACAAGACTCTAAGAAGAAGCAAGGTGTCGCTACGTCTCTTCTGATAATGCGAACAGTGTAGGTTTCAGTGAAGGGTATTTGCTCCTTGTGACAGTTTAAATGCACAGAGTTAACACTTAATGAAGATTCAAAAGTAAAAGAGGAGATACTGGTGAGCAAAGAGTGAAAAATTCAGCTGTAAATGGAGCAGTTTGTTTGGTGTAGTTCAGCAAAACTTAGGGCAGATGTGTGGGCTGCACAGCCTCAGAGGATACACTAATTATCACCTCCAGGCAACCCTCTGCTCTCTCTGGCCAGCATTGCTAAATGGATTCTTTCCTTCTTTCAGTCCCACTGCTTCACTTTTATTTTCATTTCAGCCGGACACAGAGATGGACTCACTTTGACCTCATCCGCAGGTATCCTTTTTTTACCACACACAACCACACACACACAAACACACACACACACAGCTCCCTCCCCCTGTTTTAATAGATACTATTATAGAGAGGGTGCATCTCTCACTTCATCTTTAACTCAGTGCCTTCTAAAATGGTTTCAGTGATGCGTGAATACACTCAGACATCAAAGAAGCTTTGGCTTTGTCTCTACAAACCATTAAACATTTGCATGGATGACTTTCCATAAAAGCTGCACCTGCACCTCAGCTGCATGGAGGAGTTACTGTGAGCACATTATAAACAAGTCACTGAAGCCCGGGCCGTCATTACATCAGAGGTATTGTAAACCTTACAGTGATTAAAGCCTGTGACGTACTCTGGGGCCTTAATAGAAACTGTAATGATGCAGGGTCAACCTCTGCTTACGCCTCATTGGCTCATACTGCTGCTGAGTAAATGCAGGGACATAATTGAGGGCTGCAAAACCTTAACACTGCTGCCAGGTGACCTCAGAGGCTAAAAATCCAGGGTAAGGATTCATTGGAAGTTTTTCCCCTATCCATCAGTCAGGTGCGTTGGCTTGAACAAAGCTTTCATAGTTACTAACTTTGAATTGTGTTGGCTGAAAGAAGGAGAAAGTGTGGGAGCAACGAAAGAGAGATGTGGAAATAGGACAAAAGACAAACAGGGAGATCTTAAGGAGGAAGTGGTAAGATGGGAGGGGCATGAGAGAGACGGATTGAGGGTCCACAGGAGACAAGAAAAGCAGGAGGAGAATGAAGTCCCGAGGGATCTGATTATCAGATTAAGCTGAAAATGCTGCATCATCAAGATCTCAGCGTGGAAATGAAAGGTTTCCTTGTTGGAAAGAGAAACTAATCTCCTGTTTCTAATTGGATCAAACCTACGCTCAGCATGGAAACCATCAGAAGTCAGAATGCAATGACTTTGAAATCCCGTGTACCGTACGGTGTCCAATTCTTCATTTGTGGGATAAGTTCCCGCAGGCCAAAAGTTAGCTGAAGGATAAATCACATTTCTCATTCCTCTCCTCATTTTGTCTCTGGAGTGGAGATAGATTTCAACAGCAACAGCTATGTTGCATTTTGCATAACGTCAATTCTATTTTTTTAAATTCTGAAGCAGTTTATAAACGGTCTAAGAAGTTAATCCTGAAAAAGCAGATGAGTGAAAAATGAAGGCTTTTACTTTATTGGACGGTGTTAAAACTATGTGAGTGTGTCGATAGTAATTAATTGAGGATTATGCCTAATACACCAAATGCTGTCCGGTCTCTGGGCCAGTTGCTCCAACGAGAGAAAAAATAGACAGAAGTCACAGCAAATATAACCAACAACCTTCGAAAGCTCTGTGGAGCGTTCTGTCACTGTTGCAAACAAATAATGAAACAAAAATAGCAGAACAGCAAACCTGAAAGCTCAACCCACAGAGGCCCAAAAAAGTCTTAACCCATAACTTTTATACCTTTGCTCAGGGTAAACTGCTCTAAAAAGGTCAGCAGAGGTGTGGGATTGATGAAAGCCCTGTCAGATATTTCTGTCGAGAGTAGGCTTGACGAAGAACCCTTCAAAAGAAGCAGAGCCGACTATGAAAAGCCCCGTGCTTTAGCTGCTGCTGAGAGTGGGACGTCTGCACAGCTGCCTTCCAAGCACGGCACTTTCTCCCACTTGCAGGGAACTACAGAGAGGCGAGAAAAGAAGCTGCTGTGAATTGTGCATCACTTCCTCGCCTCTGAGGATTTTCTGTAGAAAGAAAATACACTATGGACAGAAAATGTAACACATAAACAATTTCCCAAACTGGGACACAGGAAGCTTGTGCATGAATTCTTGAAGCGCTTGTGCATCGAGCCAATTTAAGGCTGCGTTGCAGGTTTAAACTAGAGAAGCATTCATGTTAATGTGAGAGAGATTATGAGAGAGATTATGAGGGATCTCTTCCCCTGCCCGGAAAGCTTAGAAGTTATTAGTGTTGTAACAGCCCTGGCAGGGACTCACTAACTCCCCTGCCAAGTCTGAACCTCCTGTTGGTCAGGGGGCTGCGACTTTTTGTACCTGACTCTCAGTCAGTTATTAAATGTTTTATGTATAAGTAAGGAAACCCTGTCAAAAGGCTTGAAACTAAGACTGTCTTCAGCAGCTGTTCTGTAAGACTGATATCATCCCATCAGACCAGAGCTGTGATTCACAAAGTCACCCTCTAGTCACCGATTCACCAAACATCAACAACATGATTCAGACTTATGCAGCAAAACCACATGACGGTACCACGACCTCATGTCAAATTCACTTAGTTTACACTGAAAACACAGACAAAAAAAGGCCAATAAAAAGAGATTCAGCCTACAAAGGCTCCACTTCAAGCACTGTTTTGATTTCTATCAGCTCATGGAAAAATGATGAGGCTCTTCAGCTGCTTGATGTTCTCTTAAGCCTACTGGCTGGTTACATACACCGCAAAACTGGAGTCTAAACAAATGATTTTTGACTTACTTTTGGTCAGGATATTGTTTTTAGAGCAACATTCAACTGACAAGTCCACATATATGTCTTATTTTAAGATATTCAAGACAAATATGATGTCTGAATTGCTTGTAATGAGTTAAAAAAAATAAATAAAAAAATTTGCCAATGGGTTAAGAATGGGTTTCCAGGTTTTTGCAGTGTATTTTGTATGTCTAACGTTTGGCACAAGCAGTTTATGTACAGATGGATCAGCCTGTGGGTTCATCACTACAAGCTCCCCTGCAAGGTTAAAGCTCCCGAATAGTTGTGGCTGTTGGTTTCTTCACTCTGCTGCATTCACAGAATTTTCACAAAAATCGAAGAAGACTCAAGTTCTGAAGGTGAGATACGTAAAAATTTTATGATGTTTACTGATGTTAATGTTTATATGTATGTAGCATGTATGTACTTAAAGTCTACATGAATATCTAAAAAACATTTTTCATGGATGCTGTGTAAATAATTCCCTTTAGTCTTCCCTATAGTAACAGTATGTGCTTCACTCTCCCCTTACATCAAGGCTATTCTAACATCTGTTCAGAAACTTCAGATGGCAACTACCATAGAGCGAACACCAGGATATTTCTCAGAAATGTTCATTGATGTGCGTTGTTCTTCTAAATAAAAAACTATAAAACGTGCGCAGTGTCACAGTGTTTACATAACACTGCAAAAAGCCTGGGGTCATTATGTCTGTGTGACCCACAGCTTGTTATGAGTAAACTAACAATAAAAGAACAGCAATATTTTTTATACACCCTCTGTGCTTAGGGGTTGCAGCTGTGTTGAAATAATCCTAACTTTATACATTATGATATTGTTTTATTATTTTTATTGTATCTTAAAACAGATTCAGGGTTTTAATTTAGAGTCTCAAATCTGGAATAAGCAACAATTCTACCGCCAAGATTTGCTACATGAAAGAATCTAAAAGCTGGAAGTTTGAGGGTGTTTGTGGTTAATGTGGTTCATTTATACAAACAAACAAAAGCTACACTTGGTTTGATCACTGTAAACTATAAGTTGACTGTATTCTGTATGCAAATGTAAGTAATTCCCTCCTCTATAATTGGATGATGACCCCTTTACCCACAGACATAAATAATAATCAGCCACTTAATACTTTGTACTACAGCACCGTGGGTCACATTCTGGCTGGACCGAGTCGTCCTGTTATTTTTCTCACTGCTCTGTAAAATATGTCAGAGTTGACAGATCCCCTCCATGAGTAAACAGAAAAAGGATACACAGCTATAGCACCACTCTGGTGTATTCAAGGGCCTGGCATTTAGGAGAAAAACTACATTAGCAGGGTTGTCATGTACGGAGCTGTGGGATATATTACAGCCAGAAGCAGTTTTAAAACAAGTTGGGGCCCAGCCAAGAAGTCTCAAAGCAATATCTTTGGCCATATGGATGAGAAAATGCATTCAGCTCTCACAGGCGCAGGGCTCTCTGACAATATTAAATATTGTATTGATAGAACCCAGAGGGAAATCAAGACCAGTGACTGATGAGAAATTCACAAATTATACACCTCTCTTAGTTTTTCCACTTAGTCTGACTCTTTAACAAAAAAAAAAAAAAAAAAAAAAAAAACTATTGTCAATTATTTATTATTCATCACAATTTTCTCAAGTCCAACACAAAGGCTAAAAGTAAAGTTAAATTTTTCTTGGTCATCGATTCAAGGGAATGATTCATAGGGTGATAAAGAGACTCAAGAAATTTTGCTGAGAACATCAGTGCAGGGCATTTTTTGGTTTAATGATTTCCTTTTTATATTTTTAATAGCTCTATAGACTGAGTTTTACAGTCCAACACTGCCACCATACGGTCAATTTTGTAAACGGCAGGAGGAGATGTTTCTCTAACTCAAATATACACTTTTGGGATTTGAAAATAATTTTTAAAAAATAACAGAATGTTATCGGCTCTAAGGAATACCTTTAACTTTTTATTTGGTCAAGTACGAAACAAGTGGTTAAAGTGGCTACAGTGGTTTATACAAATAGGAAATCAAAGGTTTCGTCGGGCGGAACTAAAGACCAGCATTTGTGTCACCAGCGGGGGACACTTATCTCTGATACACATTTTACACATTTTGCTTCCTGTTGGGAGGTTGTTGACAGGAGTTGGAGAAAATTTGGTCATGTTTCGAAATGTTTTGAGAAGATTGGTGACAGAAACGGTCCGTGTTCACCGCCATGCTCAGTGCTCACCTGTCGCACGCGGAGTAACACCTGTGTGTGTTTCTGTCCGGAGCTTCTCTGACCTGAAGGACGGGGTGCAGCAGCCTTTTGACACCTCCCTGCTCCAGTTCCTGGTCTGTCCGCTCTCCAAGAAGCCTCTTAGGTAAGAACATGACTCAGTAAACAGAAAATGACAGGTAGGTGAGCGAAGATGGTGTAAAGGTGTAAAAAGGAGCTGGACACTCATTTTAAGTTCTGGGTTAAAGCAAAGACATGATGACTGTGATGGTGCGTTCAAGGATACTCCTCCCTGAATAAATGCTACATGTGCTTTCAGCCTTTACTTATGATCTTTAATCAATAATCAATACCAAGTAACATTTGATGGATTTCATTTACGACCACGACCACAGAAAATATGTCCCCCATTGATGTCACTCAAATATAAACATACTTAAAAAGAAATGTAGGGCAAATAAATGCACCATATTTACAGTACATGTTTTATGCTCTACAACCCTGAACTCAACCTAACTGAACTAATATAATGAATTACTTCTTAATGGTTTTAAGATTTCAATAAAGTACACAAACAAAGGCATTTTGAGGTAAGGTTTTGTTGAAATATAGCCACTGATGTGCATTTTCATACAGGGACGGATGTTTTTCTCTTTTTTTGATAGGATATAATAATTATAGGGTTTTGGGATTTGGGCAAACTTAACTGTCTGGAGAGAAAAAACTAACTCATTTTGTTCACAGACTCCCAATCTAAATACTCCTAATTTTGAAGTATGCAGTAAACAATGTTATTATGCAATCATAGGGATTAAGAATGGCTACAAATTAATGTGGTTATTCTGATTGCCTGAGTTTCCAGTGTTACATGTCGAACTATTAAAAGAATATTCTCTTTACTTCTCCAGGTATGATGCCAACACCAATGAACTGATCAATGAGGACCTTGGCATCGCCTATCCCATCATTGACGGCATCCCCAACATGATCCCTCAGGACGCAAGACTGGTGCAGAAAGACCCCGACACCTCATCAACTCAAGAATAGGAACTCAATCACAGCACTTTCAGCTGACCACAGAAAACAGACTGGAAGATTTTCGTATTCAAAGACTGGTAACTGAACGAGACAGTACTTTTACTACACTGTGATTGGGTCACTGTGGACTGGTTCTAGTGTAGTAATTTTTTATTGCTATAACCAGGAGATTTATCCTCATTCTTGACTCAGTAAAACACAGAATACAATTATCTTACCCTCTGTGAGATCTCACCTGCAAGTATGTTCTCCCTGTCCATGATGGTGGGACTGGTCCCCATTATATCTCTCTTTGGTTTGTTCTACTCTGCTGCAGTGGATGAGAACTTCCCACAAGGCTGCACCAGCAGCAACAGTCTGTGTTTCTACAGCCTGCTGCTGCCGGTCACCATCCCTGTGTATGTCTTCTTCCACCTTTGGAGCTGGATGGGGATTAAGCTCTTCAGACACAACTAGGCTCTTCTGACGCGCTCAGGCAAATAATGGCAAACCCCTCAGTAAACTTACAGTGATGTAGCTCCCTACTGTGCTGCTGTGACACATTTTGTTAGAGACATCAAGAAGAAACATACAAAGCTGTTCATAACAGTGAGCCATGAAGACATCTGTGAAGTGTTTAACACTGCTCATTACAGTACGTTCATTTTTTAATGCACATTAAAGGCTCTGGTTGTAAAGTTACAGAGGTTTCAGAAGGAGGGGATGTGTGTAAAAATGTGGCTGTCATATTAACAAAGATTTTATTCTTCTGGAATAAGATTAAGGGGCTTCTCTGAAATATAAAATGATGCGATTTCATCCTTAAATTCTTGACCCCTCTCATGTTTCTCAAGTCTCTGCTTTGATTAGTGTACCAAAGAATCACAAACATAACAGCACAACAGAGCTAGTGATTACACTCATATGTTAATACAACTAAAAGTGAACTTTATCAGCAATTGAAATGACTGTTTTGACCATGTTATAGGCAAGGTTTTCTTGAAATCCCATCACTTATTCAGGATGTGAATTTGTTTTTCCGTGACTGGCTGCTGTGTGTAAAACTGGTAAACTTGTGTTTTCCATTTGAATACTTATAAATTACTTGAAAGATGATGTTATTTTACACTTACACCAGATTAGAAAAGAGTCTCTGCTGACTAGATGTCTAATTGTGATAGTAATACAGTAAGTCCTCTACAGTTTGTCTCTTCAGTTTGGGAAATTAAACTCCTGGTATTTTTCGTTTTTATGTTGCATTCACATCATAATTCATATGTATAAGGCTTTGGGTGGAATTTAATAAAATTACTATGCATTAAAGAAGATTTGACTTGCTGATGAAAAATTAAGCAGTTAATTGTGCACTTTAAAAGATCACTCCGAGTCAATAAATTAATTTTATTTGATACAGTATCAATTTCTTGCTCATCAATAAACAACAGCAAACAGATATGAATTAAAAGTTGAAGTCATCTTTGAAATCCAATAAAGATCTGGTATCTATAATGGAGTAACACTAACTGCAAGTGTGCAACAAAAACACTCTGTGAACATCATTGCACAGTCTTGTTTGAAATTTAACCAGCTTTTGAATACAGCTGCCTTTTAACAGTCAGGAATATTTGCTCATTCTGGAAGAACATTTCTTAAAGCGGGCAAATAAGTGCAATACCATGTTTTTCCAATATTTTTCTGCTTTAAGATTTTCAAGAAGAAGAAAATGACAAGATCAAGTTTTAGCACCAACAGTAAAGTTTCATTCCCCTTGAAATCCCAAACCTGACTCCTGTCTGACCGAAGCTCCAACACATTTTCAGACTCTGAGTTGACTTTCAGGATGTGTCACAGTGACCTCAGCGACCTTTTTTGCTTTTCACCTCTCTGTGGCTCTGAGACAGTTTCATCAGTGGAGACTCGGGTCTTGGTGAGCTGATCTCTCCCTTTGGCTTGAAGTAGAAGGACTCGTTGAGTCTCATTTGGACTGCTCTGGCCTACAAACAGAATACTTTCATTAAAAGGCAGACAGTGCAATATTTCTTTAACCTCAAATGTGTCAGAATACCAGATACATTTTTTGCAGTGTTTTGTGGTCCACACCAGTGTTACTTAACTGTACTAAACTAAAGGGCAAAATTGTTGAAAAATAACTTGGCAAGACAAAACAATCTAAGAAGTGGCAAGTGGTGAAAATGGCAAAACGTGGCAGACAAATAAGCTTGAGGTGGCAAAAATGGTCCAAAACAGCAGAAATGGGTGAAAAGGGGCGACAACTGGAAGAAAACTTGAAAAATGGTCAGAAAGTAGGAAAACTCTTCAGAGGCCTGACATTTCTGTTTAGAATATCCCCTTTTTTTTGCTGATCTCATGTGATATTCTAATTTTCCGAGACACTGAATTCTGGGTTTCCTTGTGAGCCATTATCGTCAATATTTCAAGACATAAGGGCTCGATATAATTAACTCTGTGTGTTATGAGGCTATATAACATATGGTCACTTTCTAGAATGAGTGACCAAAAATATTTGACTTCTTCATGATATTTTAATTTTTAAGATGTACCCTACATATAAAGAGAGTTTCTTTTGTAGATTTTTTATTATCTTTTATAAAAATCATACTTTCTCCTCCATGTATGTTTTTCTTATTCAAAACGAGAATAATAAAAATATCATCCCCTTCAAAATAGCAGTTGATATCTACAAAACATAACATTGGGAACCTTAAAATAATAGCACAATAAACTGCAACTGCAAACAAAATAATGCCAAATAAATTATTCCTGTAAATAGTTCAGCCCCATCACTGGATGAGGATGTGTGAAGTGTTACCTGCACCAGGTCCAGCTTGATGGCACGACATGACGACTCACTGTCGCTGGAGATGGTTATTTCTGCAGACTTGTTGTCAGACTCTGACTGGGAGCTGGCAGATCTTTCACTTTTACCTTCTATGTTCACAGAACAACACTGACCCACAGGCTCTGTCAGATCCTCTTCTCTATCTGAGAAACAGGAGGGGTGTGGGTTTTTGGGGTTGTCACTTCTGATCTCATCAGAAAATATCTTCCTGAGGTCTTTCCTGGCCCTGAACGGCAGACTAAGGTCCAAAGGCTGCAAATCCTCTGAGTGCACAGCTTCTCTGACTTTTTGGCCAAATTTGAGGAAGGAGCAGAGTTCAGAGGTGAAGAAATTTTCAGTCTGTGTGAAAGCACTTGTCAGCGAGACCACGAGAGGCTGAGGGCGAATGGATGGTAGTCTGCCAGAAGATAAGGAATTGTTTTGCAGCTCTGTGACCTCTGGGGGGTGAGATACGATTATTGGATCATCCAGGAAAGGATTCACCCTCCTGGGCTTTATTGGACGCAGGTCGGCTTTCCCCTGTCTCTGTCCTTTCCTAATTATCCTGCCTTCTTTTTTCTCTCCTGTGAAAGGTAACCGCTCTGTCTTTGGCTCCTGCACGTGCTCAGTGCTCTCCCTGTGATGCTGATGGAAAAGTGCGTCCTCAAATGAGTCGTCATGATGCTGCTCCATCTGCGCCACAGCTGGAGTCGGTGTAATGATTTTATTGATGGCTTCATCACTGGAAGGAAGAGAGGGTGGTGCTCTAAATGTCTTCTGGGTAATAAAAAGATCCTGGCTGTTTATATCATCACTGGTGCATTGAGAGTCGTTGTGTTGAGTTTGGCTGTGCTCTGTCACCGTGACCTGAGAGCAGGTCTCACCCCCCCTCACACTCTCTCTCTCTAACAGGAGACTCTCTCTGGGGGGCGACTGAGATGGAGAGGAACATTTCAGACGTTTGACTCGGGTACAGCCTGATGTCAAATCAAATGCTACTTTTTTTTTCCGGTTGACTTTCTTCTTGAGCTCTCCAGTCAGTTGTTCGTGTTGTAGCTCGTCTTTACTGAGTGGACTCATGGTTTTGTGCTCTGCAGCAGTTTTGGCTTCTCCATCACTGCTTTGTGTTACTACAACACTGTCATCCTGTTCAACACTGGATCTGTTCTTATTTTTCTTCTTTCCTTTTGCCTTTTTTTTCTTTTTCTTCATCTCCTCTTTGAATTTGGAGTCTTTCCTCTTCTTTTTCGGCACCTGTTTGTCCATCTCTGTGGTTGGTCTTTTTTTGTTCTTTTTAGTTTTCGTTTTTCTTTTGGTTTTTGAAGGTGATTCTAAAATCCCCCAAAGGGAGTCCTCATCCTTGAAGGCACTCATGAATCTGTTAGACTGAAAGAAAAAAGTGAAGTTCAGAATATATTGACTTTAACCTCAAAAGACATAAATCATCAAGTCAGAAGCTGTCCTACATGTGCATGACTTCAAAACCAGGGATGCAGGATATTGGGAAAAAGTGGTATATGAAAAATATATATATTACAATATTTTTTTAAAGTTTGGTGCTTCCCTCTGTTCTGTTGAGATCTCCTTGGTTCCCCCTGAAATGATGACAGACTGCCTCTGCAAACATTGTTAGCCTTTGCAAGTAGTTTTAATCATGTTAATACCCTATTTTTACTTACTGATATTGATTTCATACAAGTGATTCTTTTCACATCAGATCAGACTTTTTAACAATGCACTCCTGCACAGAGGTTCTATCATTCAAGTTTCCCTCTGCAACCAAATTCACAAACTGAGCCACTGCAAAAGCTGAGCAGACAGTGGCTCACAGTGACATGACTACTGCACATGCACATATTGCAATGACGATACTTGAACAATATGTCGTGCAACCCTATCCAAAACCTGCTACTATTACTCATTAATGTTATTATTACAGAGCATGTTCAAGGATCTGCACCAGGTGACCATATGGTATGTCCTTATCTTTGTGCTTACAGTCAATATTTCTGAGCTTTTTGAATGGAAAGACATCCGTACTCTAAAATAAGAAAATTCTCCCACAATACACACCTCTCTCCCCATCCATTGATGCTTTTACATCATGTTGTTTTATATTTTGCATAAGTTAGTCCGATTCATTAGACCTTTTTTGTTTAAAGGTATCTGCATCTAATGTCTATTCTACAGCTCAGCTTACTTCAACAACGGAAGACTGAATAATGACTTATACCTTGATTAAAATTAACTTCAGCATCTATTAAGAGTATTATGTTGTAGTAACAAAACAAGAGTTGAAAGTCACAGAAGGAATACCTTCCAGTGACACACTGAATTTGTTCTTGTTGGTACACAATTTAATTTACAAGTTTCCACTCATTCTCTACTGTATTCAGAGTCACATATTCCGTTCGTTAATAACAGTTTTCTCTTTTCTTTTAACTGACACATGCCTCCTGAGCAGCTGCAGTGCTGATCCAGCTGTAGTTGATTTGCCTCTTTTCAGTAAGATACACAGTTTGTGTAATTGTGTGTGGGCCAATTTCAAAGGATACATACAGAGTTTCTGCAGTATAAGTTACTGTGAGGTACATTTATGAATTACAGCTTTTATCTTCTCATGGTTATGCCGTCATACAAGGTTTTGTACCACTTTGTTGCAACTTGGACTGATATTAACCCAGGCAGAGTTTCTAGAAAACATTGATGGTTGTCACATTTCTGAAGGCCTCGCGTTTTAGCGGGTATCACTGGTTTCATGCGCTCGTGCTTTGATACGTCTCATTTTAAAAAAAGTATATCTGCTAACATGAGACAGAGCCGTGAGTACACCTTTCTGATAAAGAATGCTGGAAAAAAATTGTAGTTACAGTGGTAACTGAGTTTCTCCTATGAGGATATATTACTGGAAGTGAGTATATCCATAGTTTTCAGAGAAAAAACGTTTTTTTAATGATTATGTAGATTCAGTGCATACTAACGATAACCCAATTACGTAGAACTGGTACAAAATTACCAGAATTTACCCAATTCTGGACATTTTTTTATCACGATTTTGACTCCCACTCTTTTCAAAAAGTAAACAGAGGAATAACTTATAAAATGTGATTAACATATGTAGATAATTAGAAAAACTTAAAACTCACCAGCGGCGGCAGATTCAACGTCGACGGGCAAACCTCAACTTCAAAGGGACCGTCTTTGCTTTCATGCTGCGTTCAAATGCTGCTCTCAAAAACTCGGGAGAGACAAAAGGAGACATCCATCCTAGGTTGGCACGCGTGGACATTACCCACACAACTTTCGGAAACCCGAAGCAGTGAAAAGTGGACCAATGCTACTTCTTTGTGAGTGCTGATAGATTTTAAGCGTTTTATAAAATAGTGAGCAAGACTAATGGTAATTTTATACTTGATAGCACGTAAAGGAGGCATCGTACACTCATTCTGGTGTCTGTATTGCCATGGATGCTCCCCATAGTATTCATTGACACCTTCGAGAACTTTTTACACGGAGAAAGCCTTATCAAATATCACATCACAGGTCAGCCTATACCCGTGATGGAAGTGTATCAAATTAGGGGTGTTACATTTTCCGACTTTATTCTTTAAAAATGTTCATAATTATACCACTAGATGTCGCAGTGGGCCATTATTAGTCATTATGGTCATTACCTGTGTAGCCTTCACTGCCGTCAGAATTTTGACGATAGAGTGGACGAACACTAAATGGAACAATAATTTGGTCAAACATTACATGTCTTTAATAGTGTTTCATTATTTTTTTGTTTCCAAATTGAGATAAAATTTGATTAGGAAAAGTTAAAAAGTAATACAATGAATCAACCATGCAAGGTGACTTCCTTAGTGAGCACTGTTTTTCATTAACTACAATTCATAATGTTATTACTACATTATATGAACTGCCTCATAAGTTGTTCTATTCTTTCTATGTCATGAGCCTGGTGTATTTTATATGCATATGAATCTTTGACATTCCAACACAAGGTCTATTCATCTAAACATTTTTATTATTGTAATTTGATCAAGACTGATAAATAGATAACACTGGAATATTATTAGAACTTATGTTTTTGATGATGATCATTTTTTTCACACTGAAATATATTTTATTTGCAACATGTTGCAACCGTCCTTAAACAGTGTTTCAACTATCCCTTGGCTGGAGGCAGCTGCTACAACTGACCTCTTACACAAAAAATGCAAATTGTATAGAATGTACTTTCTGCAGGCATCTTATATGGTTTTGACCATTGAAAGACAGATGTAAGCTTATTGTGTTAAAATCTGGTTTGTCTAATCTAAACCGTGTCAGAGAGACAGCCAAATGCAAAGTGTTGCAACTGTCCCCCATCTCCCCTACTGTAAGGGAACAAACATTAAGCCATATTTAATACGGTAAGGAAGTATATAATTGAATAAAAGCTAATCTATATTTGCATGTTTCAAGGCTTCCTACTTTGAGGATGGGTGTAATTTAACTCGTTTGCTTGGTCAATTTAATGTATGTTTCAGTTAGTAGTCCAAAATGCTTGCAGAAGTCATTGAGATATAAGGGGAGGAAGGCACAGCAGCCTCTTAAGCATTCAGTGTTGCAAGGTCATAATACTAAAAAAAAAAAAAGGAAAAGTACTTTACAATTGTGGAGAACATGAGAAAAAATCTGTTAGTATAAAATCAGTGCCAATTAACATAACAGCTGCAGGAGCATCTGTGTGTGTTAAAGGGAGGGTTGCAGGCAGATCGGACTGATCCAGGTCAGCAGCTAAATCAGACTGTATTTATTGAGAATTATGACTTGAGTGTTTGACCTGAATGATTCAGAGGACCCACAATGGACTGAGTTGGTCACTAAACCTCCAAAAAAGAAAGATGAATAAATAAAATTTAAATACATGGAAATAACTGTTTCTCACTTTGTATACATGCAAGTTAAGTTTAACCATGATGGATGAGTCATGACTTGATGTGGTGGTGCTTGGTTGCAGTCAGATGATGGTGCATTGCCATGTTAAGCCAGACAGTTCTGGGAAAAGGGGGTCAAGTTGTGCTAGAGAACCACCTGATGGTGCGTGAGCTCACTTGCATTTCTAAGGTTGACCTCTCACCCTGTACAAAAAAAATCCTGCCAATCAAGGTATCCCTTCATGACAACTTAATGACAGATATAAGTTTTCCTAAATATGTTAAGACTTATTTAAGCTTTCTCTAACAGCTCTCTTTTTTTTTAAACAAAACAACTCTGTTCATCACTAAACGCACTTCTTGATTACATTGCCACACATAACATATTCACTTTTCAAATGCTCCAACAATAACAGCAGTCAGTCAGACACTTACTGAAACAACGAGATGACAGGTGTATTTCCAGTTTATACTCTCTTTTGAGTTACTTCAGACTTCAGAATCTGTGAAATGTTATTTATCTTCTCTGTCAGCCATCCCTGGACATGCTGTCACCCTCTATGAAAGTCAGAGCCTGATCAAAAACAGCAGCCCCGTCTGCTTATTTAGGCCCCCGTAACTATTCTTGATTCTCAGGGACCGTTATTTTTTACTAATGCACCTAACAGCAAGAAGTGTAAATGCAGGATGAATGGTAGAGCTGAGCAACATAGCAATTCTCCTGTTTACAGCTCTACATAGCACTTTGTTTTCTTATTTTGACTCGTAGTCCCCAGTCTTGCTGCATTCCCATGCACCTTATTGCCTTGGCATGCCATGGGTAACATGCTGCACATGAAGACAGCATGAGGTAATGAGGACGGCATGGTTTAAGTCCTGAGCTAAGTTCAGAGGTCAATATGTTCAGCAGGTGTCATCCAAACAGGCCGCAGACATCATGGTCTGTAATAGTATCACGGGAAAGCAAGCACAGGTCAGAGACTGTGAAGGGCCACTGGTCACCGTTTACCGTAAATCTCATAAAGCAGCTATGTAAACAACTTGAATCACTTAAAATTCAGCAACAGCAGTTTTTTTTTGGGTGAAATTAACTTCTATGGAGAAACACAAACATAACGTTTAATATATATTTTCATTTTAGGCTCTGACATGTCAAAACCTTGATTTTTTTTCCTACAAACAAACAGGGTGCTTTAGCCAAAAGAAAAATGTCTAACAGATTTTAGACATGTAAAAACCATTTGTTTAAACGTATTATCATGAACGGATGAATTTCAAATATTTACATGATATGCCAAACAACTCAGAAGAGAGAAACATTTTCTAAACACATCTCTGAGATGCTTTGCATAACGTCATAGTCCACCTTCCTACCCGATGCGGTCACACACTTTTTTTACTCGTGGGAAAAGTAGAGGGAGGTCTGAGCAGCACATGTGGAATATGATCAATAAAATTAGACCTGTCAGGTAGGATCACCAGGCACAATTCACATGGAAGCTGCACATTAACAATCAACGGTTATCCCATATAATGATACTCTTACTGTCCCAGTAGTCTTCATCACTTATATCCCCTGCAGTGGCCTACCTAAATTCCGGTTTTATTATCATTAACTAATGTTTCCCACACAAAAATGACCCTCTTGTTGTGCTTTAGTCATCTCCACCTCCTGTTACTTTTAGAAAAGTCACATTCAGTGGTTATTTAACCTGTGGACCAAAATAAACAGTGAGCGGCAGGTTGCATTGATCTACACCAGGAGCTAAAAGCTTAGGGGGTAAAGTTTGACCCTGTAAACTAAATAAGGGATGTAGAAGAAAGTGGGTGGTGAATGACAAAACCTAACATTGATATGAGTTCGTTGATAAGTCCAATAATCCTTAATATGTGAACGCTGCAGTAGAATGTAATAGTCTTAGAGTAAAACCTACCTTCATCAAACATTTTCTTACATGAAAAAATAAGTCAGGATGCATATGTTGTCTGTTTCCTATTTTATGTAGCCTGCTTACTATTCTGTGCAGCCTAATACCATGCTAACACAATACACAATAGGCTACATACTATTAGTTTATAAATGCTTAACATGCTTGTTGGTTCACATAAATTTAGTGACTTTTTATTTTGTATGGATTACAGCAAAGAAAAGCATTATGTTCTTCGAAAATTTGTCATTTCAGCCAAAAATTGCAACCAAATTCTTAAAGGAAAATACTTTTTGTCAAACTTAAAGAATAAGAAAATAGAATAAGGAACTAAAAGTTGCATTTTCCTTTGCTCCACCATGTGTCAAGCATTTCACTTTAATTTGAAAAAAACCTGTATGTCTTCATTTCCCAAATACTGACACATTTTGTGGTTAAAATGTTGACACTTGCACACACACACAAACCTACATACACTGATACACACACACAAACACACAAACACTGTGAGGCCAAAAGCATCTCCCACTGACACAGCAGCTTACCTCCCAATTACTCTTTGATTCAGGAAGTTTTCTTTGACGTCATGTCTCTGTCACAACTCTTTTTTTGGGGAGGCTTACTCATTAAAACAATGTTAATTCCTCAGTAAAATGCCTTTGTAACCAGGACAACTCTTTAATGCCTAATGACAGTCATAAATCCATCCAAATGTTGCCGCTTTTGTTGGTCAGTAGACAAAAAAAGGGCACGGCAGATCTGGCAACAGAACAAGAGTAGGGGGGAAAAAACATACAAAAGACAAAATGGAAGGAGCGATTTTTTGCTTGTCTTGTATCATGTTGTATGTCTAATATTAAAGAAAGAACAACTCTCAAAAGGAAAGGAAAGGAAAAATCAAAACTGTCATGCCATGGAATGACAATAACATCTTATGAGGGTTCTGGGTTTTGCTAGAAGGCTTTTTTATTTTTTTATTCTATAGTAATTTTCCACATGTATTGGTTAGTGTGTAGAAGGAGATTAGGGTTCAACATGCAAGGTCATTAGTTTTGTATGGTATGGTGGTGTTGAAAGCCTGGAGCTCAGAAGAGGTGTTGTAATTCCTGTCCTGCCCCCTCCAGGAGCTGGAGGTGTGACATCAACTGCAATAATGAAGTCAGCTCATCAATAGCTGGGCCTACGGGCTATAAAAGGACATGGAGAGTCCCATGCTGTTCATAACTAATAGAAGCAATCCTCCGAACAAGACTGACTTTGCTTTTCCACCTCTGATACTCAACTTCTTTAAGGAGACTACTTTTAAAGCCACTACATAACAGGTATGAAGACCACAGTTTTTCTTCAATGATTTATTAATTTTCAATGTTATGTCTCACATTTGGGTATTTGGATGTCAAATGAATAAAATATATGATGTTAAATTATTCTAGATAAAGATAATTACTTTAACCGCAATTCAAAATGTATTTGTGTGCAAATTATGTTTTGACCTAACATGCCACATTTCAAAGTATCATAATTATTTTTGTCTTTGTTTTGTACTTGTTGCTAACTAAGTGGTGTAAAAAATGAAAATATGAAAGGCAAAAAATAATAATTTCATTTCATTCTTACAGGTTACTATGTTTAACTTGCAAAACCTGGATTGTAAGATTGTCATCATGTCACTCTGCATTGTAAACGTCCTCATGCTCTGTGAAGGGCGCCCCCTAAGGTAAGAGCCTCACTCTGCAACTTCAGTACAAAGTTAACATCATCCGCCTTACTTCGAGTGCATCGCTGCAATTTCAGATGCCTCTTTGGGTGAATCTGCCTGTGTCTATGTTAATTTGAAAACGTGTCATGTGTGTCCACAGTAAAAGGACAGTGAGCGAGGTCCAGCTCATGCACAACCTCGGGGAGCAGAAGCAGGTGCAGGACCGTCGTGACTGGCTCCAGATGAGGCTGCGGGGCGTCCACACCGCCCCGGCCCGGGGCACCAGCAGCGGGGAGGCGGGCCGGCTCAGGAAAAGGTTGCGTCCCGAGGAGCTTCCCGACCTGGGCGACCTGACTGCAGAGGAGATTCAGAACGCATTAAAAATATTTGAGAGGATCCTCAAGACAAAACAGACTTGATTTAACTTGGTCGTGATAGCGGAGAAACGTGCCCTTTCTTTATGTGTTTTCTGTTTGTTGAAACGTTTGTAACTATTTATAAAGTGCCTCTCTTTAATTGGATCACAATTTTATTTATTTTATTTTTTTTACACTTGAATTGTATTTTTTATTTATAAAAACGTCAGTCAAATTCCAAAGAACTGTTAAATGGAAAGTGCCTGGATGAGGCAATGTTTCCTAAATGTGTTGCACTTTTATTTTGGCCTAACAGGTGTTGCTGTTCCTCACGATGACTCTACGATTTGGACCAACTATGTTTTTATTCTTTCTATTTTATTTTATTTTTTTTTTCATATTGCTTTTTGACATTTCAGTTTCTTTGATCTATTTAAAGGACTTAATTTTTCTACTTCGTTCTTGTTGAAAATGTCTGTAATGCTGCGACAAGCCGACCGACCAGTCCCCTGTAAATAAAGTGCTATCCTATTTTATGTCTTCTTTATGGGACCTTGTTACTAGCCTACGAGCTGAAATGTCTACATCGTCATCATTATGTCACCGTATACTAAAGCAAAGAGCCATGGGATTTAGGTCATTTTCCTCATGAAAATGTCCGGATCTCAGCCTTATCCAGCAAATGTAGAAGGGTTTAAAAATAAACGGGACAGATACGTATCTATTGTAAATGAAGAATGGCGCCTTCGAACTGCTGAAGGCATGGGATAGTATTGTTACATTGTTACTATAGTGGTGAAAATAAATTCACTATGTCACTATAGTCACTATGCCAGAGACGTGTGTGCGTGTGTATGTGTGCGCGCGCTATGCCACAGCCTTTAAAGGTGTCCCACGAGATGTGTTTTATCTCGCGATATGTTACACGTGATTTCATGGTGCACATACCAAAACAAAGATTTTCAGTTTAGTAAATGAAAACTGTTTCCTACGAAACTCATGTCACTCCGTCTTCAGCAGCACATTTAAGTCGCCACAAGACGGATTTTTCCCAGGACATCACCGGACAAGAATGTAACGAAAGACGGTAAAGTGAAGTTGTTGTTAAATATATTTGTAAAAAAAACCAAACAGCTTAGGTTAGCCGTCTAACGGCTGTGAGAGATGGAGCTTAGCGGTTACAGCTAGTAGCTAACTCACATGCGAAGAAAAGTCAGAAAAGCTTCACTGTTGGTGGCTCCAACACAAGTTCCACGACATAAATAACAAATAAAAGTACAGACCGAAGTGTTGTTTTTATCCAGAAACTAAACGCATCGCAACGTGGACGACCACTCAAAACTAATGTGGGTTAAATAAGTCCAGCAACCGTTTTTGTGTTTTAACTGCAAATGAAAGTAAAATATCCTGGGGAGACTGTCGGACTACATGATGTTGTATCCTTCCTCTGCCTGATTTTTAGTGTATGTCACCGTTCTGCACAGACCATTATTATGCTAATATGATAATACTTTTTGCAGGCATTGCTGAGATGACACATGACGTGATTTTGATTGATGTTACATGATTTGTTAGCACACCTTTGCTGTGGCTGTACAAAATAAACTTCCGTCACTTTTCAACCCAAAGCGCCATCACGTTGTAATTTTTGCAAATTGTATTGAATGTGAGTATTGAATTAAAGGGTCGTTTAAACACCGTAGAAGATTATTGCAAACTATAGTGACAAACTTACAAACTAACAAACACTTTTGACTGTGGGTCGAAATAATGTAATCATCAACACGTATTTTGTAACTTTATTTTTATTTGTTTATAAACACTTAGAATTATAATTTTTATGACAAATAGCATTCGTTTAGAAAACAAAAAAGCAATAAGAAAGAGCGAACAAAAAGCAGGTGAGAATATTTCAAGCCAGAAGGATTCACAGGAGTATTCTCCTATAGGTGTCTTTTTCAACATGTCTCCTCTGTTCAGTTCTGTGTCACTGCTCTTGGTCCATTCCTCCTCCAGCTGGGCTTTCTGCAGTCTCAGTGTGTGTGTGCCTCTCCATCAGACAGATCTTCACAGTCTAGATTCACTGTTCCACACTGGGGGATCAGCTTGGTACCACTTTATTTTGTGGTAATACACTATTTTATTCACTGAAGACATCTCCAACTTTTGGTCAGGGGCTACAGTAACATGGAAGGACATACTATAGTCAAGAAATCTGTTCAAGCTTGGTGCTTTTGTACTGGGACAAGGACTGTTGTCCAATTGAGTTGTCTGATTGAGTTTTAACCATTTAGCTTGTCTTAACTCTGCATATAGATGTACTGACTTACTGCAGGATATGAGTTTGCTGATGTGCTGCACTCTAACAGATGCCCTGGTGGTTAATGTCAAATTTAGTGTGATCTGAAGGGCCAGGGTGGTTACTTATGGATGGATTTGTGGTGAAATGATTGTTTGGGTTGACCCTTTTGATATTTTATATCTTTCAGTTAATGCCTTTCACAAAGGTTATTTAGTAACATGGCTTGGGCTTGTATTATTATATTTTTAGATCAATGAGCTTGATGCAATGATCATATATCCCATACAGCATAAGTTACTCATATTTGGTGTATTTTATGACATTTAGTCCACAATCTTGTAGGTTAGAAAGATGCCTTTTGCAAGTAATCAACTATTTGGTGCTTTATCAAAAGACAATTGAAACTATATTCCTAACTTGGTCATTGTACATTCCCAAAAAAATGATTTGAGAAATGAATTTATCATTTTGATTTAATTTATGAGCGATTGAGAATTACTGAAGATAAATGCAAAGGTGTTTTGATTTCTTTGCGTTTTCCTGTGATTGTTTTCAGGAGTATGTTTTTGAATATGCATTCAGTTTTATGTTTTAGCGACAGTGACTCGGTGTTTAAGTAGAACATAAAATTCTCACATTAGTTATTATTTGAGACACAATTCGGCATTTCTGACATTTAAGTCATAAGAAACAACAATTTAGTCAGCTGCGTTAATTTTACGGAAACGATTTTGAAGTGAACTGCTGGTACATTGAGTTCTTAGAAGTGGGAGTTTACGAGCAGCACGTGAACGCATCATCCCTCTGATTCAGTCAAGCACGCGGCCATTCACAGTTTGAGGTCCCTCCGGTGACTCTGAATGACGAGCCGGTCCGCGGTCCTCTGCTCTTGTGGACACATCTAAAGGTTTGGGTCGAAGCTTTGGATTTTACTAGCGAGTGGAAGTTGAGGTTGAGTTTGTTAAACGATGCTGATGAAGTTGGAAAGTAATGAGCGAGGATGCTGAAGCTGCCGGCAAGCCCGCTTTGTTCGGAGGAGCGCAAGGCTTTTGTGCCGCTGTCATCCCGCAGCTCATCCCCTGCTGCTTTGTCTTCACTTGGCCCTCTGATACCGACCGGTAGGTGCATGTCCGCTCTCAAAGCACCGGTATTTAAGCTTTTACATCATGTACCATTCACCAAATGTTATCATGCTGCTGTTTGTCTGGGCAAGGCTGCTGCTTTGAAATAGATGTGAAATAGTGCCAAAGGGAATCAAACATGGACACATTAGTCTGCATGGGACTGAGTCTGACACTCAGGACACAAAAGAGAGTAAATAATCATGTTATGTCAGATAATGTTTCCTTACTTAGAGGTGCCATTCTACTCTGTCTATCACTATAACCGTCATACTATGAGAAAATGATGTAGAAATTCATATTAAAAGAATGATATTTGTCATAATATCATCATAAAGGTTTAGTAACCTCTCAATTTCCTAGTTTCACCATCCTCTGAATACATTTCATCCCAGACTGCTGCAGAGGGCAGCTTTCCTGCCTTTGCCCGTCTGTGTGTCTGTGTCAGCAGACCCTAAATAATAGATGGGACCCTCACCCCTTGGGGCTTTCACCTCATGCTTTTAATAGACTACTAAGATGCCTGCATCACTGTCTTGAGTAATTGTATCGTGAATTTGTTGGTGAACTTGAGCTGTGTTTAACACACTCATCCTGCAGCCCAAGCTTTTGTAAGTGCTTTGGGACATTGACCTGTTCGGGAAAAAGAAAGGAGATTGTGTTATCCAAGAAGTGGTGCCTGTTAATGGGAAACTGAACAAGTGAAATGTTAGCCCCCTCGTGTTCTCTCTGGTCGTGCGATACTTTGGCGTCTTTAGATTTGCATCGCCACGTGAAAGATGAGAGGAGCTGCCTGCCCTGAGTGAAATATTGCCTCTTCAGTTCCTTTGTTCCTTTACCCGGCTGGTCTGCACGCTGCCCGTTTGGCTGGAAGTCCTGCTTTTGTTGTATTATCTCTTCTGATCATCTGAATCTAATTAGAAACGTGGATTTAGCTTACTAGTGTCGCTTAAAACAGCACACTACAATCATTCACATCATGCTTACTCCGTCTAGCAGCTGTTCTGTACCACTCCACACATCATCTTCTAATATATTTGTTGCATTTTTAGTTTCAGTGTGTATTTCATAAACAGGACATGGATGTCCTCTGTTTGTTTGAACATTGATGGCTCACCTGAACACACCGAAGCATGAGAGGGGGAGGTGAGTGTGTACCCATTTCTTCCTCTCCTCAGCTGCTATGGTGACCCCTGTCTTCAAGGACACTGCCTGAGTCTGCAGCTGGAGTGTGAAGCGGGCACATTCAAACAGAAACTACAGTCTTAATTTGCCCCTCAGTGTCTGTATTTACCTCTTTGAGTAGAATTAAAAAAAACAACACTCCTAGATGCTTCAATTTCATGAACAGATATCTGTTTTGACTGTATGCACGTTAATGTTTTTATAGACATAATCTCACGCTGACCTTGACTGAGCAGCCATCATGATGCTTATTTGATCCTTTTTTCACCACACCACTTGTTTTTTTGCTCTGTCTGTCTCCTCAACTAGACAGTTAACCAGTTATGAACTCTGTCATTGAGCCGACCACTCAGCCCTCTGTACAGCCCTCTAGATGTCAGCCAGTATCCATGGAGGCTTCTCTCATTACCAGCTTCTGTCGCTCTGTGTACAGCTAACAAGCTGTGCCAAAACATGCATCTCTTTTTAGCTGGACACTCAGAAGCTCAGATTGTTGCTCAGATTCGACAGCTTTCCCTCAGCTTTTGTAGCGGATGTTCTGATGAATTAATTTGATGTGTAAAAGCATAAAATTGAATACCAAATCTGTCTGTATCAGCTGGTCCTGGGCCTCGTTCATGTTTGTCCTGTGCAGTGCGGAGTTAAGAGAACAGTCTAACTCCTTTTGATGTCATTAACTCAGTTTTATAAAACAATTAAAGAAAAGAAGTCTCCTGCCCTCTGTCTCCCCTCCTTTGCCCTCCTATTTTCCATCTCTCTGCTCCCATAGCCTACAGTAGATGGTCATCATCATATTTCATAGCAGCTCCTCTCGAGAGAGCGAGGCTCGGTTCATTACTGAGCCCTGGATGTGTTACAGCCTTATAAGCTCAGCACTATTGATCACAACGCCAGCTACACTGCTGCATTGGAAGTGAAATGGAGCCATTCATTAGCACAACAGCCAGAATGAAATTAATCAGTATATGACTGAAAGGGAACATTTTGTTTCCTTTTTGTGAGTGGTTTAGATGCATTTCATAGTTTAATTTAAAAAACAGGGTGCCTGGGTTTTCAGAACAATCTGCTTATTTTGTCCTACAATCCTCTAAAAAAGTCCTGCGTCAGTATTGGGTTTCATGAAACATCATAGAAGACATCACTCCATGCAATCGTGTTATGCTTTAAGCTCTGCTCATGTACTTGCATTATCATACACAATAATGGGGCATTTGATTGGGTAAACCAGTCAAGCTGCTGGCTAAGCAAATTTCAAATCAGCCAATAGAGATGTGTATTGAGAACTGGTTCCTCTTAAGAACCAATAAGACATGGTTCAATCCATCAATATCGATAGCCTTTGTGCTGTACAATTCCCTCATTGATTCTTTCCCACAGCTGAAGAAACTATCAGTCCTGAAAGATCAAGGATCCTTCCAGAGAAAGCGGATATGCTCCTCTTTTTAAACAAGAAATGTTGAGTTTGTATGACTGATGTAAGTTCAGGGATTTAGGATCCAGTAACTTTCATATTCATTATTGCTTATAAATTGTTGACAAAACTTGTAAAGCTTCAGGCTTTGTGCACAGAAAATTCACAGGAGGAATCGATAAGGGGATTGGTATCAATGAAATTTTATTAACACCCATCCCTTATTATATGGCAACTGAAGCTACAATTCAGATGGGCTAAACAAAACTGGACCACAAAAGACTGAAAAACGCTGCCTGGTCTAATGAGTCTGGATTTCTGTTTCACATTCAGAGTTGAGGGTAAACAACAAGAAAGCATGAATCCGCAGTTAAAGTTGCTGCTGGTGAGACTTTCTTGTCTCACTTTGGATCCTTTTGTACCAACTGAGCCTGGTTCGAGGTTCGCAGCTTACCTGAGTATTGATACTGACCATGTCCATCTCTTTATGGGCACAGTGTACTTATCCTTTGAAGGAGACTTCCAGCAATATTGGTAAACACTTTGTCTTGGCTATGGATCTCCATATGTTTGACCTTAAATTTTACAATGACACATTTGAATCCCTGTTGTACCAGACTTTTGGGAAAAAAACAAACAAAACAAAACAGTACAGTCTGCCTTGAGAGGGAAACGGAGCTAAATTAAACAGGCTCAGTTTCTTGGTTTACCTTTCAAATTATCAAACAGTTCATTGTGTCAAATAAAGAGATGTCTTCAAATAAGATATGTTGGAGTTCTCTCTGAAGTGTATAGAAGATATAACTGCTCTCTCAAGGCTGCTTGTCTGTCTTTAAAACACTCTGCATTACAGCAAGTGAACCACTCTGCTGAGCATCAGCAGCTCTGAAGCAAAGCAGAGTATTTGTTACCCATCAGTAAAAAATCTCTGATAAAGCAGCTTATGAAGCAAGTAAACAGCTGATGTCTTTTCTCTGTGTTGTGCTGTTTCTAAGGGAGTTCAGCTCTCTCAGATTGTTTCACATGGATAAACTCTCTAATGGACGCTGCGTTTGTGTGTGTGTGAGTGAGTGTGTGTGTGTGTGTGTGTGTGTGTGTGTGTAGCTGCATGCTGAGCTCTGGTGGATTGGTTTGGGCCGTGTTCCTGCAGCACTCAGCCCCTGTAAGAGTTCAACTAAAGTCGACTGCAAACTTTTTTCCAGGCTCTCCTTTCACAGCTCAGCACGCAAAAAACGAACCCTTTACCCTCTGAGCCGTCTCTGCTGAACTGTGTGTGAGAGAGAGCTCGCCTGGAGCACAGAGATGTAATCTCTCGGTGTTGCATGAAATCATGCACCAGCGCTTTAGTCTCTGAAGCATTAGCAGCATCATCCTGCTCTGACCCGACACCACTGACCAGATCAAACTTTTATGTGGAATTAGAGTGATGCCAAAATAAAATGCCTCTGAATATTCCCTCATTAATTGTCTGATTGCTTTAATCCATAATGTGCAAAAGAAGCTGGAGGGTCACGTGAAAGTATTGATTTCCTCTTCCATGTCCAATGGGGCTGAATGATTTGCTCATGTCATCTTATTGTGATTATTTTTAATGTCAGAGAAATAAAACTAGCTATAAATAACGTAAAAAAAGAAGAGCTACTTTGTTTCATATGGCACATTTGATTTTAGTTACCTTATCGAAGGGGATTATCTTTTTTATCATTGTCACTTTGAATAAGAAAAATGCAACTATGAGAGAGAAAAGTAGAAATTTTGGATAAAAATATCCACAAAAGAAAATCTGTTTGTATACAGGTACATTGCGGACAAAATTAGTATATCTTGAAAAAGTTCAATAGTTTTAGTCACTCATTTTGGAAAACAAAACCTAGATGTTATATTGACTGGGTTTACATTGAGTAATTATTTCAAGCCTCTATTTCTTAAAATATTGATGTTTTTGGTCCACAGATAATGAAAACTCAAAATTCAGCATCTCAGATAATTAGACTATTACATAAGATCAATAAAAAAAGATGTTTTAGACAGAAAGGCCAGGCCTCTAAAAAGTATATTCTATGTGAAAAGTTCATTTCCATGTGCTCAGTACTATCTTTACTACTAATGACTGCTTTTTGCCCATTTTTGTCACATTTCACCCTCTTTCTTTGCTGCTTATGGAACATTTTCTGCTACTTTCAAACTATTTCCCTAGTTTTCACCCACTTTTGCTGCTTTTTCTCTTATTTTTTCTCTTGCAAGTTTTCAACAATTTGTCTCTTTGGTTTAGCAGGGTTGAGTAAAACTGGTGTAGAGCATGAAACATTGCAAAAAAAAGAAAATAAATTTTGGTATTCTGACTCATTTGAGGTTAAAGTAATATTGTATTTTGTAATGTCTATTTTTACAAGATTACTGTGGGCCATATAACACTTTAATCTACTTTTCAATTAATTGCCCAGTCCTAATGTCAATTAGTAGTTTCAAAATGGTGTCCTCATGCCCAGATGCAGTCCATCCAACCATTCAAAGGGGGCAGTTTCCTGTTTTCCATCAGTGCTTTTTCTCATCTGGAAAAGGACTTTTTTTGTCCTCTCTTCCTCGTTACTGCTGGGGTCAAGCATTGGCTTGAATTTGACTTTTACAGGCCATAAATTTGCACAGATTGCAATATTACACAAAGTGTTTTTTAAGACCCACTCAGATTCAGAACAGTGACAGTAAAGATCGTCCTGACTCTCCTTTCATATTTTCTTCAAAGCCTTTTAAAACCAAGAAGTAAACTATTTATAAGATGTGTCCAGTTTTAGAAGCTCAGTGTTTAGCAGGAAAAGCTTTTCAGAAAACTGTTCAGCAGCTCAATTGTGACTTCCATTTCGTTGGTGTGTTCTCCTCTTTCAGAGAGCAGCAGTGTGGTTTCTCAGCATTGGACTGTGACCACCAGCAGCAGCAGGTTAGCAGCATGAGTCTGTACGGGGCCGGCGCCAGTGGTGGCGCCTCTGGAGGGGCGAGAGAAAGAGGTGGAGCAGAACATTACCGGGAACAACGGCGGCGCTCCAGCGACCGCTCACGTGACTCCTCCCACGAGAGAGCAGAGAGCCAGCTGACACCTTGCATCAGGAATGTGACTTCTCCCACCCGGCAGCACGGTGAGGAGGAGATAACTTAGAAACAATGACACATGATACAGCGTTAAATTCAGAGTTTACAGCGTGTTTGAATGTTTTTAATGACATTATTCTCCCTCCTCTCACACAGACCGTGAACGTGGTGACGGAGGCTCCTCATCCAGATCCTCCAGCCCACGTCCTCCCAGGGTTTCTCTTCCCTATGCCCATGTTGGAGGAGCTCTGATCAGTGGACACATACCTCGCTCCCTGGGTCCCTCTGGAGTAGATCACCACTCTAAGAGCCTGGCCCACGGACTGTGTGATATGATCTATGTTTACGACCTCAGCAGCAAAGAGGGGCATCGTAGTGGACTAAGACTTGGGGAGAGAGTAACTCTTATAGTGGATAACACAAGATTTGTTGTCGACCCTGCCATCTTCACAGCTCAGCCCAACACCATGCTGGGCAGGTAAGGCCTGAGGGAGAGATTGCTAGTTGATAACTTACCTTGGTGCTCTAGGAGGGATTTTTAAAGGTCTGGAAATGAGCCTAAATAAGTAAGGAGGCCTTTTTTTGACTGACAAAGCCCATCAGCATAAAGATAAAATGATTCATTCTAAATTTTAATGTACCATAACTTTCAGACTATTGGGCGCACCTGAATATTGGCCATACCCACTTTTTTTTCGGGTGAAACGTTGTCGTATATAAGGCCCTAAATGTACTGGTGGCATGACGCTCATTACCCAAAAAATACATGAATTTGCTGCATCATTTTTGTAAGCTGCAGGATTCAAAGTGTGTGAAAAAAGTGGCGGCTTATAGTCTGGAACTTATGGTAAGATCTGCCCGTGTAGATACCACATGAGACTGTCACAGCATGCACAAGATTTCTGCTTTAAAAAATGTTCCACAACCAATGATCACATCAGCATGTACATTTCTTTTTATAGTTTTCTTTTTTTTACCAACAAGATAATAAATTGGCCTGGAAACTCAGAACCAGTATTTTCAAGGATGCTGGTCAATGGAGGGCACCAAAGATACAAACCTGAAGTTCCTCACAGGAGCTTTAACTGTAAAAACAGTTAAAACAGAACATCTTTTTTTTTTTTTACCTTTACCAGCCCACCATTTCAATAGTTCATCATAATTTAGGTGAGAAACTAACATTCAACATAAATATTTTGATTTCTGTGCTTTCTTTAAACCCTTACTGACTCAGCAGTCTAGATCTGCTGTGTGATTTGTGGATGTTAAAATGCGCAGATGTTGTTGTGTTGCAGCAGAGTGAAAAAGCTGAATCAGCTCGACCGGGTGTCTAAATAACAATTGTTATTTCCTCACTGGATTTGCTAAAGAAGATTGGCATCTACCTTCTGCTATTCCAGGAAACCAGAAGCTGTGGTTATTTGTTTTGGAGGAACGGCGCCCTCGGCCAGTTTTTATGTCTGAAAGCGTTCCAACAGACGGCCTCGTAGATTTCAAGGGTTAGTCTGCTGAAAACTGATGAAATTCAGAGACGAACAGATCCCACCGCAGTCTGTTTGTAAAGTAGAAGTTTTTGTCATGCTGAAGTGTCTCATTTGAGTTGTTAACCTTATTTTTTTCAGGATTATGTCTTTTCAAAAAGAATCTAGTGTCTCTCAATCACACTTACATTGAAAAGCGTTTCAGACCTTTTGAATCCCCCACTCCAATATCTTTATCATCTACTGGAGTCTTAGCCTCCACTACTCTACTAGAGGGAACTGCAGTGCTGGTTTGCTTCTTTTTCTGTGAACTCTGGTAATGAGAAAACTGTTGACACTGTCTTCTCTTGTTTTCTGCCAGGATGTTCGGTTCTGGGCGGGAAAACAACTTCACTCGGCCCAATGAAAAAGGAGAATTCGAGGTGGCAGATGGGATCAGCTCCACTGTTTTCAGAGCCATCTTGGTAAGAATGATGACTTTCAGTGTGACTTTGCTAGTTCACATCAGTTTTTTTCTTTCCACTCACATGTTTCATACACATCTGTACCACACACACCTCAAACCTTCCATATTCACTTATGTTTCTATACTTCTGCTCCCTGTTTGTATTCTTTCCTTTCTCTCCGTTCACTATCTTTTTATACCCTCCACTTTTTCTTATACCTTCCTCCTATTCCCTTTCTTGACCTTTCTATTTCTCTGATCTATTTATTCCCACATCCTTTTCTCCTTCCTCTCTCCTGGGCCCATTGACTTCAGACCCTTTATAAAACACAAGCTGCATCTCTCAGTGTTTTTACACCCACCCATCTTCCTCCTTGCTTCGAATACACGCAAGACATTTCTAAATACACTCACATCCATCACCACCTCCTCCTTTTTCTGTTCCTGTTCTTTTTTTGCTATTCAGCCGCTGCTTCCTCATCGCACCCTGTGCTCAGAGCTATGTTGAGCTTAGCCTCATATGGAAGTCTGCCTCCTGATCTTAGAGTTCAGCTGAAAAAAGAAACGGTCTGAGAGCAGGCTTACTTTGGCCTTGACACTTATGAAGAGATTCAGCACTAAAAGCTAGGTCCTACCTATTTTTTATCTCCTTTACAGTCCTCTTCTCAGCAAACTTCCATAGGTGTGATAAATTAAAGTCAGTGACCACTTTTTTTTATTTTTTTTTTTACTTTATGAATGGATGAATAGAAAGGTGCAGCAAAGTTTCTAAGACATTTAACCCCAAACATCCTGAACAAAGCCGCACTGAGCTTTTAAGATGAGCTGTTTTATTCCAAACTCCAGCTTCAAGTCTTTCTTTAGGTTTTTATTTCTTATCTTTGCTTTAGAGAGGATGTCAGAAGTTACTTGACAGAAAATCTGCAGTCAACCTGAAATGTGTTACATCAGGCCGAGTTGTTATTATCTACATTTAGTTTCAATGGTTCACTTCTGTTTACAAATAAAATAATAATGTCTCAACAAATCAGTCAATCAAACTTTATTTATATAGTGCTGAGTCATAACAAACATTATCTCATGACACTTTCCAGAAACAGAAACAGGTCTAGACCTGTTAACGTTAATAATATTTTATTTTGTTAACAGAGACTCAACATCAAGACAAGACACAAGCTCTTATTTCATCTTAACCTACCATGAGTACAGCACTTTGCAGCATTTAGCACATTACAGTGGCAAAGAAAACCTTCCTTTATACTGGCAGAAACCTCAGACAGAACCAGACTCGTGTTAGACAGCCATCTGCATTGAGAGAGAGAGAGAGAGAGAAACAGAAAAATACAAACACACTGACAGACACAGGGATATACACAGAGAGATACAGACACAGGGGAGAAAATCGTGAGACTGTAAAAGCCATAGCAGCAGGAGTCTGGCAGGTCCATGGCAACAATTCAGATGGCTTCATGGTTAATAACTATAATGCGATAATACCAAATGTGAAATTTGAGAGATGAGCCGATAGCATAAGGTGTTCAGTGTCATTCTGGGCCTTTTAACCATAACTAATTGGTCCAGAGTCTCACTGCAGCCAACATGGCTCAGATATTAATGAGGTTTCCATATCTACTGCCAGGGTATACAGGCTTTCTGTCATCAGCATCACCATTATCTGTAGATGGTATGCTGCTAGATTGCAGACATTGCTGTGAGTGTTTTAAAATTAGGACCAATTGCAGCATCCACAGTCTCACCATCTGCTGATGACAGGAGCTGTCAGATTTTGAGTAACGCTGGTGTAAGCAGTTTAAAATACAACTCCAAGATAAGATTTCCCTTCTCTGCATTGAAATCTGCATCATATCAAAAGTTGCTGTTTCCTGGTTCATTAAGTGTCCTGAAAGGCACCCTTCACCTTTTTCAAGTAGGGATGCACCAATCCCATGTTGGTATCAGGTATTGATCCGATACATACTCATAAAGTCAGACCAGGTGTTTGTGACAAAGGGCCCATCTGTAGGACAGATCTATTCAATTCAGTTCTATGCTCTTTTGTATTCACAACAGCCATGCCTGTGTATTAGGTCTTCAACGTCACTCAGTTTGTACTTTTTTTTTTCTAGGCATAGCTAAAAAAAAAACACAAACAAACTAAAAAAACCTCAAGAGCTGCTCAGCTGTTAGGAGCTATTTTAGGCTTGTTTCATCTAAAAGTGCAACAGCAACTATCAATATGTGCAAGTTTAATTCCTTACTCATTGCTCATAGACTTCTGAGGATTACAGCCAAACTGTGTTTCCTGTTAGATTTACTCAGTGCACATTAACACATTTATAATCCCAAAAAGCTAAATAATGAACATTTATGTAACTATATTTATTACCAAAACAAAATTAAAAGAGTGGTAGAATATGATTTTAACAGTAGGAACAGCTTCATCTTTGTTCAGCTTTATCAAACACACATTTTGATATAGTTTTGGAGTTGCTTCCCTCTGCAGTCTGCAAGCAGGGGAGGAGCCAACCATGGTCCACACATGGACTGTGGTGTTGCCAGTCAACACAGAGCTGCCCCAGGATGCCTGTCTGTAAATCATGCTGGGGAAAAATTTATCGGCAAACCCACCCGCGTATCTCTAGATGCCATTACAAGTTCAAAAAAAAAAGCAAAAATCACCCTGATATATTGACCGATAACAGCCGATAAATCAGTCTGTCCTTAGCCTTAGGTGCAGGTAGCTTATAGTTCAACAGAAGGGACAGGTTGACAAAACACAGCTATATGGAAATGAAAAAGAAACCTGATTTTGTTCATTTGCGGGTTGTAGGTCTTAGTCTTGATTAAATAACATCATAATATAAACTTAAACCTGTTAGATCTTTATTTGATACTTTTCAGATAGTCATGAAACCTGGCTGCCAGTATGCTTATGCAACACAGTGTAGGGCATTTTGTGTATTTAATTTAAACTTTTAAACCAATAGTTTTTCGAACTGTTCTTGCATAAAGAATATCATCTATTAGATATGGCTAAACTTACATCAGGTTATTTTAGATTGGAGGAGAGGTGTGTGTCCTGCAAACATTACAGCTGCTGGAACGTGATTGGTTGATCCTACTTAGACAACAAATGCACTACAAACTGATGCCAGAACAGTTTTAAAACTCACACCCCAAAAAGAAATCTATGGTCACATCTCAGTAAAGCAACACAGGTTTTTGTTTTCTGTATCATGTAAGCTGCTCAGGGATGCCTTCATATGTCAGCCAATCAAATCAGCCGACTGATTTATCACCCAGACTTTTGGATGGAAGCATTACTCAACAGCATTTTGCCGACATGTTGCTTCCAAAAATGTTTCAGTGGGTTGTAACACACACTCCATTTAGCTGCTGCTCTTTGTGAGTGCTCAGCCGAGGTCTCATCATGAGAGCTCGGCTGCAGTTATGGCGTAATGGAGTATGGCATGAGCACGTCTTTGTCTGCATTAAACAAAACCCAAGGAGACGTGACAATGGGGGCAGTGAGGAACACGAGCTGAGAGCTGTCTGAGCTCTGAGTGTGTGTGTGTGTTTCTGTGAGTGTGTGTGTGTGTGTAGCATGCAGAGTTAGAGCCGGACCTGCGGAGGGAAACAGACGCTATCTCTGTCTCATCTGACAGGAGCGCGTGGATAGCAGGGGGACGGAAAGTAGAGCAGGGAGGGAAAGTGACGTTGTTAGCTTTTGCTTTCATCAGCCTTTGCTCTCCACCCAATCCTCTCTCTCTCTCTCTCTCTCACTCTCTCCTGATACTCGCTGCTTCTACTTTTGTTGCTGTTCGCTCTCCATCCCTCCCCCTCCTCTTCCACATCCATCGCTCTTTCCCTCTCTGCTGCCTGTGTGAGCTAAGCAGCATCAATAATGGCGTCTTGTTTTTTCTCCCATTCCTGTGTGTGTGTGTGAACACCCGCCATTCTGCCTCTGTGTGTGTGTGTGTGTGTGTGTGTGTGTGTGTGTGCTACTGAAAATGGCAGGATTACTACAAGTCAGGGATAATCCGCTGCCCTGACGGCGTTTCTATTCCGGAGCTGAGGGAGGCATGTGACTACCTCTGTATCTCCTTCAACTACAGCACCATCAAGTGCAGAGACCTCAGTGAGTACGCAACACTGCACATTTACTGTGTGGAGCTGCAGGCTGATGTAGTAACTGGACTTTGGTGAGTGTGGAGCACAGTTTGTTTTGATTTTTCATTTAATCAGAGGAAAGTTTAGCTTTAACAACAAAATAATCCGCAATGTTTGTCGGTTACAAACAGCTCCTCAGTGCTCATAGTTGTAGTGGTGACATTATTGTTAGCTGACAGAAGCACAGTGGACTGAGATCTCAGCTGCAGCTCCAGAAACACATTGGAAACCTGATGTTGTGACAGCTTAGTGAAGTTGTTGGCATGAACTCATATTTGACGCACCTGTGACATCAAACTGTTACATGGACAAACAACTGTGTCAGTGATGCACATCACTGTGTTTGTGTGTGTGTGTTGTATGTGTGTTGTTATGTGCCTGCTGCTGTCTCTTGTTTGTGTCTCTGAGTGTGTGGGAGGAGGAGCTTCAGCTCACAGGCTGCTGCTCAGTGTGTGTGTATGTGTGTGTGTGTGTGTGTTGTGTTCTAAGTAGGTCATGATTAGCTGTGAGATTTAATGCCTGTTACGTGGGCAAGTAACCAACTAAGAGAAGCAGATCAGTTATGTAGATTTGTATATAATGAGTTTTAGTAGTGACTGAAGCTCCAAGAGGCTCTGATGTAGTAAAGTTCAGTTTGAGTGAAGTGAAGGGACAAACACAACGTGCTTGACTCAGTGGGTGAAACACCTGTTATTGCCAAGAGAAAGTCTCTAGTAACATATCAACGAGGGCTTGGGTCATGATTAGGGCTGCACAATATTGAGAAAAAAGATGTGAGGTATTTTTGTGTCCTGTGCTAGCCACAATAATGCTCTTCAAGTTTATGGTTTCCCTTCATCCAGCTGAACTCTCTGCAGTTGAGGTGACAGAGCGCTGAGAAGGTGCTCTAACTGCGCAAGATGTTTTAGGTAATGTGGTAAAATATATGGATGCTCACTTCAGAAACTAAAATAAAAGGCTGGAATATATGGCATTACCTAAAGATATGAATATTGCACATATCGCGGTGACAATACTGAAACTATACATTGTGCAGCCCGTGTCATGATTTTCAAAGCTTTACATGGTCATTAGGTAATAAAAACAAAATATTTATAAAGAATATTTTATTAAAAACATACATTTCTTTTTATTGTTTTTACTAGAGTGTGGTTGTGGTACAGTTTTCCAACCAGACATGGCTGCAGGGCGATTTATAGCTGTTTGCTCACTGCATTACATAACAGAAAAAGAATGGTGATTTCATCAAGTGGCAAGAGAAGAAGAAAGCAACAATCGCTAGACTTGTTTTGTTGTGCTGGTTTGACCTCGCAAAGTTCACTTTTGTCATGAGTTTTGTTTATTATGCCAAAGAAGTCTTTTGCAGAGACATTCAACATCTGACATCAATAGGGCTGAGCTATGAATTGCAAATATGCTTATATTACAATATGGCCTTCTGCAATATTCTAATAGCTGACAGTGCAATATGTCTTTAACCTCAAATGTGTCAGAATACAAAATAGAAAATGCTTTAATGGGTTTTTTATGCTCTACAACCTTGAACTGAGTCCTGCTCAACCAAAGAGCCAATTGTGGAAAAACTAACTTTGTAAAAACAGCAGTTTAAACTGTGAAAAGTGGCAAAAATTGCAAGAAGTATCTATAACAATAAGTTAAAAGTGGTGAAAAATAGTAAAAAAAAAACATCAGAAATGTCTGTACAAGGCCAAAAATTGGGAGAAAACTTGGAAAATGGTAAGAAAGTAGCAAAACTTAGAGGCCTGACATTTCTGTTAAAAATATCCTTTCATTGATCTCATGTAATATCCTTATTTTCTGAGACACTGAATTCTAGGTTTTCATTATCTGTAAGCCATAATCATTAATATTTTACAAAATAAAGGCTTGTAATAGTTTATTCTACGTATGATGAGTATACAATATTTGGGTGTCACTTTCTGAAATGAGTGGCAATGAATATCAAAACTTAACATGATATTCTAAATTTTGAGATGTATCTGAACATAAAAACAGAGCGCTGATTTCTTTTTTAACAAAAGTCCTACTTTTCTCCTTCATGTGTTTTTTTTTCTCATTCAAATCAAGAATAATATTAAAAAACAAAGATCATACCTTTAAATATAGCGATTGACATCAACAACTCATTAGATGGGAGTAAGCACACAATGAGTCATATTGATAATATAGGGAAAAGTTGTTCCGAATACATTATCTCTTTTACAAATTGTTCAGCCCTGGACGGTAACTACAGTGTCTGCTGAGAATCTCACTGAGCCACACTGGTTCACCGATACCCAGCATATCACTTTCTTCTTCTGTTTGTCTTTGATTTTTAGTTAGCGAACAGCTCTCATAGGAGCTACAAACACCTGAAATAATAAAGAAATTAATCTCAAAGGTAGGTCCTCGTATGACCTGTTTGGTTCTAACAATAAAGGAATAAAAAATCCTGACGGAAACACAGCTCATGAACATAACACATGTATTAAGTCACAAGATGGGTCAAACATTTTACTGTCAGAACTGTTTATATTTAACAACAGTTAATAACTAATAGTAGGAAAAATGCTGACAGAGAGCATCATGATTGGACAGACTGAGTTCATCAGCAAAACAGTCTCGTCAGGCGCCTGCACAGGATGAGCAAAGAGTGGCCCATGAAGTGGTCAGTAATGACAGCTGTTTGTTTTACTATTTTCAAGGGTTTTACTTACAAAGCAGACATTTCTTTGTGGATTCTGTTGTAGCTTTACTTCATTAGCTGAGCATTCATTTATAGCTTTTCTTTCATAAATACAGAAACCCAGGTGACCTTGTTCTTGTTTGTATTTTCAAACACAGTACGTGGAGCAGATGCAGTGATTTGTGTGAATGCTTCAGTCTGAAAGATAAATCTATCAACTCAGCTGTGATTACCTGACTGTCCTAACATTTAATTTAAGGAAACGTCCTACATCCTGCCCCCACCCCCCTCCTCCTCCTCCTCTTCCTCTTCACCAATGTCCCTCTGTTTCCCGCTCAGGCGCCCTGATGCACGAGCTATCCAACGACGGAGCCCGACGTCAGTTTGAGTGTTACCTGGAGGAGATGGTGCTGCCGCTGATGGTGGCCAGCGCGCAGAGCGGAGAGAGGGAGTGTCACGTGGTGGTTCTGACTGACGACGACGTGGTGGACTGGGACGAAGAGTACCCTCCACAGATGGGAGAGGAGTACTCTCAGAGTAAGTCCCTGATCCTGGATGTGGGGATGGACCCTGTTTCAGCAGCTCAGCCTCAGGAGAAGATGGAGCTGTGTCTCTATTTTTACACACAGAATCTGTTTTTTCTGTTGAGCAGGGGCGAAATCTTTCTTTGCACACTCACTGTAGCTTGTTGATTTATTTTTAAAGCATCTCTCTCTCTCTCTCAACAGTCATCTACAGCACAAAACTGTACCGCTTCTTCAAGTACATCGAAAACAGAGACGTGGCCAAGTCTGTGCTGAAGGACAGGGGACTGAAAAAGATCCGACTGGGAATAGAAGGTACTGAGTTTTCTTCCTCTATTAAGTCTTAAGATGTTCTGTCTCTGAAGCCTGGTTCTTGAACAAACAGCCTCCGTCACTTCATAATAATATGCGCCAACTGGGAACACCGCTGTCGACAACTTTACAGTTTCATTTTACAAGTTGTTTGTCTCAGCGCTTTCTCACTGTTTGCCCCAAGAGTGAAAACACAAGAGTAAAGAAAAACAGGAAGTAATTATTCTGCGTCATGGAAGCATTTTGATTTGTTAAAGAGAAAAACTGCGACTTTTCTCAGGGTGGGCTGAAGGAGAAAAACTTAAACAAGCTTTTTATTAAGACTTTGCATCTTGAGTTCACAAATACACCCAGAAGGGCTCATGTTGTTAGGTTATGACAGTGATCATGCACAAAAGCTCCTAGAGGTGAGTTATGTCATTGCAGTGGGTAATGAAGCTGCATACTATTGCTGAGACATTACTGTAATTTCTGGTCTATAAGCCACAACTTTTTTCATACGCTATGAAACTGTGTCCAAAACAAGTAATCAGTTTATTCATGGATTTATACAAGCATCATGCTGCCAGTACATGTAGGCCCCATTTCACGACTGGAAAACACACACACACACAAAAAAAGAAAAAAATCAATGTTTTCAAAAGTTCAAAAGTCTTTTCTGTGCAAATATTCCATGCGGACACCTGCAGCTCAAAGACAATTGTGGCCTATTTATGTACTTTGTTTTCTTTTTTCCTTTTAAAATTTGGTGGGATGAACAAATTTCAGAAGTAGTGTGGAACAAGATTATACAGTCCATTTTCTCATCTTCTTTACATCTCAAGCTTACTGGGGGTGAGAATTGGTTTTTTTTTCCCTTTTTTTCCTGATGTTCTTCTCTTTCTCTCTTGTTCTGCTGGTCCTTTCAGGACTGTTATATATAATGTCAAAAAATAAAAAGACCTTGAACAAAAAAATAAATAAATTTTGGGTGTGGCCTATATTCAGATGCACCCAGTAGTCTGGAAATTACGGTAATTTTGGAGCGGAAATATTTTTGTGGTTGCTGGACAGTTGTGGTAAAAAAATGTGGTCAAAAAAGGTTGTGAACCACTGAGCTAACTCCTGTTGAAGTATGAGTGTTAGAAATCTTTGGTCTGACTCTTTACCTGATCTCATTGTTTTATACTTTGTTTCCCCCAGGATATCCGACCTATAAAGAGAAGGTGAAGCGGCGTCCTGGAGGTCGTCCAGAGGTCATCTACAACTACGTCCAGCGTCCTTTCATCCGCATGTCCTGGGAGAAGGAGGAAGGAAAAAGCCGTCACGTGGACTTCCAGTGCGTCAAATCCAAGTCCATCACTAACCTGGCTGCAGCCGCCGCAGACATTCCCCAGGACCAGCTGGTGGTCATGCACCCCCCAGGACCGCAGGTGGACGAGCTGGACAACCTGTCTCAGCCGCCGTCCAGCACCAGCGACCCCCATCAGCTGGCATATGGACCTGCTGCAGAGAACAGCGCGGGCCCCCAGCTCGCTCTGGGATACGAAGGCTCCAATCAGCCTCAGGCTCAGGACAGTCAGAGCCAGGCCACACGCAACCAGCAGCAGCAGCAGCAGCAGCTCGGCAGCAGCCACACTCAGGCCACATACCACTACGAGCCAGACCCTGACACCCCCTCACCCTCTGCATGAGACTGGCTGCACACTGACTCCTCCCCCTTCTGCCGCGTTCACACAGAGAGCAACAGGTGATTGTGTTTCCATCACAGCACTGACCGATAAAACAAAAACAGATCCCCGAGTCTCTGCACCAAACGTGAAATAAGAAACTCTGCTCGAAGCACAGACACCTGATTGGCCGTCACCAGCGAACAAGCACACAAAGTTTAACCTTCAAAAAAACGCCTCACATGTTGCTTCCAGTGTGAACGCAGCCAAACCAAGTCCCACAGCTCCTGCTCTTTAGCGGCAACACACCATTTTGCCTTCTGTTGCACCACCGCTGCAGACTCTCAGTCCACACAGCGTCTGCACGAGCACCAACACTTGAGCAGCCAAGGACGCATGAAGCACACGGGCAGGCCTCCTCAGCCACATCCCCTCACAGTTTCTTTCTAACTGACCAAAGGAGATTCACTTTATCTCTGCGTGTGGATAAAAAACAACAGAATGCTGTATTAAATTATAATGGTGTGAGTGTGTACATGAGAGAGTGTGTGTATGTGTGAGTGGGTTATTACTGTACCTCACATTGAAAGTGTATTTCAGTGCCTCTCTGTTGCTCTACTCAGAGGTGTGATGGGAAGTTTGCTGTGAGGATTTAATGTGAAGTTCCTAATGAGAGGAAAAGGAGTTTTAAGGGAGATGTTCCCCTCTGTTTTTGTCTTACTCAGTTAATTTAAGTCCTGGTTTACATGAATTGCATATTTTTTACTTGTTTGCTCCTGGCCAACCTGAAAAATCTGCACAGTCATCGTCACCATTGCTGCGAGCACACAGGATGTCAGTCAAGATGTTGAACACAATGTTTTTTTTTTTTAATAAACAAGTTTCACAGCACTTGTCTCGAGAGACTCACTTTCATCATGAGAGGGGGATGTTCTTGAGGAGTTCTGCAAAAGTGGAACTCTTTGGTTTCTCTTGACTTTGAAGAAAAAACAAAACATTTTTCTTTAAGATTTCTCACACAGAGCTTTAAGATTGAACAGTGCGATCAAAACTAACCCATCATGATCTACGTGGATCCATTTAACTGTACTTCTTGAATCCAAACACAGACTCTGTGAAACGTGTCCTTGAGCAAGAGACTGTTGATACAGCTTCTTAGTTCAGCAGTGTGTGAATGAATATGTGTGAATGTGTGTAGTGCTTTGAGTAGGGAAACTTGAATGATAGATCCTCTGTACATGAGCGCGTTATTACAAAGTCTGACTTTATGTGAAAAGAATCACTTGCAGGAAATATCAATTTTGGAGATAACAGAGATCAATATCAGTAATTAACAGATGTCAGCATGATAAAGACTCTTTGCAAACACAAATACAGTTCACAGAGGCACAGACAGACAATGGTAATTTGGTGAGTCTGTTATCATTTTAGGGAGAGTCATAGAGTAAACTTTTTATTTATAAATATATATCACAGGACACAAAATTTCACAAAGTCCTTTTTCATAACATCATGCAGCCTCTATGTTGACACAGACAGCTGCTGCATACCCTGAGCCATTATAACAACCAGAATGAAAATGATGTTTAGACAAAATATTTGTTGACTGAATGCACTTTTAATGTGTGTTTTTTCAGCGTGTGAACTGGATTAGCTAATAGTGATGAGCGCTTTAAGCAACAGCTGCTGTAGTTGTGTTGTGACTAAGAAAAAGCTCCACTGGGTGATCTGAAGACATGAGGAGGAAACACTTTATAAACACAGTCTGTTTACATCTGCAGATACTGCAAGTCACTCTGTCAGAGTAGCTGCTGCTTCGGTTCACATGCTTCACTTACAGATGTCAGCTCTGACCCACAATCCTCCTGCAGGGTTCTTGAAGTGATTTAACCTAAAAAGCTTCCCCAGTGTGTTTGGACGGAAAAAAATTTTTTGGTCAAATTTCAGAAAAATTACCTAAGGGTTTAGCCCATGTATTTGCTCATTCCCCAAAATTTTCAAAGTGTTAATAAACACTGAAAAATGGATCCTGAGAGCATTTCTTCCCATTGGGGCCCTTATGTTAACCTAAAAAGCATCCCCGGTGTGTTTGGACAGAAAAAAAAAATTTTGGTCAAATTTCAGAAAAATGACCAAAGGGGTTAGCCCATGTTTTTGCTCATTCCCCAAAATGTTCAAAGTGTTAATAAACACTGAAATATGGATCCTGAGAGCATTTCTACCCCTTGGGGGCCCTTATGTTAACCTAAAGAGCATCCCCAGTGTGTTTGGACAGAAAAAAAAAATTTTGGTCAAATTTCAGAAAAAGTACCTAAGGGTTTATCCCATGTTTTTGCTCATTCCCCAAAATTTTCAAAGTGTTATAAACACTGAAAAATGGATCCTGAGAGCATTTCTACCCCTCGGGGGCCCTTATGTTAACCTAAAAAGCATCCCCAGTGTGTTTGGACAGAAAAAAAAAATTTGGTCAAATTTCAGAAAAATGACCTAAGGGGTTAGCCCATTTTTTTTGCTCATTCCCCAAAATTTTCAAAGTGTTAATAAACACTGAAATATGGATCCTGAGAGCATTTCTACCCCTTGGGGGCCCTCATTTTAACCTAAAAAGCATCCCCAGTGTGTTTGGACAGAAAAAAAATTTTTTGGTCAAATTTCAGAAAAATGACCTAAGGGATTAGCCCATGTTTTTGCTCATTCCCCAAAATTTATAAAAGTGTTAATAAACACTGAAAAATGGATCCTGAGAGCATTTCTACCCCTTTGGAGCCCTTATGTTAACCTAAAAAGCATCCCCAGTGTGTTTGGGGAGAAAAAAAAAATTTTGGTCAAATTTCAGAAAAATTACCTAAGGGTTAAGCCCATGTTTTTGCTCATTCCCTAAAATTTTCAAAGTGTTATAAACACTGAAAAATTGATCCTGAGAGCATTTCTACCCCTTGGGGGCCCTTATGTTAACTTAAGCATCCCCAGTGTGTTTGGACAGAAAAAAAAAATTTCGGTCAAATTTCAGAAAAATGACCTAAGGGATTCGCCCATGTTTTTGCTCATTCCCCAAAATTTATAAAAGAGTTAATAAACACTGAAAAATGGATCCTGAGAGCATTTCTACCCCTTGGGGGCCCTTATGTTAACCTAAAAAGCATCCCCAGTGTGTTTGGACAGAAAAAAAAAAATTTGGTCAAATTTCAGAAAAATTACCTAAGGGTTTAGCCCATGTTTTTGCTCATTCCCCAAAATTTTCAAAGTGTTATAAACACTGAAAAATTGATCCTGAGAGCATTTCTACCCCTTGGGGGCCCTTATGTTAACTTAAGCATCCCCAGTGTGTTTGGGGAGAAAAAAAAATTTTTTGGTCAAATTTCAGAAAAATGACCTAAGGGGTTAGCCCATGTTTTTGCTCATTCCCCAAAATTTTCAAAGTGTTAATAAACACTGAAAAATGAATCCTGAGAGCATTTCTACCCCTTGGGGGCCCTTATGTTAACCTAAAAAGCATCCCCAGTGTGTTTGGACAGAAAAAAAAAATTTTGGTCAAATTTCAGAAAAAGTACCTATGGGCTTAGCCAATGTTTTTGCTCATTCCCCAAAATTTTTAAAAGTTTTAATAAACACTGAAAAATGGATCCTGAGAGCATTTCTATCCCTTGGGGGCCCTTATGTTAACCTAAAGCATCCCCAGTGTGTTTGGACAGAAAAAAAAAAAATTTGGTCAAATTTCAGAAAAATGACCTAAGGGGTTTAGCCCATGTATTTGCTCATTCCCCAAAATTTTCAAAGTGTTATAAACACTGAAAAATGGATCCTGAGAGCATTTCTACCCCTTGGGGGCCCTTATGTTAACCTAAAAAGCATCCCCAGTGTGTTTGGACAGAAAAAAAAAATTTTGGTCAAATTTCAGAAAAATTACCTAAGGGGTTAGCCCATTTTTTTTCTCATTCCCCAAAATTTTCAAAGTGTTATAAACACTGAAAAATGGATCCTGAGAGCATTTCTACCCCTTGGGGGCCCTTATGTTAACCTAAAAAGCATCCCCAGTGTGTTTGGGGAGAACAAAAAATTTTTGGTCAAATTTCAGAAAAATGACCTAAGGGTTTAGCCCATGTTTTTGCTCATTCCCCAAAATTTTCAAAGTGTTAATAAACACTGAAAAATGGATCCTGAGAGCATTTCTACCCCTTGGGGGCCCTTATGTTAACCTAAAAAGCATCCCCAGTGTGTTTGGACAGAAAAAAAAATTTTTTGGTCAAATTTCAGAAAAATGACCTAAGGGTTTAGCCCATGTTTTTGCTCATTCCCCCAAATTTTCAAAGTGTTAATAAACACTGAAAAATGGATCCTGAGAGCATTTCTACCCCTTGGGGGCCCTTATGTTAACCTAAAAAGAATCCCCAGTGTGTTTGGGGAGAAAAAAAAAATTTTTGGTCAAATTTCAGAAAAATGACCTAAGGGGTTAGCCAATGTTTTTGCTCATTCCCCAAAATTTTCAAAGTGTTAAAAACACTGAATAATGGATCCTGAGAGCATTTCTACCCCTTGGGGGCCCTTATGTTAACCTAAAGCATCCCTAGTATAATTGGACAGAAAAAAAATTTTTTTTTGGTCAAATTTCAGAAAAATGACCTAATAGGTTAGCCCATGTTTTTGCTCATTCACCAAAATTTTCAAAGTGTTAATAAACACTGAAAAATGGATCCTGAGTGGATTTCTACCCCTTGGGGGCCATTATCTTAACCTAAAGCATCCCCAGTGTGTTTGGACAGAAAAAAAAAAAATTTGGTCAAATTTCAGAAAAATGTCCTAAGGGGTTACTCAATTTTTTGCTCATTCCCCAAAATTTTCAAAGTGTTAATAAACACTGAAAAATGGATCCTGAGAGCATTTCTACCCCTTGGGGGCCCTTATGTTAACCTAAAAAGCATCCCCAGTGTGTTTGGGGAGAAAAAAAAAATTTTGGTCAAATTTCAGAAAAATGACCTAAGGGGTTAGCCCATGTTTTTGCTCATTCCCCAAAATTTTCAAAGTGTTAATAAACACTGAAATATGGATCCTGAGAGCATTTCTACCCCTTGGGGGCCCTCATGTTAACCTAAAAAGCATCCCCAGTGTAATTGGACAGAAAAAAAAATTTTGGTCAAATTTCAGAAAAATTACCTCAGGGTTTAGCCCATGTTTTTGCTCATTCCCTAAAATTTTCAAAGTGTTATAAACACTGAATAATGGATCCTGGGAGCATTTCTACCCCTTGGGGGCCCTTATGTTAAAGTGATTCAAAGAACAGCAGGAAGCATGAAGACTCTGCAGCAGCTTTACATCCATGTGCTGAAAGGGACATGAAAATATTAAAAACTTATTACTCACACTTCATGGTGTACATGTAGAATTGTAGCTGAGCAGTGAAATAATGTAACTCTGAGGGTCTGACAGACAGAGGAACAACTGTGCTGGTTCTTCCTGTGTGATTCTCATGTTTGCTGCTCTGTAAAAGTCAGCTGATAGAATTAGATTGTTGTTTTTTTATGTTTGAACATCCATTGTCTGTTTCATAATATCACCTCAGTGTTCTGTCCCTTTAACCACGAAAATGACACACAGCAGCCTTGAAGTTAGAGATTTCTATAGGTGCGCGATGCGGAAATTTTCCGCGTGAGTGGGACCGCTCGAGGGGCCGTGGGTGTGAAAACTACGTCGTTTCGTGTTGGGCGGAGCGGAGCACGCGGACGCACAACAGACTGTTACCCGTGAAGTCTCTGAGAGCGGGTAAGAACTTTTCTCTGATCTTTATAAACTCTCTGTGAAATAAGTTTAGGCTTTAGAGTGACCTGATACAGTTTTTATCTCAATCCTCTGAGGGATAAAGAGTTTTTGAACAATCAGATTTAACCAAATGAGCGGATTNAAAGTGATTCAAAGAACAGCAGGAAGCATGAAGACTCTGCAGCAGCTTTACATCCATGTGCTGAAAGGGACATGAAAATATTAAAAACTTATTACTCACACTTCATGGTGTACATGTAGAATTGTAGCTGAGCAGTGAAATAATGTAACTCTGAGGGTCTGACAGACAGAGGAACAACTGTGCTGGTTCTTCCTGTGTGATTCTCATGTTTGCTGCTCTGTAAAAGTCAGCTGATAGAATTAGATTGTTGTTTTTTTATGTTTGAACATCCATTGTCTGTTTCATAATATCACCTCAGTGTTCTGTCCCTTTAACCACGAAAATGACACACAGCAGCCTTGAAGTTAGAGATTTCTATAGGTGCGCGATGCGGAAATTTTCCGCGTGAGGGGGACCGCTCGAGGGGCCGTGGGTGTGAAAACTACGTCGTTTCGTTTTACGCGGAGCGGAGCACGCGGACGCACAACAGACTGTTACCCGTGAAGTCTCTGAGAGCGGGTAAGAACTTTTCTCTGATCTTTATAAACTCTCTGTGAAATAAGTTTAGGCTTTAGAGTGACCTGATACAGTTTTTATCTCAATCCTCTGAGGGATAGAGAGTTTTTGAACAATCAGATTTAACCAAATGAGCGGATTCTGCTCCTGCACAACTTGTTTGATAACATACCAAGAAGAAGCACACTCTTTTACTTTCACTTTCGCCCTCTCTCTCTTTCTTTCTGTGCTGACGTGTCCTCAACCTTAAAACATCATGAAAACTTGTTTGCTCCTACAGCTGGTCTCCACTGAAACCTGGTACTGGTAAGTAATTTCCCCTGTGTGATCAATAAAGTATTCTGATTCTGATTCTGGTACCTGTGGAGTGGGTGGGGTCACCTGCTGAACCTTCAAGGACTTCCTGAGACCCACAGGAGCTCCAGCACCTTTTACAGGTAATTCATCAAAGACATACAGTGGGGTCACTATAACTGGGTTTAAATAGTAATGTGATGCACAAAGTAGAGCATGACACCAGTGTTTCCACTGGCTGTCTGTTTTTAAAGCCAAATTTTGAAGCAAATTGCCTGGGGCGGTCATATTGGAAATGGGATGGGTGATGAGCGCCCAAACTCACAGCTATTGGTTGCCTGTCGGTCATGTGATCTGAGTTGTGCCCCCAAATAGGAGAATTTGTGATCTACAGTGTATAACAAAAGTGAGTACACCCCTCACATTTCTGCAGATATTTAAGTATATCTTTTCATGGGACAACACTGACAAAATGACACTTCAACACAATGAAAAGTAGTCTGTGTGCAGCTTATATAACAGTGTAAATTTATTTTTCCCTCAAAATAACTCAAAATATAGCCATTAATGGCTAAACCCCTGGCAACAAAAGTGAGTGACCTGGCAGTAAACATGTAAACGCACAACGCACAGCAGATTTTAGCACTTCTAAACTGTCTTATATTTTTAGACCGGAGGTCGCTGCTTGGCTAAAACACAGTTTCTGTGTAAACGAGAGGTCAAAACATAACAATACCTTTGAGTTTAATCCAAAACTGTTGTCTTGTGAGCAGCCTGAGTCATGTGATCTGTCTCCACAGAGAGCCAGCCATGCCTCATACCTGAACCTCAGGGTTCAGTCTGATGATCAGACGCTGCAGAGGAAAACCTCAGCTCACCATGGACTCAACGGACACAACCCAGAGGATAGAGAGAAGAAGAAGAGGAAGAAGAAGAAGAAGATGGAGCATAAATGACCCTTCTGATCTGTCTGACTCAGTGAACACACTAACTGTACTTAGTGGTTTATTAATCAGAGAAATTGAGGAACATGGGCCAAGGATGAGAGAGATGGCACCAGAGTTTGGGAGATTAGCTGATGTGGTTGAAGACATGCAAAGAGAATCAGATTCAGACGGAGGAACCAGAGCAGGTTTCAGAACAGTAGGAACTGCAGTCCTTGCAGCAGGAACTGTTGTAGGTCTGATCACTGGAGGGTTAGGGGTCTTAGTAACAGTAGCAGGAGCAGCAGCAGGAGCCACAGCAGCAGCAGGAGCAGCAGCAGCAGCAGGAGTAGTAGGAGCAGGAGTAGCAGCATTCGCAGCAGCAGGAATATTAGGAGCAGGAGTAGTAGGAGCAGGAGTAGCAGCAGCAGCAGCAGCAGGACTAGTAGGAACAGGCGTAGCAGCAGCAGGAGTAGTAGGAGCAGGAGTAGCAGCTGTAGCAGGAGGAGTAGCAGAAGCAGAAGAAGTAGTAGCAGCAGCAGCAGCAGGAGTAGTAGGAGCAGGGGTAGCAGCAGCAGTAGCAGGAGTAGTAGGAGCAGAAATAGCAGCAGGAGTAGTAGGAGCAGGGGTAGCAGCAGCAGTAGCAGGAGTAGTAGGAGCAGCAGCAGCAGGAGTAGTAGGAGCAGAAATAGCAGCAGGAGCACCAAGAGTAGTAGGAGCAGGGGTAGTAGCAGGAGCAGCAGCAAGAGTAGTAGGAGCAGCAGTTTCAGGAGTAACAAGAGCAGCAAGACACATATGGATCTTTGCAGCAGGAGCAGTGGGAGCAGCTGCAGCAAGAGCAGGAGGAAGGACAGGGATCTTAGCAGGAGCTGCAGGATTAGGGACCCTTGTGGTAGCAAGAGGAGCAGTAGCGAGAGTGAGAGCAGGTGCAGTAGCAGGAGAAGAAGCACGAGCAGGAGGACTAACTACTGTGGTTGCTAGAAATGTGACAAAACGTTTTATAGAGAGGGGCCATGCAGAAGAAGTAAAAAATCTGGGGGAAGAGTTCATGAGGATTGTTGAACCACTGAAAGAGACAATAAAGACAATATGTGAGAAACTGGAGGAGAGAACAGCTGAACTTCAGGCCGAAAACACTCAGGGTGAAGTTCAGGACTTTCAGGAGATTCTGAGACGAGTGACTGAAGCAAAAGAGAAAAGTGCAGAGACTCTGAGTGAAGCTGCAGCTATGGTTCAGACAGTGGGAAACATGTTGATGCTCCTGGAGGCCGTACGCAGAGTCGCTGTGACTCCTGAGCAGGAAACAGAGTTCATCGCCTCCATCATCCAGTCAGCTGATCAGTGTGAGAGAGTCACTGACAGTTTCCTTGGGATGAGAGAGAAACTGACAGAGTTAAGAGACTGTTAAAGGTCTGATGTGAAGCTCGCTTTGAAAGAGATACGATTCTGTATCTCTCAATTCTGAGTTATTAAAAATATCTCAAACAAGCACTTATTTTCAGAGACCAAAACATTTTTCGGTTTCAGAAATTGCTCCGTTACTGCCCAAAATGCTGGTTTTGATATCTGCAACTACTGGAGTCACTGATACTGTTACCATGTAATTTATTAAGTTAGAAATCTTTTCTTTTTTTTCTTGTCCTGTCCAACATCAAGACAGCAGAATTGTAGTCTGGCTGTCGTATTGTGCAGAATACATTTACTTTGCCAAGAGGAGCCGTTTGTGTATGAGTTTTCAATGATGCTTTTTATTTGTGTTTTGTAATTTCTTTTCTTTTTTTTCTCTGTACTTTTTCAAGTTTAAAGATTACTGCTTGACCAGACTAGGGTGAAAACAGAAGAGGAATAGTGACAGAAGGAAAGAGCGTACAAAGAGAGGAAGATAGGCCGAGAGGGAGAGATAAACAGCAAAACGAGGAGAGAACAACTGCAACAACTAAACAAATAAATACAGACAGGGGAACCAATGTGTGTGAATGCAGATTATCAGAGTTGAGTTGTGTTTTGTGTTAAGTGATCATGCCAGGGAGTGAACATGCAGGTTTAGCCCTGCTGCCTCCAGGGACTGGTCGCACATCGAGAGGGCCCCTGACGCCAGGCAACCAGCAGCCACAGGGCACAGAGCCAAGACAGTTCATCCCAGAGACAGCCATGTGCCAACCAAGGAGGGGGCAGTGAGATGAGGCAGGGGCAAGCGGAGGGCAGACCCCGGACACTGCGGGGCTGGGGCCCCTGGGGGACGCCAGGCCCCCCCTATTGCATGCCGGGAGTGGGACTCAGGGCCCGTGAGCCCAATGGCCACCCCCCGGCCCAGCCCCTGAGAGGACAGGACCAGCCCCAGGCAGCCACCCACTGTGGGCAGGAGCCCACCACCAGCGTCCCTGGCCAGGCCCAAGAGACCAAGGAGCCCACCCCAGGGCCCGACACCCCCTGATCCCAATGACTAGGACCCCCTGCCCCTCCATGCCCAAGCCCCCCGACCCTCCCCGGAACCCTTGCCCTCACCAGCCCTCATCCCCGGTGTGGGCCAGGGAACATCCAGCCTCAGACATTCACAAACATCGACACTGACAATTCAATCCACACTGCCCATCCACACCTACATAGCAACGCAACAACACAGTAGTGACACAACAACATGACACAACGACACTACAGCACATGAACGCCACAATGACAATACAGCACATAAAACACAGCGGCACTACAACACTATGACATTACAGCACAGCAACACCATGACACAGCAACGCTACAACACAGCAATACTACAACACAGCAACACAGCAGCACTACAACACTGCAACACTACAACACTGCAACACTACAACACAGCAACACTACAACGCTACAACACTACAACACTACACAACACACTCATTCGTCTCTAGACACCGAGGTGGTAGCAGCCCCCCCCTTTCCCCTTTTGGCTCTCCCCTCTCCAAGGCAGAGAACCATGGACATCTCTAGGGCGCTGCCGGACCCCAGCTGCGTCATCCGCCCAGGATCTCTGCCAGTGGAACCCGTCTACCCCCCCCCCGCCCCAGGGAACAACTAAGAAACAGGGTTAAATAAGAGTAAATTAGAAATCTAATGTTCAGCTCTGTTGAAGTCTTCTGCACCGCTCTTAAAACAGTAGCCCTGTGCTGCAACCTGCGACCTGCAACCTGCAGCCTGCTTGATCACATGACACAGATTCAACAGACACACAGGTTGAAGCGAGACTTGGAGCCAAGCGAACTAGCTCAATCATGTCGGCGGTGTGGCAATATTTCACGCTGGGTACTGCCTACTGTTACAGTTAAAAATAAATGTTAAAATAAAGGGCTTAAATGTTCTGCTATATTTCCTGTTTTATATTTTTTCACTTTAACTTTGAAAATTTTGATAAAATATTAATTGTGATGTTTGATCATCTTTTTGTACCCTGCTTTGAGTTTTTAATAAACTAAAAACTGTGATTTATGTGACTTTATTTTCAGTTCAATGATGATAAACTATGGAGGGGAGAGGCAGAGATGCCAAGCTGCCACAGGTCCAGTAATGATTTCACAATAAATTTCCATTTTAAATTAAATAAATATATCAAGGAATGATCACTAGGTTTCCTGTGTTTAAGACAAAAAGGTGCGAGGAAGAAAAACATGCATAAATAATCAGTGAACACATTAAACTGTGCATCACTTTCAGCTTAACATGATAAAATCAGACCCAGAAACAGACTGAACAGCTTTAGGATATGGAGGATAATATAACAGGAACCTTATTTTAAAGAAAGGAAAAGTAATCAAGGTAGTGGTAATATATGTATATATATATATATAGACTTAAACATTGAAATGAACAAAAAACATCAATGTAATGTCAAACAGTGGTCTGTGGGGCAGCACAGAGGAAGGCAAATCTTAAACAATTCACTTGTCAATTCCTCTTGTGAACCTTTGGTTTACAAGAACCTTTACAGGTTTTCTGTCTTAACATTTCACTGAGTTTATTAGTAAATAAATATGGAATTGGTCAATGGGTTTAGATATCTCTGGGTGTAAATAAATAAAAATACATAAAACTCACATCAAGTGTATTTTTTGTTATTGACTGAAATAGGCCTTTTGAAAGACAAAAAATATAAATAATTTTTTGCTTTTTTTGTCCACTCAGATTCTCTACTGCACAGACTCTGGCTGCACAATGGTGGCTCCTGTGATGGAGTTCTTTCAGCTTCAAGACTGTGCATCAGTAAAAGGTGAAGCCAGACTGTCTGTTCTTTATACAGTCTATGGTTGTAACCTCTAAGATCTACACAAAATTCAGGGACATAACACCAGCAAGCAGAAACCACAAACAAAAAGGAGCTGCAGGTCTGCAGTTCCACTAAAGTAAGACCTTACCGAGAAGCAAAACGAAAGCATGAAACTGCTTAACTTTTAACTCTGCAACTTGAAGGGAAAGCTTTCTGATGGTTTGGCAGCAGATGAAAGAGTCGTTCAATAGCTTGAGATGACCTGACTCAGGAAAGGAATGGAGATTAGAAATTAACTATGTATGAGCTGCTTCCACAGTGGCTATGATTATTTAATGCTCAAGTTCAAAGTAAAAGCTCAGGCATTATATAACTTTTTGGGCCACAGAATCAAATCCTAAATAACCATTAAGGCTTTCTGGGAGTCTCAGTATGAAAAAGCTGTTCCAAGAAAAATTCTCTCTCCGAGAAGATCCTCTGCCTCCAGCTGCTCAGGTCTTTATTACAGAAGCTGCGTTTATAACCTGGACACATCTGCCTGGTTCATGAAGAAAGGGGTGGAGAAACGCCGGGCCTCGCTTTCTTTCTGTCTGTGTGCAGACCCTTCCATCAGCTGGATGGCAACATCATTTAAAAATACCAGCAGGCTGCTGTGATTGGCTGAGAGAGCAGATCAGGTGTGAGCAGAGTCATGAATGAGGAATATTCCAAACCAGAGCACAGAGCAGCTTCACCATGAGATGACAGAAACAAATAATTTTATTTTAAAAATATTTCACTGCTGATACATACAATACACTCATCATACTCATATATATTTGCATAAAGTATACTCTTAACATGATAATATTTAAAGATTTGATACATTATTGTCAGGTGGGAGGGGGTATATCAACAGGGGGGGACACTTTATTGTAGTGTGAAGCGTTAAAACATTGAAACAGAAAAACCACTAAAACAGAGACAGAGGAGACCTCACCAGCTGCTGCCTGAGGGGGCGGAGCCTGAGCATGGCTAGTTTTGTTGTGTCAACACTTCTGATTCAATCCAACTGTGCACACTCAGAGAGTTTACACAGGTGGACCAAAAAAGGAAACACTCCTCAACGTGGGACAGTTTGAATCCCAAATCTGACAAAATTAACCAGACACTTTCTGTTAGAGGACAAATATTTTACACAGCTTTGAATCGTTCTGCCTCTGTGGAAAAAAGATGTGGACACAGTTTGTCTTTCAGGGATGATCAGATATGGGCCTGTTGTTTTTTTTTTTTACACATTTGAATAAATGTTGAACAAAACTCAGTGATGTTCTGAATGAGTTGAAGAACACAAAAATGTCAAATAGTCAGGAAGTTTCTTAGGTTTCCACTCTCCCTTATCCAATCAGATGGATTCAGGGAGTGACACGCCACAGTGACATATACACCCAAACGTACAAGCTGTTATTTTTGTCTATTTTAAAACTTATTGTCAGAGCTTTGAAACAGAATTTTTTCCCAATCATGTCTTTCCAAACAGAAACAGTATTTTTAAGTTTTGGTTTTCGGTTCCACCCCAAAAATGTTTGTTTTCCAAACAGTTAGAGCCAAAAATGTTGTTCCTGAATTGGTTCATATCATCATGTCATGTCATGTCAGCCATAGGACTTAAAGTCGGTAGTTGTGACATTAACACTTTCTAATGAGCTGTTATTTCTCACAAACACTGCAATTCACCAGAACTGTGTGTGATCAGAGGTTGACATTATGGTAAATTTGCCACTGATCCTGAGGGCAGATCTCCTGATTTAGGGTACAAATTTACTCCTACAAACAAACTACCTCATCTTTTGGATATTCAATATACTTGTCTGCATATTTTGGCATTGATTGGCAGATTTGGCAAAAGACTAAATTATTATCTGCATCATATCCCAGCCAACTCCAGCACTTTCACCAGTGTAGCTGAAATTTCCTCTGCTTCTTGTTTACATTTTGAGCAATCCAGCCAGGCTTTTGACCAGAGGTTTTAAAATATTTCACCAATAAAATGAACAAGAAAAAGCCTGCACTATAATTTGTTTAGTTGGGTGTGATGAAGCATTAAATACCATCTTGGGTAAGAAAATCTTTCTTCTTCTTAATCAGATCACATATATTCTGTTTTCTGTTTAAAGAAAGTTCTGAGTTTGGATGTATTTTCTAAATGATCCTGACAGTCGAAGCAGTTTTAAAGACTGTGGCACTACACCCAGAACATCCATGAGTAATGTTCCAACACCAAGAAAAGATTTTAGATTTGGCCAAAAGAAAGAGAAACATTTGATTAAACACATTAAATGTATCAACAAGCATTTTCAGGAAACTTTTTCAAAGAGGCTTAATGTTTTCTTGTTAACATTTTCCCTTCTCTTTCTGTATATTTCAGACAATATATATAAACATTTCAAATATACTCAGTTAAACACCTCTCATGTTGGACTTTTTTTTTGGGTAGAAATGGTTTGGTTTGAATGTTCTGTGGCCAAAGACGTTTTTCTTCTCTACAGGCAGGCAGCAGAAGTCTTCCTCTCCTAATCCCTCTCTGACAACAAAAGAGAGGCAGAGAGCTGGCGAGGTGAAGAGGTTGTGTTGAGGATAATTATTATCACGGAAGAAAAAACCCGACACTGAAAAGAAAAGTTCCATTCAGATGCTCCCGGCTGTCCCTCCTGACCCTGTTAACTGTCACGTGACGTGATGAGAGAAAGTGCACCGTCCCTCTGCTGGATGGCTGCTGCCTATGACATGATCTGATTCTAAGCTCACCCCCGACGTCGACACACTCTCTGCTGACGTGCTGCTTTGTTTTGACAGGTGGGTGAAGCCGAATTATATCTCAACAAGTGCTAAACAGACGCAACTCCAAAGGAACTGCTGGCTTTTACAAAAAAGATGAATACATCTTTCTTTTACAGAAGAATTTAAGTAGCAATCTTCTCTTTGACTTCTCAAAATGAATCAAGGTTTGAAGAATTTTTTCTGTTCAATCCAAGTTCAGGAACTCGTATTAGGTCCATTTTCAATGATTCCTCTCACAAAGTCAACAAAATACTGATCCAGAGTGTTTAAGGAGCAACAGTCTGACTGCATCCTAAGTGCTTCATATGGGGAATGGCATCATGGGAAGATGAGCAGGTGGAGACCCTGTGACCCTGATCGTTAGATGTTTTAGCAGCCTGATGCTAGTTGCTAACCCGTCAGCTGTGTTAGCCTGAAGTGAGCCCTGTGCAGACCGCAGTTTATTGGCAGTGAGGAACTTGATTTGTCTTTGAAGTCGAGGTGAGATATGGAGCACACACCTGCTCACTCAGCTCTCCTTCAGCTAGCCTCCTTTTCCCAACTCTCGTCAGATTCTCTCCGCCTCTGCTGGGTGCTAGATCACATTACTGTTATGGAGAACAAACTTGAGAACAAAGCAATAGAGGTCTCCACAGTTCTGAACCACTGAAATGTGAGTGATGGTGATGGACGGGCTCAGATGTGCTGCCGTAAGTGGATCTGAGCATGAAATCGGCTTTTTGAGGTCATTTAAGTTTAACTTAAGGTTTAGGTTCAGAGCCTCCAGAAACTGTTCAACAGTTTAACTAATGTTGGATGATCAGGAAGCTTTCACTGAAGAATGGCCTCGGCTTTTTTATTTTGTAATTAAAAGTCTTCTCTGTTCCTGCATGACTTCATCTGAGGGCATGTTTTCAGCTTTTCATGTCACATCCTTCAGCACAAGTTCCCTTTAAAGGCAGCACATCAGAGAGGCCAGACCAAAGCTGTTTACCAATTCCACTCAACATATTTGTTTTGTAGCTTCAAGTCACAGAGAACAACTGAAAGGGTATATTTTCAGGATAAGAGAAACAAAGAAATCAACATAAAAGACAAAGTAAAAAAAGAAATAAAACCTAAAAAAAACTGTTCCAAACTGATGTGAAACTTTGCAATGGTTAAAGTAGCTGTGAGGACTTTTTTGAAAAGCTGGCAACAAAGACTCCGCTTCCCATAAGGCTTTGCTCCCCGCCATTGATGAATCAATTTTGTTTTGGTTTCGGTTTGTTTTGGAAAAATGGAAGTAAAGCTGAGTGTCTTTTTTACACTACTTTTCCTTGTTCTATGTATTCTTTAACAGTTACGTAGCACTGTTGTTTGAAAAATGTAAACAAACAAACTTTGTGAGTTTGTATCTTAGTTTAATAGCCACTTAAATTTGGCGTTTCTCAGAGCTCAGTGCTTTTGTAACATTTGTGAATACTGGTTATATCCTACCAGTGCTCATCTACCAAGCCAAACAAACGTAACCTGGCTCTTCATTTTATTAGACTCTCAGGTTTGAACAGATCTCTGCAGTATTACTGCTGCATGTGGGTTGAAGTGAACACTGTAACAATCATCTCAACCTGTGTTGTAGCCTTTAGCCCCTGTGCTGTTACTCTCTTTTTTAGTTTTCTTCTGTTCTGTTTCTATCAGTCTGACAGTCCAGCTCCATTTTCCACCATTACTACAAAATAGATCCAAGATATCGCAGAGAAAAACCTGCACTCACTTCTCACTGCTAAACTTTGTTTGTGGCGTGATGTTGTCATAAAGACTTTGGCGTGCCATTGATCAAGTCCAAACCCAACTGGGAAGCTGAGAAATAGCATTGTTTTAGCGCTGATATCTCATTTTGTATTAGTGGTTATGAACAGGCATATATCCTAAGTTGAGATTTTTTTCTCACAGTCCTCACAGTCCCTTTAAGATTTTGAAGGTAAGCTTCGCTGGAATTTTATGTTTTGGTCTTTTTTTGCACCAAAAGCAACCATGATGGGGGTTTTTTTTTGTGAGTCTTAGAAACGTGTTACTGATTTTAAAAAATCTGCTTTGATAATAATAAAAGAAATGTTTCATGGAATTGGAACACAGCTTCAATCTTGCACACCCCTGCACGACCTCACGACCTGTGAAGACCTCCACACACTGGCTGCACACTGAGAGCTTTGTGGGTATTGTTTCTAAACAGCTTTAGGCATCACAACTTACAGAATTTACTTTTTTTTTTTATGGAGTAGTCAACTTCAAAACTGTGTATTACACTCAGGAAAGATACAAACTCCTCTAATCTTTAGGGGAAATGTTTCTGAGGATGAGCTTAAGAGAACTTTGTTAACGTGTATGTTAGTTGATAAAACAGCAGCGAGGTGGCTTTTTCACAAAAGATTTCTTCTTTTTTAAATGAACTGAAATACACCGTTGTGGAATTGTGTGGCTCGGGGAAGTAAGAACCTGTGAGACTCTTACACGCAAATCTGCAGAGGACAACTGCTGTGCGCTCCTCTCTCGTGTTGAAGATCAGCCGAGTAAAAGAGCCAACTCCAGGGAGTGCACCACAAACCGTGTTTGTCGTTGGCGTTGACATCCTATGATGAGACTTGAAAGTCAAGTTTGAGATGTTGAGAGGTTTACGGCAGGGGGCAGAAATCACTCCACGCCACTTGAACCTTCAACACTGGCTGTGAAAGTTTCAGGAGTCCTGTGTTGGTGTTGACCTGGCAATGAACAGGCCCAGAGCCACTGTTAGACAGGGATCAAGCCATCAGCAGGCAGGTGAGCACCCTAATCCTTTCACTGGACTGTTGTTAAAAGTAAAGGTCAGTCAGCGTGGCAATGTCAGGGAACATCTTGTCTGCATGCAACTTACACTGCAAAAAGAAGACGGTCACCTCTGATGAAGTCTTTCTGACACTCTGGATGGCTTTTCCACCCACAGGGAATGATGAATCAAAAAGCTGGGGTGGATTCCTAGAGGCAGGAGGAGCCACCTGCATTTCAATCACCTAAACCTTTTTCTGTCTTGCTCAATTCGCAAGAAAAACAGCCATTTGGATAAAAAAAAATTGAGAACTCTTTTGCTGAGGTGGACGTTTTTTTGCAGTGTAGTTGTTTGCAAAGGGCAAGAAACACAGCGGCCAGTTTCACCCTGACTGAGATCTGTCCATCAGTGGCTCTGCTGCTCAGAGGCAGTCCTCCTCTGCTTCATCCCTTCATCCAGATTTCTCACAAAGGCCAGGGCAGATCACTGAAGTCCACGGGGCCGCCCAGGCCGGCGTCCGCCTCCAGCAGGGACATGATGACCGCCATGGCCGCCTCGTCGTTGCTCGGACTGCTGGAACCGGGCTCGTCCATGATGTCTATGCTCAGGTGGGAGTTGTCACCTGGAGAAAACATTAGATATGATGAGCTTGTAGTTGGGCTGGGCAACTAATCGCAATTTAGATACAATCGCAATATGGCCTGCTGCAATATTCTTATCCCAGATAGTGTAATATTTCTTTAACTTCAGAATACCAGATAAAACTGTCTTGCAGTGGTTGTTTTTGTGGTCTACACCGGTGTTATTCAACCAAAGAGGCAAATTGTTGAAAACGACATCTAAAAGAAAAAAATCTTAATCTTAAAAAGTGGTCAAAAGGGCAAGAAGAAGCAATAAGAATTACTTTTAAGTGGCAAAAATGTTCAAAAGCAAGAAAATTTGGCAAGGAAAGTGACAAAAAAAATGTAAAATAGCAAAAAATGTCTAAAAAAAAGGCAAAGAAGTGGAAAAATTACCACAAGAAGAAGCCATAAAAATTAGCTTTAAGAGTAAAAAATGGTCAAAAACAAGAGAATTCTGCAGAAAACTTTGAAAACATTCAAAAAGTGGCAAAAATGCTCCAAAAGAGGAAAGAAATAGGGCCAAAAACAGTCAAATTCATGAGTTGTTGTCAATGTCAGTGTTCATTTCCAAAAATGTGTTTGTTTGACAAAACATAAGATGGACCCTGAAACAATTGCACAATAAATTACAATTGCAATATAGTGAAAAATAGTCGCAATTAGATTATTTTTGCATATCCTTCAGCCTTAGTTTGAATGTAAGGAAGTGTGTGAAAGTGTGTAGAGCGTGTGTTTGCATCTAACTCACTCATGATGGACTGGTTGGAGTAGGGGTAGCCCACAGAATCAGGTCCAGGAATGATCCCCGTGCTGGGCAGCTCAGGTGTCCCTCCATTCTGAATCTGAGGACACACAGACACAAATACCTCTTAGTTTACAAACACACATCACTGTGTTTAAAGAGGAGCAACAAATCAGTGCTGCATGTACAAAACACCTTTTTTGTTTCAGCTTTAAAATTATCTTTCATTGTTTTGTCATGTTCATCAGATAAATAACACAGTACAGGAAACAGTTAAAAAATGTAAAAATCATTAATCCACTAAAATTCAAGTTAATCAAATCAGGTTTTGAGTTTCCTGTTTAGTGTCACAGTGACTTCCAGAAATTTTAGCTTGTTGCTCAGCAACATCACAATGACGACAAGGCTGCAAACAGTCGCTGCTTCAGGTCATAAAAACAGTCTGGCACACTGCCCTTAGAAAGAAGGCGAGTTTCCTAATCTCTGTGGCTTTTATAGAGATTAACTGAACAAGATATGACTTGTTCAGTGACAGGATGTGGTAACTTCTTTTTACTGCCTCAAAATAGAGCCAGGCAGATCAGCTGCGTTTCAAATCACACCTTATGCAGGTTGAATTGTCAGGTCTTCTTTGAGTCTAGACATGACAATGGATTTACAGAACTCAGATTAAAAACATCATTTCCTGTTTCAGTGGAGGCTTTCCAGAGGGAGGCGCGCAGTCTAAGACCAGAAAAAGACCAGACAAAGTGTCAGACAAGGTGAAGATGCAGACTGATAAGAGGAACATGTGACTCAGGCAATAGTTGAAAAAAATATCAGCGTCTCAAGTGAAAGATCAAATATCTGACAACACTTAGTCTGTGTGACTTAACCGAAATGATCAGAACAGATCAATGTTTCTTTGATCTGTTTCAATCCAGTAAAAGCAGTTGACTTTAATCAGTGATTGTGGAGTTTCATCAATACAATTTAATCCATTAATTGAAACATAAAGTGCATTTCCACGAACCCTGTATCTGACTCCTCTGTAGGAGTTTTTTTTTTTAATGCTGCTGTTGTTGTGTGCAGTAAAAGAGAAACAGTTACTCATCAGAATAACAATATTCATTTTTATCCTGGGAGTCTTGTTGAGACCTCTCTGGGTGTCTCTGTGAAGTTCAACAGGGATCCGTTGTGGTCAGGATTAAACTGAGCACAGTGTTGATTCAGGTAGGTCATGAAGTCAAGTTCTACCCACAATACATTGCTCTTAACACCAGCTTCAACAGCTGACTACATTTAGAGTTTAAAAATATTTTAACTTTCCTACTCTTCCAGCTTTGCAGACCTACTTCGACCTTTTCCTCCATCTCAGCTTCTCTTTTTATCCTGTCTGATTTTAACAGTGTCATATGTATCTTCACTAGGGACAGGAATTGACAGGACTTTATTGATACCAACGCCCTCATTGATTCTGCTTTTAAAGCCAAGTCTCTATTGACTCCCTCAATTCCTCCCATGAATTTTCTGTGTACAAAAAGGTAGCTTTACAGGTTTTCTGTGTCAACCTTTTATGTATTTTGTGACTAAATACAGATGAAGCTGGTGAATAAAAATAGGGACAAATTGACATCACATGACGTTGATGTATTGTAATAGTGTAATACAAGTAACATCCAGACGTCTGTACAAAGAAATGTCACATTTCATGTTGCTTTTATGTGTTACCTACGACAGCAAGATGAACACTTGCTGTTGTTTTGTCCTGTTTTTGTCCACCGCATAATTAGCAGTTCATGTTTTCAGTAAAGGATTTTAGTCCCCCAATGGTGATGCAGTATTTCTGCTTTCTCAGTCAACAAAAAGAGACAAACATCTAAACGCATGACACTGAGATTTTCTGTCAGGATATGGTTTGAATAAGTGGATCAGACGCTGTAGTCTCTAAATAAGACTGATATCAAACCCTTTGAAACTAACAGACTGCTTATTTCTGTGTGTTACCTTCTTGCCCCCTGGAGAGCAGGTGTCGGGTGGAGGGGTGCTGGTGATGTTCAGAGGACTGGAGCCACAGCTGGAGGGGGAAGAGCCTCGGATCCTGACGGAGGCACACAGAGAGGTATAGTTGAGATGAAAAAAATCAGCAACTTCTCCTGCCAAAACCTGCAGCAAGTTCTCTTTGCTGGGACTTGTAATGAGGTAAAAATAATATGCTAATCCTTTCTTTTGACTCAAGTGCAGGAATGTGTCAGTGTTGCTATGACAATGGGGAGATATTCAATCTATCTGTGGAGACAATTGGTGTAATTTTGGAGCCTCAGCAGCAGTCTGAGTCAGATTGAGCCTGGAGGATCAGAACCGAGCAGGAGAGCCTGACGTGGGAACACACTGTGCTGTTTCATACTGTAAACAGCTTTTTGTATTCCTGCAGTTCATCAGCTCGTGTTTACTTTAGACAACAAGAAAGAGCTTTAACTCTGAAAAGAAGTCCAGTACAGTCAGAATTTTGCTTTTATTCTGTGATTATTGTTGATTTTAAACTAGGTCTTACATTTTAACCACATGTTTTAACAAGTCAATTGCATCTGCACTCACCTCTGGATCTCCATCACTTCCTCTGCAATCATGCGTCCAATCTTTCCTGCTCCTGCTCTTGTTCCTCCAGGGATGCCAGGCACCGTCTGTAGTGCCCGCCTTCCTCCACCTGTCAATCAGCAGCAACAGGACATGATTATTTCTCCAGATGTAGTATTTTTTCTCCCTTTTTGAACATTTTAGAGGAGCAGTTTGTGTTATTTACCCTCTGAAGTGAGAACACTGTCCATGCTTTGTGGTGAGGCAGCAGATTGAGGATAATCAGATCCTTCCATCATGGGACACCTGGACAGAGAATCACACAAAGACGCGTTTTTAACACTTAAATCTGAGCGTCCTCTGTGTCGCAGCTGTTTCGGTTGGTTTATGGATACTTACGATACAACAGTGTTGGTGGAGACGATGTACTCCACCTCCTTGGTCCAGGGGTTCATAAAGCTGAACCATCGGCTCCTCAGCGTGATAAAGGAGCCATCTTTGATTTTGAATTTGTAACAGTTGGTGTTAATCTTCTCCCTCATTTGCAGCACTAAAGGCAGAGATGCAACCACAGTCAGAGGAAACACAAATTCACTCAGGACTCTTCTGTTTAATCAGAATAATGTGACACATACCTTGTCTGTGGCACTCTGCCAGGTGGCCGATGTCATCCTGGTGAAAATACTCGTAGAAGGAGGTTCCCAGCAGCTCCTGGGGCAGGTAGGCTAGGATGGCTGTCGCTCTGGAGAAAAAAAACACAGAAACAGACAAAGAAAAGTTAACTTACAGCTGCTGTTTTGAGGATCAACAGAGTAAAGAAAACTGTAGCTCTTCAGATCTTTATCTGCATCCAAGAACAGTTTCTGTTTGAACTCATTTATAGCTGATAATAATTCATCAATGAAGCTAAGTATCAGTTAATCTCCAACACATTCTGTTATTTCAGATGACATCTCAACTTTTTGGCAAAACTTTTTTGACGGAGGCAGAGATTTTAATGCTGTAAAAACTGAAATATGAGCAATTGTTTATGTCTGAATTTTTTTAAAAAAAAATATCTCATTAGACACAATATGAGCCACATTTGCTTGTAAGTACAGAAAAATGTCTTATTCCAAGATATCTATGACAAAAATGAGAACTAAATTGATTTTAAAGAGTTAAAATATACCCAAACCTTTACAAGTAGTAATAAGATGTACATGTTTAGCTTATTGTATTACAAAATTATCTTTAAAGAAACTTGTCATGCACATTTCTCTGACAAGCAAACCAGATGTGATTTTTGACTTTAGCTACCTTGAAGTAAAATTAACTGACTTAAAGACATACAAAACCTGCTTTGATTTCAGTCCTTGTCCTGTAGCAACAATTGACACTCTAAAGATGCAGTAAATATATGGCTTAGAAAACATGATTTCAGTGTCAAACACATATAGAAAAAAACTCATCCAGTGAAGTACTGTAGTGATTCAGAGGAGGAGAGTTCATCACTACAGAGCCTCTTATTTTATGCCATGTATGATACTGTTGATGCAAAGTTAAATCCAGATAAACTCATAAATCTTCTCCAAAACTTTCCTCTTTTGTTACTTCAAATATTTTTCCCAACATATTCATAACACCAATCATTACATGCAGCGGTCTAAACTAGGTTGGACTGTGAACATGTGGAACTTTATATTGCCTTTATAAAAGAGAAATCTCAAAGTGCAGTGGGTTAAACTCTCTACCTTTGTTCCCACATAAACCGAGTGGAATTGGTCTCACCTCTGGTCCACGAAGACAAATTTGCCGTCGATGGCGTGTCTGGAGACGTACTCTGTGGGCTTCACCCTGATGTCTGCCAGGCTGGGTTGGGGAACGATGTGGGGGTGCAGGCGGCCGATGGCCACCAGGCAGCTCAGGTTGCAGCCCTCGTTGTCTGGCTCGTTGTCCTCGTCCAGTCCCATCTTTGTGGGCGGCCAGCTCTTCAGGTAGCCCGTGCTGTGGATGGTGCAGAAGCTCTTTCGGTCTGCTGTAAAGAGGGGAGTGATGCAGAAGGATCCATCAGAGGTTATATTAGGGGCTGACTGGGAGCGTCGTAGTGGGATACCGTCCACATGCTGTGAGGATAATGGGGAATTCTCACAGCTCAAATAACTGAATCTGATATTATTACAAAACCAACTGTGACAGGCTGACTGATCCCTTTTCAAACCGTTACGTTAGAGGGTTCAGAAATAACTCCTCACATGCTGCCACAAGTTAAATTATTCATTTGAGAGTAGAGTTAAGGTGTTACTCTTTTTTGATACACAACATAGGAAGGGAAAAAAGGAGTGTTTCTGTCAGTTCTTGTGGTTTAGTGAGCAAAAGATTCTTCTTTTTTACTTGCTTGCTTGATCTAGATTACCGATACATGTCACAAAGATGCAGCACTCTTATTCAGTTAACGTCATTTGACCAGTCAAAATGCATGTGAATCTAAATACTAAGGCTACCACATAAAGCAGACATGTCTCAGGTCTGGCCCTGGGGCAAACTGTGGCCCGAGGTCAAATTCCACATGGCTACCAGCCTCCACTTTCAACTATAATAACCGTGGCTGAAATAATTCATGTCCCAAATTGTGTGTACATTCACATTTTCTTACAAGTGCACTACGTGTTTCTCGTGTCATGTCACTAAACTACATTCAGACATGTGGACATGCATGGGCAACTTGTATGAAGCTAAAGCTCTGTACACTATGCAGAGCTCTTACAGCTGATGTCTTTAAATGAATGTTTTTATCATGATGTGAAAATCTGAAAGTTCAAAAAAACACATTGGAGGGCACAAGACCAGATTAAAGGTATGAAAAGATGCACAAAAGTAAAAAAAATAATGCATAGCAATTGTTTAGAAGGCATGTTGTTTGTTGGTCAAAATAGTCTGAATATCAAAAAAACCCTAATAAAATCCAGATACAAACCCTTCTGAAAAAAAAAAAAATTCGGATATATTTCTTCTATATCGCTCCCTAATGGAGAATGTTTTCCTTTATATGAAGCAGAATTTGCTGGTTTTCGTATGTAAAACATGGAACTAGATATGCTCAATATTGGCTTTTCTGACGATTTACAATCTTCTTGTATTGTCCAACTCTTAATTTCTGATAACGATATCACCTGATACCGACATGTGCAGCTTTTAACACCAGAACTGTTAGGTAACAACATAACATGTATCCTGTTGTGGAATTAACACTTTCTGCAAAGTTTTACTGTGATGCCCCATTGAATGCACACATAAATGCAACATGGCTTTACAAATACACACACTGTAGAAATTAAGAGAACGACTTCAATTTCAGTTTCGGAAACAAGTGCCATGATGGCACTTCCACATCTTTGACTAATAAAAAAGTGACAATCGAAATTAGAAAGGCACAGAAATGTTCAAAAATGGATAAAAAAGGGGGGAAAAGAAAAAGAGCATAGCCCTCCATTAATGTGTAATGAAGCTCCAAGAAGACTGATGCTGACTGGTTCACAGGACTGGCCTATTTCTTTCCCCCATGTCCTCATGTGAGAGAGGTACATTTTTTTGTATGAAAACAATGACCTCGGCATTGTCACAATGCATACAATTCCTCTTCTCATCAATGACGTGGGAACAGTGCCAGACAGTTACACTTCATAAAGCTGTAAACGCAGGCTCAGGAATACTTAAGTCTAAAGAACAGACATTGTTTATTAAAAACACGATTCTGAAGTCACCTTTTACACTTCTCATGCTCTCAACAGTGATGAAATGCAGCCCCAGCTCCTCTGTGTCTGCTGCTTACAAGTGATGAAAATGCAGTTTAACCATGAACCTGCTGTGTCACACTTGCTAAACTCAACCCTTTGAGAGGATTTCTCTGGGTCTTTCCTTTGTGATATTTCTTGCTCTGTTTGTAACCTCAGCAGTCACCCTTGGGAAGGATTCTGCACTGAACCTAAAAGTTATCACCATTTGCCTTCAGGTAGCTTTATAATGTGACTGTTTTTGTCCCCACTGAGAAACACAAAGTGCGACATCAGAGGGAGAGTAAAGTTTGTCTGTATGAAATATTGAGCTAAAAGCACTGAAAAATTCAACATGAATGGTGACGCTGTGGATCCGAGTTGCGTGGCTGTGCTTGAATGGCCCGTAAATGTTCCCCTGACTATAAAGACACTTAGTTTACACTCCAGTTCCTCTCCATGAGCTACTAACAGAGCAAAGCAGCCAGCCATGTTTTATCTGCTCTCAGGCCAATGCCGCACATGTGACGCAAAAAGCTGAAGCAAAAGAAGGAGACAAACGCAGACACTGACTTCATGTTATTCAAAGAATGACAGATGTTGTCTCGTGTGTCAACGATTATCCCAGATAGAAGCTCAAGTCCAGGATGACAGGATATAAAAAGGAGTGAAGCCAAACTCTGACTGAAACCAATGAACACATACTTAGTGTCTCCATGGTGTCAGATTCAACAGCTCCAGACATTTACAACATAACGCTGAAACATCCACTTACTCCAGGTCCTATATCATGAGTGTTCTTCTGACAGGCCACTTTGGATGTATGAGGGGTGAGTAAATAACATAATGCATGCACTCAGAGAGGCCAACTTCCGGGGTTGTGTAAGAGACACGCTCTCGTGCTAACTGAGGTGTGATTCCTGGTTTTAATAAGGATGTGCTGACAGAAATAGAAACTGAGCCAAACCAGGAAATCAGGGCCTTTGCTCTCAGAAGAAAACTGAAGGACTGAGAAAAGTATTTGACTTTGAGATAGAGGCGGATGGTGTGTGTCTGAATTAATATTGAGAGTGACCTCTATCAAAAGAGAATTTAATTTTTGCTCCTGATAATTAATCAATGGTTAAAATGAAAACAAAGCAGTGTAACACACACAACCAAGAATCACCAAACCTGTACCTTTTTTCTTCGAGCATGTGGAAGGGAAGTCTTTATCCTCCACTTTGACAGAGGGCCTGTTGCACTTCATCCTGCAGAAAAACGACCGCCTGGCTCCAGAGCAGAGCCTCGAAGGACCGGGGGTGATGTCTGTCTTTACTGGAAGACCAGCTGCCAACACAAAAACACTCGATAAGGCTTAAGATTTAAAGTACAGCTTGTTCCTTGTTTTGTATTTTGGTCTTTCAAACTTAGTACATTGAAATCCGAAGCTTTTAAAATGTTATCTGCAACTCTGGAAACTGAAACTTTTTCCCCAGACTTACGAATACAAATACAACAGGAAAAAAACAGTTCTTAATTACAGAGCTGTCTCTCTTTAAAACATGTTCCTTTCAGCAAAATCAGTCTTCAAAAACAAATTTGTTTTTCAGACCTTCTACCACATCAGATTTTTATGATACCTACTGTGAAAAGAATGCCTTGTGAATAAAACAGAGACTAAAACCTTATCAAACATGTATTTTGAGTTAAAAAAATTTCAAATAACAGAACAGTTATCTGGAATTCACACATTTTTACTGACGTCAGAGTGAAGCCTTGACACGTCTGTTTGTCACTTTTACTCACTATCATAAAGACAAAACAGATGAAAACTAACGCACAGATGGGATGAGGAAAATGCAAAAAAAAAAAAATCAACATTGGCCATTTTCCAGACTCTACATAGAAGAAGAAGAAGATGACGATGAGTGTTTTCATACTTTTTGCGTCAATGAGCCGTTCTCGTGGGGCTGTGTCAGACGAAGACAGCTGCTCTTTAACCTTGGCTATGTCCTTGGGGTGAAGGTAGTCGAACAGACTCTGACCTATCAGGTCGTTCTGGAGAGGAAAGAGGGAGAAGGAACAAAACATGAACAATCAGGACTGGAAAACAGCTTTAAATATTTGCTTCCTGAAGTCAGTCAAGTGCAACTTTAGGTATTTCCCTGTTCACATTTCTGGACACTAAAAAGAAACTTCTTATTATATCAAAGCTGAACTGCTGACACAAATAATCTCAGGTTGAGAAAAAAAACTGTGATGAACTGCTGCTTGTTCATGGTGAAGATCTGCTGACATGTGGGACCACAGACTTTGTTAAAAAACTCTGTCATTCGCAGTGTCTGACCAACATTAACAGTTATTTGGGATGAACAAATGCCACGTCAGCTACAGCCTTTTAAATGTCTCCCTCACCTGTGAATGAACAGTTAGCATACCTGGCTGTAATTGAGAATCTTATACACTGATTCAGACACAAAGAGGATCTTTCCACGGTCACATCCAACCACAAACAGGAAACCATCAGCAGCCTGCAATGACAAACACAAACCAATACACAACAATGTAAGACCATGATTGAAATAAAAAATTAGAGGTCTCTTATTAGGGAGCCTCATATTTTGTGATCAATACCAAGTTTTCTCTGCAACAACTCATGGACACATTTGGATATTCATGATGAAAAAGAAGTCAACTATAAATATGAAGCAATCACACTAACTGTCAGTCTACTTAAGCACTCCTTACACCGTTAGCTTTAAGAGCTATGAGCGCTGCACTCACCCTTAGTATTAAGTGCTTCAGTTCATCATCTGACAGGAAGGAGGGCTTGTAGTTGGCCTCTGTGTATGGGTTGGCTGCACCTGCACATAACAATAAACACACACAAGACACAACTTAAACCTGAAATTTATGCAGAGTAACACCATTTACTGCCCTCTTTGTGTTTAAGTAGCACATTGTTAGCACTTAATGCTAACACACTGCTTTGTGACTGATCACCTCTGGATACATGATGCAACTTCAAATTGTTTTCAGTATTTTCTGTCATTATTTTTTATTGATTTATAAAACATTTTAACATCTTTAACACTGAATTACATCCCATTTATATATAAAACTATACGTGTGTGTGTGTGTATAGAGAGAGAGAGAGAGAGAGAGAGAGAGAGAGAGAGGGGATATTTTATGTTTTCTTATTGGATCCTACAGAAATTCTGTCTCAGTGCCTACACTACTGTTGCAGTTGCAGCTAATGACTATAAAGTTTGGCCAACATAAACGCTGTGCTAATTACCACAATGCTTTAGCCAACATTAACATTTAGTGGAGCAGAACCATTTGCAAAAATAATCTAACAGCAATTATTTCTCCCTATATTGCTGTTGTGATTCATTGTGCAATTATTTTTAGGTCCCCCATTTTATGTGTTGTTAGCCACAAGCAATAAATCATTTTTCATTAAAAAGAGAACCCTATTAGATGAATAAACTAGGGCTGACTAAATTTGCCACTTAAAATATATTTTTGCAGCTACTTGTTTTTGTTTTTGCCACTTTTCACCACTTACACTGTTGCTCTTGCAAAGTAGTTTTCAACAGTTTGGCCCTTTGGTTGAGTAACACTGGTGTACAGCATAAAACATTAACTGCAAAAAAATAGCATTTGGTACTCTAACTCGGCGGGTGAATGAAATATTGTTCCGTCTGAGATTAGAATATGGCAGCAGGGTTTTACGCTTCAACATAATCTGTAATTAATTATCCAGGCCTTCTATTGGGTGTACATTTTTTGAAGCTCTGTCTTTAATTGATTCTTTTAGTGAAACTTATTGATGAGATAAAATCAAACTACCAAATGTGTGATATTCTTTTCCTCTGAGGGTAAATAAACTTTAGTGGGAAGAATTTTACTGTTATTCTTGAGATAATCTGAGTCATACTTAGTGGTATAAGAAAGTATGGTTTATTATCTTATTCACAAAGCTGCCCCCAAATAATTAACTATCTTTCCAGCTGGTACAAACCTCTGAGTGTCTTCATGTGCTGCACAGCCATGCGTAGGACCGTCAGTTTGTCCAGCTTGCGGGACATGGCGTTACAGGTGGGCACCAGTGACGCAAGCTCGTCAATGAAGCTGTTCATCTTGTCCCTGCGACGTTTCTCAATCTGGCTGTGAGCCTCTCTGCGGAGAAAATGGCAGTGGGCATTAACACAAAGTGACCTGACATTGAGTTTTCACCTTAATTTCTACTGTGTGGATACTGATCTGTAGAAAAATACACAATCACACTTTTTGTTTGAATTCTGGTATTAAAGTACACGACAGAGCTGCAAGTTTGGACACGTTATCCTGCAGTAGTCGACATTCCTGAGCTCTGGATTATCCATTACCTCAGTCTCATCCGTCATTAAACAAATCAGCAAGCTGAGAGCTGAAAACCTCTGCTCTTGAAAAACCAGAAGCAGAGGTTTGTAGGAACACATCTGAATGTTTTTCATAACACATTTGCTGTGCCTTCAGCTTTTTTCCTCATGAGAGAGAAAGAGCTCGTCAATAGCGGTACAATGTTTGGATCTTTACACTTCAATGTAAAATGTTTCTGTTGATTAATGATCAAAAAACTTTTAGTGTTCCCATGAAAAAGGGTGACACTTAATTCATGCAAAAAAAGAAGAAGAAGGCGGTGGGGGCAGCAAGAGGGAGGAAAGGAAAGGAGTTTTAATACCTGGCATTCTTAATCCGGCCCTGTTGGTCACTGCAAAAACAAACAGAGAAATATTAGAGTGGGGAATCTGACAAAAACGTCACAGCCTGAGAGAGGAAGAAAAAAAGCCATGGAGGGAATGGGGCCACGGCTAACCTCATTTACTGGTTTAAACAACATCAAAGCTTATGCAACAAGGGTAATAATGCGCTGGGGTCAGATCCGACTGTACAATCTGATGACTGATGTAATACAAATATGACGTGGGTTCGATTAAACCTCTTTGCATTCTTTCTCACACGCAGGGTTATGTAAAAGTAAAACAAAGAAGAGGATTTCCACCCCACCCAATCTGCTGCACTACACCCAGAAAACTTATCTATTTCTCACAGACTAAACAGGTTTTGTTTTTTTAAGGGCATCTGGAAACAAAACAAAGATTTCAATTGCACATGAGAGCCTAAAATTCAGTTTTTCACATATTTTAAGGTTTTTAATGAAAAATCTGAACATTTCTGCTTCAAACCAAAACCAAAAGGAACATCCTTTTTTTAACAGCATCACATGCTTCCTCAAAAATTGTGTAACCTTACACATAATTCTCATATTACTCAACTTATTTGTAAACATGAGATCTGCTTGTGCCAGTAAACTTTGCCCCTGTTGTTGTTTGGAAAGTCTGCCTATTGATTGTGCTGTCATGATAGAGGAGTCTGAGTCTCAGAAAACTAATCACCTTAAACACACTTGACAATATGCAGAGCAGCACGGTGCTTTCTAATCGAAAACCAGACTCATTCACAAGTGAGTAAAACTCATCAGTGCAGAGCTGCTATTCCTGCTGATTGACAACAACAGATTGAAGTATATAAAGCTGGAGCAGAGAATAAAGCTGCAGCCTTGGTCATTGTGCAGTTGAGTGCTGTGTTATTACAGATGCAAAGTTGTAGTGATTATAATCTATTCCGTCTTAAACAGTAATATTTTCTAAACACATTATCTGCTGGCCTATGTTTAAAAACTGCACATTCATTTTTGAAAAGTGCAGCACCTCATTTTTAGTTCTAAATTGCTTCCAACACCATATTTCTTTCTTTCTTTCTTTCTATTTCTGTGCTTTTTCCCATCCACTTCTTCAGGCTTCTCCTTTAAAAATGGGCATGAACTCAAACTTGAGCACACCTTGATTTTGTTTGTTCCAAACAGACTCCATAAATATCACACGCTCCATCACTCAAACACATTCAGTCGTTGAGTGAAGACGCTGCCCCTCCTAATAAAACTGTTCCCACGTCCAAACTGCTAACGCCCATCGTGTTTTCAATACCTGTGCTGTGTTCATTTATGATTTTATCACATCAGAATATGAAACAACCTTCATTCCCTGTGTTTATAGATATCTGTGCAATGAGGCTGATTACATTCAGTTACAATGACCTGAAGGGAAACTAAAATAAAACATACCTTGACATCAGCATAAAATCTAATGTCGGGACATTGTCAGGACATTTTCACCCGCTACAGAAACTAGTTATCTAGAACTCGCATTTATCCAGATTATTTCTATATTTATTATTCAGAAATCTATTGTGCAGTCTAGGGCTATAATTTATCTGTGAAAGAATTTTATGAAAAATGCATAACAGAATAATGCAAACACACCCACTGATTATAGTGTGGTACTTCATTTGCACGAAAAACAAAAGTTACAATGATGTTTGGGCAATTCCCAACTGAACTTTCTCTTTATGTTACCCAGAAGATAAGGTGGCACACTCTGGGGATGAGTGTGCATAAATTTGAACCTGTTTGCATTCACTCACATGAGGTAGGAAGAGGATAAATTATCCATGATATTCCGGGGAAATTCAACAAAATTCAGAACTTTTGAGCTTTTTTTCCTAATTTTTCATGTTTTTCAAAACTGGAAAATTGGGCTATCATTCCCTTGGTTTTTGCAGGACATGTGGAAACCCTGCAAGCGTTTCTCTTTTTTTTTAAGAACATTGTTTTATTTGACTTTATATGAGCCTCATTAAACAAACAAGTTCAGAAAAATATATAATTTCAAGATACACAAGTACAAAAATGAGGCCTGAGTTTTGGATAAAATAAAACAAAAAAATGCAGGCAATGGTGATGGAAAATTTGTCTTAATAGAAAACAAAACCAAAGTGCAATCTTGTGACCCAATTTAGCCATTTTTACTCTTCACAGAGGATTCAGGCCTTATTTTTGTCATTTACTATCTTGTAGCAAGACCTTGTTTTGGACTCGTCAGGTTTATAAGGCTCCTATTAAGTCTAATGAGACGATTTTTCCCCAAAAAAAACCCACACCAACACTTTCTTAGATTTTAGTTTTTGCAGTGTGTGAGTTTTGTAAATTCTCTGAAACTGCAAACAACACTTTTGTGCTAAACACTCAAATGTAATGTTACAACACAGATCACACAGTCTGTGCCCAGGTCGGGTCTCTGTGCAGTGGCTGTTACCAAGCAGAGGAGGCGCTGTTGTATCAACTGACACGCTTTTGTAAACTTGCCTAATTTCAAGACTAGTGAAAACAGCAAAAAAGAAAGACCTAATAATAATTGTCAAACATGTTGGTGAATGATTGGTTTAAGCTTTTAGAGGATACAGTCTTTGCTGAGCTAGTTTGTTGTGTTCTCAAATGCTTTCCATCTGTTTTGATTTTGACTTTGATTACCAACACAAAGAGGAGGGGTGGGGGGGCAAGCGTTTACTGGCAAGTGATCATGTTTTAAACCAGGGTATGGATTGCATGTCGTTGATGACGTCACTCCTAACAACCGTACTAGGTCAGCACACCAGCAGAGAGACGAGAGTTACCGTAGTTAAAACCAACCAAGGCCTCAAAGATGTCACTTACAAAACCACAAGAATCTGATTAAGAAAAAAAACTCTAAGATGTGGAGATGTTTTGAGAACTTTGGCAAATCAACCCATGTCAGATGATTAAATTGGAAGAACTAATGGGCAGGGAATTGGATCTATGATCACCACAAATCCATGAAAAAGTTGTGTAAGGGTAATGTGGCGTCTTACCTTCCCAGTTTGTCTTTGTCTGGGTCCATGTCACTGAGGAAGAACAGACAGAGATTATTGATCTGACAACTTTAGAGAGCATTTTTATGACCAGAGCACAGCACAGCAGTTCAATAAATAAGAGTTCATTGGTGCAGCAGGTTTGTTTTGCAGTCAATTCAATATTATGTGGTCAAAGAAATCTATTGCAGGTCATTGATAAGCTTTGTGTAAACACTATCAAATTGAGACATGTTTGAACTTACTCAAATGAGAAGCCATCAATTCTGCAAAGAAAGAAAAATCAATGATCAGTTTCTGACATGATGCCTTTGGGAAATGTGATTATTTACAGTGCAGGAGCAGTACACAGTTCATTAGGGTAGAGACTAAATCTGCACAGTAAAACTACCAACATCCTCATAAATTTGTAGTTACTGGTTCTTTAAAGTTTGTCATGTTTTCCCTCTATCTCCAGCCTTTTGTTCAGCTTTACACCTATTAATGCCTCATTTTTTTCTCTCCCCTTCTCATTCATTTTTTCCCCTCCTCTATAGCTCCTCCTCCATTTCCTTACTGGTAGTCTGTGGTGCTGCCCTTCCTCTTTCGGGTGTAGTCCATGCCAGGCGTGCTGATGGAGCTAGAGATGAGGTCAGTGGAGCCTGGGGACATGAAGTCTGTCATTGTAGACGAGATGTCCATCCTTTGGTCTGCCATCAGGTCATCTAAAGAGACAAAAACCACTGGTTAATCAACCAATCAGATTTCTGAGAAATGAAATGGGTGGGGTTAAGGACTGAATGCATCAGTTGGCACACAGCAGGGTGTAACCCCAACGTAGATGTGAGAGTCCTGTCTGATCTAACATAAAGCCCTGTGCTCCAGTTAGACTTGGGCTGTGTTTGTGTTACACCTGGGTGTAACTTTTCTGCCACAAAAAGAGCAGGTACAAGTCTCTGGAGTCGGACTAATTAGTCTATTCAAGGTCATAAAAGCGGAACTTGTGACACTCAAAGGCTCATGACGGCACCACGTCTTGCTAACAAAGTAGTGGGCCCAGGTGTGTTGCGATAAGACGACGAGAGAAGGCCTGTCAACATCCCTAATTTCCAAGTCAAAAGCTTCTGTTTATTTGGTTAAGTGTCATATAGTTAGTGTTATATAGTACAGTAATCATGTTTTCTAATTATGTTATGCATATCTTTGGTTGGGTAGTTTGATGGGAGAGGAAAGTAGATACAAATGTAAATTTTAAAGCTATAGAGGTAAAGAAGTTCACCCTGTAGAGATTCAGGGGTGGCTGAGTACCACTGAATGCTGTGTTACTGCTCCACTCCTTTTTATGTATTCACCAAAGAAGTTTGTAAATGAAATCCTTGAGGAATTATGTATAATTTTTTTTCTTCAAAAACTTTGGTTGAATTCATCTTTAAAATGGAGATGCAACTATTTTATTTCAGTTTTCTATCATTTGAATGCTGAGTTAGACAGGCCTGTTAATCAATCAGCAACTTTACTTTTTTAACAGTAAGCATCATATTTAATGTTGAAGTTTATAAATAGTCATTGAAACATCAAATTCTATTGAATCAATTTTTCTATGTTGGCCATTTTTGCATTACCTGACCATACTGCAGGAAAACAGCACTGGTACAACAGACGTCATCTGCAATGTGGTGGCTCTTTTAAGCCAAAATGTAACTATGAGCAGTTTGGAGCTGAGAGGGTCAGAGTCAATCACTCCACAAAAAACTTCATCACTTCTGTGCTGAAGATGTCTCTCTATAAAAGCAAAAAGATCCAAACCTGCTCTCATATACTTAGACTGATCACAGACAACTTCAATAGAGCACACAGCCTTTGTTGACTTGAAGTTATGCCTGGATAATCATGGGTATAATGAGTTTGGATTAAATATTTTACTTGACTTGGATCATGGCGACCCTGTTTATAGCAGCTGAAGGGTGACATACACTCAGACTTCACTGAGGGAACGGCTTCACCGACTCCAAGCTGCTCCACTGCTCTGTGCTCGAAGAGGCAGCAGCTTTGCTCCTGTAGCTGAATAATAACTTACGATGTGAAACCTCAATTTCCTGTGTTCCCTCTCTTCAGAGGGACGTTTCTTTTGTGCAGATTTCACATATGGTCTCATCTAAATTAGATGAATTATTCTTTTTATGTATTTGGCTTAAAGCTGAAATATACCCAAAGGGCCAGAGTTACTTTCAGTTTTCAATGGTTTAAGATGACAGCCTCTAAAAGCCAAAATATACCCAAAAATGTGGCTTCAACATCATTTCTGTCAGGTATTCATGCTGTCATGACCTCCTGATGGCAAAGGTGAAGAAGCATTCACTCTTCAAACGTGATCAGATTATTGAGCTGCATAAGTAAGGCCTCTCAATGTGCCATCACTGATGAGGTTGGACACCGTAACAGTGACCTTGACAGCTCTGATGGCATCCAACGTTACTGGTATGACATGGAGATCACACCAAACAGATGTTTTCTAGGCGCTATCATGATCTCTGGTGCCTCTTTTTTTTCACTGTTTTCAATAAAACAATGGAGCTTCAAGTCGTGCCGGGGCTTCAAATGGTGGCTGGGTATGTGGAGATATTGCAGGGGGGCATTCCTTCGTGACTGAGGGCCCTGGTCTGTGTGGTAATAACTTTTCAACAAGACAATGCTGCAGTTCACAATGGCCACCTGACACAGACTTTTTCTCCCAGAGGAATAATCTCACTCTTTTAAAGCATCCTGCGTGTTCCCCTGATCTAAATCACATAGAGAACATTTGGGGATGGATGGCGAGGAAAGTTTCTAAAAATGGACGTCAGTTCCAGACAGTGGATGCCCTCAATGAAGCCAACTTCACCACTTGGAAAAAAAAGTTCCCACTGGCCTCCAGAAAATACACTCGCACCAGCCACGCTGAGACAAACTTTTGAGGTGACAAACAAGAAGAGTGGAGCTCCTCATTACTGAGTCTTTTTCAAACTTTTATTACTATTTTAGGGTTTTTTTAAGCTGTGGTCTGAAACTTTTGATCGGCTGATGAACAGTCTATTTCAATTTTGTTGTTTTATCAATAAATTAATTACTCTTTTTCTTGGTTCCACTATCATTTCTCTTTTTCGCATTTTGAAACTCTTATTAGAAAATTTTTAAGATCTAACACTGCAGATCGTAAATTTGTGCACTTTTTCAACTGGTCTTCGGATTTGGATTAGTAGTGTTAACTACATTATTTTGAGCAACATTTTTTCATTGTATCAAAAGGGTTTGTCCAGGCCCTGATGTAAAGCAAATCAGAAAACCTACAGACCCTGGATTAGACTGTTTCCATGGATGCACATTGTAATGCCTCTGTGTAAATAATATAGAAAGGGCAGTCACTTTATGTGCGAAGACTGTTAGCACATAAGTATTAGTCATCAGCAGGTAGGCTAGAGTACAAATAGACCGCCCCCGCGTTCATTACATTATGTTTATTAACAGAAGGACTTTATGACAAAAAAAGCCACAAAAATAAAGAACAAAGCAGTGCAGTGTTAAAAATTCTAGTTTGATGAGATTCAGACATGCAGACATAGTTTTATTCTTTTAATTTTTGCAACCCACACATTCAAAAAAACCCAAGACTGGAAGATGGAAGGAAGTGTGTTCTGGTTCAGAGGCAGAGAATAATGAAGTCAAACTCACCACAGATGTTCATCACAGCCTCTGTGTTAAAATCATCTCCTTCCATCCACTCTCGAGCCCTCAACTGTGAACACAAAGAAACATCACATCAGCTGTCAGACTGTGAAGGAGAGGAGTCAATCTGAAACTGTGAGAGGACTCATTCAGTTCAGTGAAAGAAAACACACAAATACAGTCACAGTTGCTGAGACACGTATAACCATGAATCTGGCTAACTAGGTCAGAAGTGGAGGTCGGACACACAGGAAGCCCTTATCGTCTTGGTAACTGTGAAGAAATATTGTGTGTCACTGCAATTATTCTCCAATGAGAATTAGGTCATACTGTATCAGTTACTCTACAGACTGGAGCACAAATGATAATCTTCATTTCAATCATGTGTGTGGTGCTTCATCTCAACTTTATGTACTTTTTAAATGCACGGCAGCTTTTTAAAATAATGCTAATTACCATTTTTGAGACACAGTGAACTTGAATGACTCAACTTGCCTTCAATCACTAAATAATTCAGCTACCTCTTTCGAGGAGTAACTTGGCACCAAGGTAGCAAAGCATCATGGATAAAAGCTTTAAACCTGTTGACGCTCCTTACCAAGAACTGTGACCTGCTACACCTGAAAACACACCCACTGATGATGTCACAGTGAACAGTGACACCTCGACTACATCGACTCAATAACAAGAGAATATGAGGGGATGATTGGCCAAATAATCACACTTTTTGTTATGTTTGATTCCCAGTTTGCACATGCAAATGTGAAATTAAAACATAATTAACAATACATCTATCAGTGCAGTAAACATCCAGCAATTCAGCAGATGTTTATCATGTAGGTATTGTTGTTTGACACACTCAGATTGAATTATCTCGCTCGTGCTTCATGGATGAGTCAGCACTCAACCTGTCAGTTTGTAATAGCCAGCAGCAAGCATGGATTAAGAACAATGAACTTTCACAGCTTGTCACTCGCTGATAAATGGTCAAATAATAGAAAGAGAGATGCACTAACAAAGCTGCGATCACAGGAGTAGATCACAAACACCAGGGCACAACTGCAGTGGTTAGGAAGCAATTATTTGATAAGACATTGTCAAATAGTTTAGATCTACAGACTGTAAACACTTCAGACTTCATCACATGACTCCAACCTGCAGCCTTTGTCGTTCACTTCAGAGAGAAACCTGATCTGTTTTGTTGTTTGACCTGGTTTTGTTTTGTCTGTGACCTGCCCAGATGCAAATTCTCTTTTACTCTCTGTCCAACGTTTACGTCGTAAAATAAGATTAACACTCCTGTTGCCTTTAGCAGAGCACCTTTTATGTTCTTACTGAGAGACGTATCACTGTGCAGGAAGAACCACAGGCTCATTTTTCAGATTAATAACCAATGACTTAAAAAAAATGTACAGCCTATAATCTACCAGAAACATTCAGACTTTGAGCAGAAAGAAAAAAAAGGCAATCAGGTCGTGCAACTGGAAAATAATTTAGCTACATTGCTGAGTATGATCTCACCTCCAGTTTAGAGCATTACGTTAATTCTTTACATTACACTGGAGCTGACAGAGCTTACGTTGACAGCTGTAAAACTGAACATGCAAACGAATTTACATCTTTCACAAGAGATTTATATTCAACACTTTCAACAAGTTTCACATTTCTTAATGTAGCAAAAATGATATAGAAAACACAGCACTAGCTCGATGTTAACATACAGAGGAATTACACTGATACACTAGCAGTTAGCACACAACAATACAACTTTGGTTAAAGTGGATTTTGACTTTCCTCACAGACACATCACTGTAACTCTTTGTGAACAAAACTTAACAATATCAAATTACTAACAGGTAAATGTTTCCAAACAGGAAGTGCGGGCTCATGTCTGACTTCAGCATAACTACGGCAAGCTCAAGGTTCCAAACAACTCAAAGCACTGGCCGACTTCAGCCAATAACAAATGATACATTACCGAATGTGTGATTTCTACTTATTTCTATTCATTCATTTATATTCAGAGATATCTAAAGCCATTAACTAATTTCATTATTATTTACTTAAGAAGTCAATATGTTGTTGATGCAGAAAACCTAAAAAGCTACTTTTTGTACACAGAAAATGCACAGGGGGAATTGACAAGGGAATCTGTAAGCATACATATCAAGATTCTCTCAAGGCAACGGACTAAAAACTGGAATGAGCCTCAAGGTGGCAGTTCTGTCACCAAGTCTTAATCACAAAAATCTGATTTCATTGTGGTAAGTGATGTCAAGTAGAGGAAATTGTATGATATGGTGGCAGGCATTCTGTGTCAGTCTGACCCTGTAAAAGCTGCAACGTGCAGACAGCAAAGCAGCAGGCAACAGAGGGAAACTGCTAAAACCCCAAAAGCAGGATAAAATTAAGCAGTTATTTTTCATTAAGCAACTATTTCGGTACAAATTTCACAGAAAATAGCAGGTTTTAATTTTGGACCCAGAATCACTTTGTTTCCAACTTTAATTTATTTTCAATTGTTTTCACCATGTTTCTCCTTAGAGATTAAATTTTAAATAGAGATTAAATTGTATCCCTTACTGCACCAAAACATGATGAACTAAGCCTTCAAAACAGAGAAATGCACAAAAGAAAATTCAACCATTAAACCAGAATCTATCTGTTTAAATAAATCTTTTGACAAATGAAGATGATCATCTTCTGATAAACACAGTCCCAGCTCGTTTTTATATTTAGCTGTTAACTGGGTAATGAGTGGAAAATTGGCTTGCCAGTGATTTTGCAGAACAGAGTCCTGACGGGGACAAGTCTCATCCAAACGAGCTGCTTTTTATTTTAACAAGCATTTATTGGCCAGTGATGGGGTTTTAGCTCTAGGAGACAGAAAAACACTTTGAAAAAGAAGCAAGGTGTAAAACTGAACTTTTAGTCACCTTTTTCATCTTGTACAGGCTGAATGTCATTAGTTTTCAGAAAGGCTTGCTATCATTTAGGCAGCCTGTAGCTTAGACAGGTAGGTGCAGACATGGCAGTTTTTGAAAAGGTACAAATAATCTTTTCACTTTGTGCAAATGTATTAAACTCTGGCAGATTGAATGTGAGTCATACTGATGCATAAGATCAGTAGGCAGCTTTCCATGGTTCAAAATCAGCTCTCTGAAATATGAGTGGGTACATTCTGCGCATAGGGAACTGAGTGGCATGAGTTACCTGGATAGGAAACTGGAACAGGTCTCCTGAACGGGCCTGGAAGTGTCTGGATCAATCTGGTCCAGTCTGGTCTGTTCTGTTTTGATCTGGTCTAGTATGGTTTGATTCAGTCTGACCTAGTTTCATCCAGTTTGATGCAATCAATCTCGGCTGATGTGATAAGATCCTCAAGCAGCTGGTGCGAATGGTGTGTCTCTGCAGGGAGACAAACATGAAGTGCAGTTAGATACAATGCTTCTCTTTAACAAACACAACATGTCAACACTTTTAAATGCACTGGCGCACATTCAAAAGTCATTACACAAACACAACAAAAAAACAACAACTCTGTAATAGAGAAAAAGGAAGAACTGAAAAGAATCTTGGCTGATTAAATCATGCACCACTGATACACAGAGGACTATTTTCTCTTTACTCTGTTTCACTTGCATAAAAATCTGTATTAGCCTTCTCCCCTGTGAAGTGAACAATTCAAAGCTCTATTAAATTTTCCTTATCAGTTAGTTATTACCCAACTCTTCTCTGCATTAATATGCTATCAGTAGAAGTAGCTCTGAACATGCTTTTTTGAAATCCCTCAAACTTTAAAGATAGAGCCAACACCAGGTCCTTTGAAGTGCTCTCCTTTGAGACAGTAACACAGGGAGTCCAGTCCATAAAAGACCCTCAGGTACTATTCCAATATCTGTTACATGTGACGGCCTTAACACAGCCATCATATGACTGTCAAACTTCTTCTCCTTTTTCAGAGTGTTGCAGTTCAACTCAGGCTTCATGACATTGAAAGTGGAGCAGCTCCTCTGTCACAGGAAACTACAGTAACCACTAAGGATCAAAATATAACCTTATACATTAATTCAAACAGTATTCAAACTAATGTTAACTTTTTAACCATAAATGCCACACAGCTTATTCTGCTGTTGCTACTCTTGTTTTAAGCTTCTGGTTCAGTTAGGTGCTGTCGATCAGTTTGGCAGCATGGGTGAGCATGGGCCCTGTGACAGGGGTCAGTATGAGTCTGCTCAAAGCGGGAACCATTTAAAAGTGAAATAAAAAGGCTTTCCAGGAATAATTATTGTCAAAAGGCTTTGTTACAACAAAGAAACAATATACCGTGCACAATTTACATGCTTTTTTGTGCTATGCTTATCTAAATGACATAAAATGTAGACTGGGTGTGCATGGAGTGCAGAGCTAGTTCTTGATCCAGTCCCTAAAACTGGAGATCTTTTAGATATGAATCAAAGCCAGATGTAGTATAAATGACAACTACTCAGTTCACGAGGCAGCTCTATTTACATACATTTAGACTCATGTATATATAATAATTATGTTAAATTTATATTCCTTAATATATTTTTGTATTATTGAAAAGCTCTTAAAGTGACAAGCGTCTTAAACTGCGTGTCTCACTGAGAGATAGTATGAGTCTTTTCTTCCAGCCGTGTCCAGACTGTGTGATCACCAGAAACACTCTCACTCCTGTTAATGCTGAATCCATCTTCCTTCTGAATGTGCAATACCTCGCCACTGTTATTTTTCTGTTGTAGTTTTTAACTTTCTATTAGTCTGTGCACATTTTGTAATTGCATATTGGTGCAAGTTTCTTGTTTAATCGTTTTGTACTTATTTTTTTCCAGTTGCATGTGCTATGTTATTCTATCTTTGTATAATATTCTTGTGGTTTTGTTTCATCTGTACACTGCTTTTGCTACTTTGGTTCTATAAAGTTCCCCGTTGTGGGATGATCAAAGGATTATCTCATCTTATTTAAGTTCTTTATCTGTCTGCGTTCCCCATCATGTAATGGTTGTTTGGACTAAAGGCTGAGTTATGCTTTCTACATGAACGTGACACAGAAAAAAAGACAACTTGAAGTCTGCAAGAGAGAGCATATGCGGCTTTTATACTTTTTTCAATACTAATTCAAATGCTCTGAAGTCTATTCAGTAAGAAGTAGAAATACACAAATAATTAAAGATCCTATTGTAAACTTTTATATTTATATTTCATGCCCATAAAATTGGTGGTTCTGGCTTTACTCTGCTGATGCTGCTTGCTTCGGTTGCTATTTAGTTCTTGTTTGGTCTATGGCAGGCTCTGTCCAAACAATGCCAACAACACACAGCAACAAAAGACAAACACATGTAGTTCATCCAATAATAAGATACCATTCGGCTTTCAGCATTAAATTCAGGTTTCCTTGTGCAGTCACTACTTTGTTATCCCTGTCAAGTTTCTCTCAAGCTTCCTGCTCTTCACCAGACTTAGATACCAATCTAAAACAGAAACTCATTATACTTCCTGGAGGTTGATATGATGTGAGGATTTAGCAATCTTTGGAAAGAAAAATGTCTCAGTTAAAGACCAGAGTGAGACTGTGACTCTCTGTAAGAGCTCTGAAAGTGTCTAGGAGTAAGGTTATCTTCAGTTTAGGCTGTTTTGATGGGTTGTGATGTAAAAATGCAGACTCAAGAATTGCTGTAAAAGTAGCATGCAGCGGGGTACTAGGTCAGGACAGGCTCTGTAAGCTCTTTTAGTGGAACAAAGCTTTGGGCTAGAAGGGGAAAACCACTGTGTCACGATTGAACACTGAAAGGAACTGGTGCTGGAGTAGAAACTGGGTCAGCCAGTCTCTATGGTCTCCAAACCAGCCAGCCTCAATTTCCATCCACCACCTACTTCTACTTCATCAGTGAGTCAGCAAGCCATTCAGCTTCTTCCCTGTTCTACACTTCACACCCACTCACACAGCCGGGAAGCAGCCGGCAAGCCTGCTCATGAAGCATGGAAAGATCCGGGCGGCACGTCAGATGTCCCATCTCCAAAAGCCCTGCCCTGGCCAGTGACAGAAATAGTTCTGCAATTGGGAAAATATTTCTGCTTTTGTGCTTTGGTAAAAACACTGACCCCAATCCCTCTGTGAGAGAGGAAGAGATAATGAGCCATAAACTGGAGGCCGGATGGACAGATCCAGGCATATGTGACTGCCTTTAACACACGTTCAAAACGATATCTTTTTGACAAATGAACAACTAGATGTGACTAAGGATTTATGTTACGTGTAATAACATTAACACTTTTGCCAATGGTATGCATTTGTTTTGGAGTGAAATTAATGGAGAGTAAATTTTTTAACACTTCTTTGTTCAAGACAACTTTTTATTGGATGTAAAGAAACGAGATTACACATTGATTATCCATGGCTACTCAATTTATAGTGTTAAGAAAGTGAGCGGACTATCTGTTTAGTGTTACTCACAGCCCAGTGCTCTAAGACGTGTCTGTAACGTGTAATGTTAATGTAAGGAATCCTGGTTGTGTCTTATCAGTGCTCATCTACCAAGCAGAGCAAATGCAACCTGGTTCTTCCTTTTATTTATAGGAAATAAAAAGATCTTGCTCTTCACAGCTTAATTTTGCCGGTCAGTATAAAAATATCAAAAAAAGACCTTTGTTCTATGTGACGTAAGTCAATTCATGTTCCACTTGGGAAATATGACCAAAACACATATATTGAGAAATATCATTTAGTAGTCTGTAGCCAATTTAGTGCAGATAATCTCGTTTTAAATTGTGGATTCAGAACAGGCAAATATGTAAAAGACTATTTGAAAATTATTTATGAAGTACTTATAAGACCTGGAAGACTTATTATCAAATCTCAAGTACTTTCTGGAAACATGCTTACTATTGTGTCTTGGAATGCACTGTTTCAGACAAGCTAGCTTTGCTAACACCACCTAAAGTGCTCAATGTAGCCGAAAAATTTTAAAAAAGAAAATTATTATTGTGGTACTAATGTTAATCTGACCTCATGTTCCTGAGGGTAGTTGACACTGTTGTGAATGAGCACTATTATCAACAAAACAGCTGGCTAGGGGCAGCTGGTGTGTTATAAATATTAATTAATTATGAGTACGATGTGTTGTCTCTAGATGACCAACCTGGTTTTCTCATAGACATCCAGTTGATACAGTTCCCCCCTCTGGCTTTTTTGCCACTATTCTCGCAACAACTCTTTGGAAAGAAGCTAACTTGACGGATCTTGTGAGCATCTTCCTCCTCATTGACTTCCCTCCTGTGGCAGCAAAGCGCAATATAGTTGCACAACTTTTCACAGAGCCAGGGGAATATTTCAGGACAAGCTGGAAGTTTAATATAAAACAGTTTGCCCAGCAAATTAAGTGTGACTTACAAGGGGACAGAAACTGTATTTACAGAAGAGAGGCTCAGGAGTTCACTTTGGCTCAGGAAGAAATGACTTTCCAGACAATGGAGCAGACAGGGCGGGTGCGGTGAGAGACTGGAACTTGGTGGTAAAGTAGGCTAAGACTTGGACAACATGAGATACTCAACTCATGTTCCCATAAACCTGTTTATTTTTTGTGTAGACTCAATACTCAACACCTCTAAGTGTTTATGATGTTCTTTCTTATCATAGAGTTCTTGTGTTTAGAAAGGGGTTTAATGAAGTGCGCTCAATAGATGCAGGGAATAAAATGAATGAATGAGCACAGAAACTGCACTTCCAACTAGTGTGTAGAAGAAATATTACAGAGCAACACCAACACAAAAGTATGTTGTGCTCTTACACTGCAAACAAAAACAGAACTTCCTCAGAGGGTGCATATACACAAATGATGACGATCAACTTTCCACGAAAATATAAACAGAGAACTCAGGTCATTCAGACCTAGAACAATGTCAACCATTGTTTGTTTAATAAAGTTCTTTTTAGATACATCTGAATCTGGGGAATATTCAATTAAAGAGAAATCACAATGTTCACAACATATACACATGGACTGACTACTCATTGGATATTATACTATCAGCGTACGCCAAAAATTAGAAATACCATGACATGGCTATCTCAGATTGTTCTCCTCTCTCCCAGTCTTAATGTTTTGATAATCTCACTGTCTGGCGAAGGCTTAATTTGTTATTTTTTACTAGCACAGAGTGCACATCAGAAGTTAAACACAAAGAAATGACCTGACATTT
>RPOG01000952.1:0-204689 GCA_008086565.1 Thalassoma bifasciatum | reverse complement strand
AGAGCGAGAAATCTCTGAAAGCACCTGGTGGAATTAATTGTCTTGTCAGCGGTATTGATCAACCACCCTTTCAACCCTCCGCAGATACATTATGGCAGTAAAAATCTCCCTTAATGCGTCTTTAATCCATGCCGACCGCCTGGCCCGGGTCCTTATTGTCTTGTAAGTGCGGTCATTATGTGTGATGTTCAGTAAATGCCCAACAGAGAGTACAGCCAAGGGTGAACTGCCTCCACTCTGATGCATAACAAATGGAAGCATTTGTATGAGTAAATGGGATGGTGTTAAGTATTTCTTTAGCCGAGTTTCTGGCCTGCTCAGCTCTTCCTCACATGCTGACAGTGGACATCTAAACTCTGGGTCTCAGCCTGCTGCTGTGCATTCATTAGCCACAAAGTTTGGCAGATACACATTCACTGCAGAAGGGAGGGAGAGGAGGGGGAAAAAAGAAAGAGGAGAGGATCCATTATCAGGATCTCCCTCTGTTATTATGTGAGAACGACTGACAGTGTTTTCAGGAGTAGTCTTATATTTAAAAGCTGCAGTAATTGATTTGTTCCTGGTCTGCAGAGGGTTTGTCAGAGCTTGTTGCCAAAGCTTGAGATGGGATCAGTGAGACTGTTTGACTGACTGCAAAGAAACGTGTCAGCAAAAGCTTAAACGGATGTGAAGCCAAACAATCCAATGTGACCCGGCCCTTTTGTCACGCCTGTTACTATCTTCCAGAGCACGGAGCTGTCTCCACCACAACAATTAATATCACAAATACTTCTAATCACACTGTTTTTACTCTGTGTGGAGGCCTTGATTAATCTTCAGAGATCTTTCCCCGTGATTATGCTTTGTTTGGTGAGAAAGACAAATCTGAAAATGAGAATAAAAAAATTTATTTCCTTTCACGTCTCTAGAATTGGTTAAAACTTGCACAGAAAGATTTGTAGAAACATGGTTTTGCATAAGTATATTTTCTTAATTCCATCTTCAGTTCAAGGAACATCAATCATGTTGTCTTATCTGCCCCCAGGATGCTCGAAAAAAAGTATTATGAGGGAACTTTTTTTGGCAGAGAATGTGAGTTAAGCTCTGGTATTAGAGAGCTGAGAGGCTAGACTGATTCATGAGTCTGTAGCTCAGAGGTTAACATTGTTAAACAAAATAGATTTGAACCAACAGTCATGGGAATAATATATCACACAGACTGCTTATAGGAGGTCTGTATCCTTAATTTTATCCTGTTAGATGGACTGTTTATGTGACGTAGATATTAAAAACAAGGCCCCATGGACAACTTAGAGAAAATGATTGCAGAAGGTAAATCAAAAGAGATTCATTTGATGTGACATCATCATTGGCCTTCCGACTTGTTCCGTATTTGTGCGAAGTACTTGACTGTGATTGGTCAAAAACCCCATTAAATTGGTGTTTTGTGTCTCCAGTTATGCAGGGAAATCCAAGTTACGCGCGTCATATCTGAATCAATCAGAGGGGAGAGGTCTCACCCATTAGTCATCAATGGTTTTACCTCTTCCTGTTGACAATGTAGCAAAAACATCTGTTCACAAAGAGCCACAGTTAACAGGATATAGTGTATAAAAGCCAATATGTCACAAGAGGACATGAAGCAAAAAACCTTTAACGTGATACCAGCTTTGAAGATGTTACTAAAGACAGTGAAATCAAAAAAGCAACAGGGAATAAGCTCCAGATGCTCGTATTATATTCCATCCATGCTTACGAAATGTTGAGTATAATGTTATGAAAACTAGGAAATAACCCTAACATAAAGACTTTTACATGCATGGAAATGTGCAAAAAAGCTGTAAAACTTGTCGAACAACTTTTTTATAATGGGGTTATTTTTTACGGATATGCATACAGAAAAGCAGAAGAGTTACTGAGTAAATGTTCTAGTGTCAGGACAGAGACTGCAAATGTGCAGCTTCAAACTCTTCAGATCTTAACGGTGAGTCAAAGATGAGATCATTAACAGGATTAACAAAGTCTTAATGGAGGACATCACTGAGCTATGGGACACTGATTATTATCTCTGCTCTACTCTACTGAAGAGTTTAAAGGCCTCGTTCTTTCCCTTTCAAACCTACTTGAATTTTAGGATATCCACTTTCCCTGTGATATCCCTGCTCTTAATTCTGAGATGGATCCTTGGACGCCCAACGACCGTGAATGTGGCCGTTAGCCACGGCAGCGAGTGGAATGATTCCATTCTCGCCACCCAGTAGAAAGCAATCTAGAGCTATAATGGGAAACTCAAATAGCAAATCTGTGGGTATAAGCATGTCTCGAGGAAGTCACGAGTCAGCAACAGGCTCAGTTAAGCAGCGAGATAGTTTAGCTAGAGGTCATGGGAAGGAGGGAGATGAAGGCAGGGTCCTTGTTCTGTAATGTAACAGAGGAGCAGAGGACGGAGGCTGTCAGGTTAAAAAAAAAAAAAGAATTCGTAGGAAGATTACAAAGAGGTTGGAGGTGGAGGAAGGAGGTGCAGTCTTGATGGTATGTTTTGTAAAAATCTAGAGATATGACAGAGTTTGGGGGGGGGTGAGATATATTTCCCTGCAACAGAGGAGCAAGATAGCAGTCAGCAGAATCAATGGTCGACATCTGGTTCTGTGTCGGGGGAGAAAACATGGAGATATAATCCCAAAAACAACAGGAGAGGGAAATAAACAAAGTACAGTGCAGATAAACTTCTACTTTCTGTGAGTTTGTCTTCCGCTGTTTTGGATGTGAGGAGCCAGTCCTTGGTGATACAGGATGTTCCCACGGTGTGGTTTTTTTAACAGCAGCAAAACTTTTTTTCATTCTCTTTCAAACATGGAGCAGCCCTGGAAGAAACACCATGAGTGTTGCCCTTTTGAGAAAAACACTGACAGTGAAAACAAGTTCTTCAAAACCATCAAGCATCCAGTGCAGGTGTCCCAAAGTCATCCATGATTAACTTTTTGTGTGACTATCTGTGCTCCCTGTCATTAATGGAAGTGAATTTATTGCAAAATGCGAGTGTAAAAGTGGACTCAACAACTGCGATTTCACTCACCAGTTTGTGGACCAAGCATTGCATTTAGAATTTTAGCTTCTACTAGTTTGTGTACTTTTGGTTTGTTTAGTGGCTGAGCACTTATGAGGGCAGTGGTGTCTGTCTGACTGGTTGATTGCCTGATGTGTTTGGCTTTTTCACAAAGTTTTGAGCGTATTGTGTCATATTGAAGTAGTTAATTTGACCAATCATCATACTGCAGGTATCACAAAGAAGGATAGAGATGATTAAATGCAAATCGAGAGATGCAAATACAGGAAGTACAATCCTGCTCAGAGGAACAATCACACGCAGTGCTGCCATTTAGCAACTTGTCAAACCCACTTAGAGACACTTTTTTTCAAAAATAAAAGTGAGCAGCAACAAATTTGGTGACTTTTCTGATCTTATTGAAGACCGTCTCCAATACTTAACAAACAGAGGTTGTTGCTATGGGTCCTTCTCCTTCCTAAAGCACTTATAGGCGTTGCAGTTCATCTGTAGTTGAAAACATTTTTCAGCGTGTGTTTTTGTTTTTGTTTTTGCACGGTGGTGCAACATTTGGCCTCACAGCAAGAAGGTCACAGGTTCAAATCCTGGTTCGGGCAAGGTTGGCCTTTTCCCTGTCTCCTCTGTGTGGCTTCTCTACGGGTTCTCCGACTTCCTCCCACAAACCCAAAAACATACCCATTCAGTTATTTGGTGACTCTGAATTGCCTGCAGGTGTGAGCGTGTGCGTGAAAGGTTGTCTGTTTCTATGAGTCGGCCCTGACTGGTGACCAGTCCAGGATGTACCCCATCTCTCGCCCAAAAAGAGATGGGATGGATCTGTGACTCCCAATACAGGATAAGTGGTTTTTGTGTTTTCTTTTATTTTTCTTAACATGTTGAGTGGACATGAGTCTTTCTCAGGGGGTGGGCAAATAATTTTTACAAGGGGACACTTGAGAAACCTGACTCGTTTCAAGCGGCCCCACGAACCAGAACGCAAACTTGAGTCTACTAACTTTTTTCCCCGTTGTAAAATGCTTTTACTTACATATTTTGATTATCTGCTACTGGTAACCAGAAGAATAAGAAATAACTGTAAATATGTGAAACTATGGTGTGGGAAAATACTTTTACGGAAGTGATAAACAGTAAAAACACAAACAATCATTGCATTAGTCTTTCATTTCATAGTAAGCTTGTTAGTTTCCACATATAATGCATAAATTTAAGGTACATTAACACAAAAAAGCTTCATTTTTACCTTTTCATTGAGAAAAATCTATGTCTTGAGCTTGAACAAGCACATTGAAATCTGGATGAATTCAGAATCAATCAGAATCAGAATACTTCATTGATCCCCTCGGGGAAATTGCTTTTTTAGTATACAGTTCCTCCCATTCAAAAAGTGTTAGAAATATAAGAAAGTACAGTATAAGCAGAAGTGTCTTACCCAAAAATAGAAATCTAAGCATAAAATTAATAAATATAAAATAAGATATAGAATAGAACATTAAGTATGTACAGTCTACCTAAAATGTGCGGTATATATATGATGAAATAGGTGTGGAATATTGCACAAGTACTGACATAGATAAAATATAATATATAAAATATTCCTGAGGTCTTCCTAGACAGATGAGGGGTTACCATCAATGATAGCGGACCTTGATTTGGCTTTGTTGAACTTCATCACTTGTTGCTGTTTACGTAGGGCTCGTGCACATGTACGTCCATATAGAAATGATGGAAACGTCACGCTTTTGAAAATAAAAGCAACATAGTTGTGTTGATTTTTTTTTTCACTTCCATTCTAGCCTATGATTGACCTACTGTGGGCCTGACAGGGACGCCCAAAAGGCCAAATGTGGCACCTGAGCCTTAATTTGCCCAGGTCTATTCCATATGTATCATTAAAGTTGGGATATAAGAGTTGTTTTTTCTGTAGAATTCAATATGAATGGGTTACTTGTCATGTATATTGCTCTTAGTGATTTAATGATGAGGCATCACTTAGAAAGTGTGCTGCATTTATCATAACAGCACAAAAACAGACTTCACCAGAGTTTAAGAGATTTGTGACTGGTAATGATGTTTATTTCTACTTCCCAATCCTATTATTTTTATCCTGGAAAGAACAAAATGCTGGCGAGAAGAGGAAATAAGGGGAAAATGTTGCCAGGAGCATTGATTTTTTTTTTCCAAATGTAGGTTTAACTGTACATCCCCAGCGCGGCTCTTTCATCTTTGTGAGCCATTAGCTTGACAGACAGCCAACATTATGCTGATGGTGGTGAAATGATAATTAGAGCTGGAGATAGATTGAGTCAATATAAGTGTAATTAATTTTTAAGTGTGAAGTTTATTAGTACAGAGGCAATCAGGCTCCTAATGAGGGTCTGATAGAACTTCTTAAAGACTGGAACCAGTCAAATTAATAGCGCTAATAGCTTCTGGCATGGGACTCTGCTTTTTTTTATTGCACTTCAGCATTTGTTTGTATATTTAACACTTTTTCTAAACAGCAGTGTGATAATTTACACGGATAATTTAAGTGTCTTTGGATTAAAAGCCGTTGGGAGAGAAGCTTCCAGACACAGATATTAAACTCACACGCTCCACGTATGAGTTATAAATAGATTTTCAGCCCATTAAGGCTCATCTTTCAAATCTTGTCGTTAATTAAGCTTAGAAATACTCAAGTAATTTCTATTTAATGAACTTGCTCAATTACGTCTGCCCTCTTTTTGGTTTAATCCTCCCCGCTGTAAGCAACGAATGCCCGCTCTTCGTCTCTGTCTCCGTCTGCGCTTGCTCGTCCTTTTGTTTTGTGGAGTAAATCTCTCTGCCAGCTCTCCCCGGCCTGCCCCTTCCCCTTTGTGTGTTTGTCTTAGCAGTGTTGATGCATCACACCCCGCACGCACTCAGAACAAATCACTGTCATTTGCACTGGCAGCCTGCTTCCAGTAAAAAGGTTGAGGTGGTTCTCTGCGCGCTGTCTCTCTCTCCCTCTATCTCTCACTCACTCCCACAAACACAGATACAGTTTAAAAGAAAAAGGAACATAAAGCTCAAAAGAAGACAAAGCAAATGTCACCTTATGAATGATGCAGAGGATCAATAACAGAATGTATCATCTCGTCAAACTAATAAAAATCGAACTACTGGAAGAAAAAAAATCAGAAATTTCAAAAATAACCAAAATTTCCAAGTATCTGATTTTGATGTAGTAACACTGACTGGGTTAGCTTTTCTGTTCTGCATCACAATTAAAGCACAAACAGAAAGTCATTCATGCTTGTTTGGGAGGTTACAGTACGGAAAGTTGGCATTGCGTAAAAGTTGGGGAAATTAAAACAATTCAAATGCTTAGATTTTAACTAATTTAGACTGGATGCAACATTTCAATTATATAAAATGCCCATGTGCATAATTGTTGGGATTTAAACTCCTGAACTCCAGACAACAAGTGGTTAGATGGACGTGACTGTGGAGGAGGGTATGTGGGGGCTACAAAAGCACATGGAGTGGGTCTGCACTGCTGAAGAGATGGATTTAAAAAAAAAAAACAGGATTTCACAGAGTGGAGTTCAAGTCATGTAGCAAGGAAAATGTAATTCTGACTTATTTTACTTTTTATGAAATTATAGAGCAAAGTTACTCATGTGTTTATTCTCATAAACCTTATATTTATTCATTGCAAACACATAGTTGCCCTTATTGGTATCATATTCTGACTTAAGTTTTCTTGATGTGGTGCAATTCTTTTAGGAACATTCAGGTGGATTACTCTGGAAACTTTATATGTGTTGTTACTGAGTTTAAAGCACCAGGTGTCAGGTCCTTCTGATAGCAGCAAGAGGCACTGTTGAACACATTCTGAAAAGAGAAAATCTGAGTCACACAAAGACAGAATTTTATCACATATCTTAAGTGAGAGGCACAACAGGAGCTCAGGTGTTGGAGCAGGTCGTCCTTGACTCTGAAACTCAAATCTGCTCCTGAGGTAAGCTCCTTACATCAGCTCGTGAATCTGTGAGTGGGTGAGAGCGAGGCTTTTCAAAGTGCTCACACTGTCTTCAGGATAAATGTGCTTTACTTAAGCAGCCCACTTACCTTGAGGCGTTGAAGATTTTACTGACAAATTATCAGAAAAACAACTTGACCCAGGATCCTCTTTGAAGCCTCTTGCAGGTTTCATCAAAGACATGATGCAAAGTTCACGTGTCTGAACAAACCTAAAGACAAACCCCTGTCCACACTTTGGGCCTGGTCTACCAAAGGTTTGCACGTGTAAGAAACACATGCCAACTTGACAGCGTACATAAAGCTACATGACTAATCAGGTGCACCATGGATTGTGTCTGTCAAACAGGCATAGTTTAGCATATCTGCCTTCATGAATATGCAGAATATATGCAGATTATCAGACAGTTACAATTCTGGGAGGGGGAGATGCAAATGTATTCCTTTAGCATCTGCAATGTGATTTATCAAACCTGAAACTGATTGCACTATGTGCTTTTGCATCTATATTTAGCCCATATATTTGAAAAGCTGGAGCAAGCTGGCACAGTTACGTACAAAATGGCTGTGGTCATTATGGCGAGAAGGAGGCATAGGTGCAGTGAGGGAGAGAGAGTCTTTCGTGCATCTGTCAACATATTTGGACTGTCAGATATTAAAATAGAAGAGAGGCACACCGTATATCCAGAAATGCCATTTTTGAGCTGCTGGATGAGCTAAGGGCTGATTTTGTCACAAAAAAGAGCCTGGCAATAGGAAAAATTCCTTGAAACGCTGCATTTTCTTGTATCTGGATCATTCCAGCACACCAGCACAGTTAGTGCCAGCATCTCCCAGAGCACTTTTTCTGGTGTCCTGTCCCTGTCAGTAATGACTGCTATGGGAAAGAATATCCAGTTCCCAGTAAATGACTCAAGACACAGCTTTTTATGTTATTAAACCGAAATGCAAAACATCAAGAATGAACTTAAATATTGTGGCATGTTTTGAAACAAGGATCTTAGTAAATCAGACCCTTTGACTACATTTTATAGCCTTCCAGCTGCATCAATTCTCAACCTCACTCCTGCACCTTAAATAACACACTTATCGTTTTGTGTGAACAGCAACTGAGCCGTAGTTATGTGCAGCTCGACAGCTTCTGCCTCATACATTCAGTTTACAGGTTGTGCATGTGACAGTTTGGAGACTTTGCTGTCGTATCATTATCAATAAACAAGTTTCCATTCACATGTCAAGATAGAATCTGCCACAACATATCCAGAGCCCTTGCATCTATAATGAAACCCTGTTGTCACACCAGCACAAGGTTTTAGAGTAAAAGTCAATAAAACATAAAGAATAACATTAAGTTTGGTTCTGCAGTTTCTCTCCTACACAAAACGGATTGAAACATTTGCCCTTCTGTGTTATTTGCTGCTTCTGTATCTGTTGTAAATCTACAGGGAGGCTAAAGAGCGATAACATATTTCTAAAGTGCAGCACTATTATTCATCTGACGCTGTGTTCTTCACCTAATGGCTGCAGTGTTAAAGAAATATCCTCTCTCTCTTTGCTTCCCTCTGTATAACTGCAGGATGTTTCACTTTCTAACAAGCTGGATGTTGACTTTGTGTGCTGCTGTTTGAACCAGGTTTGATGTTTCTGACCTTTACAGTAAATGTGCTGTAAAACTGACAGAAAGTGAGATACTGGAGGCTAAAAAATATCTGCAGAGCCGAAGTTAGACGATGGTTGTGTGTGGGTCTCGCCTTGAAAATATGACAACTTTAAAATGTGATGCAAAAGTATTCCTCTTGGATCATTTCAGATCACTTTCCCCCCGAATATTTTTATGTTCTTGTTGTAGCACAGATAAAAGCTTGTGTTCACGTCAACTCGCAGGAACAAAAGGCTCCATCCGGCACTTAAAACACAGCTTAGACAGTTCACAGTAATTTTCAACAGAGGAACGAAGACTGTTTTTTATAAATAACATAACAGTCGCAGATGTTTTCTCACTGAAAGAGAAACTACTTCAGGTTTTGTCTTAGTGTTTTAGCCATTGATTGTACAAACAATTGACAATGTGCCTTCGTTTCCACACACCATGAGCTTTGATGCAAAAAGACGGCCTCCATGGGCGCTAACATATATTGAACTGGTGCACTTAAGCATGCACAGGATTGACCGAAGCTTGTTAGGCTGCCGTCACACCTGATCTGTTCACCAGAAGACATGCTAAACCTACGGATCAAGCGTCAGATATCCCATCAGGATGGTAGAGCACACTGGTGATTCCCAATTGGTGGGCTGCCGTCCAAAAATGGTCTTGAACAAAGGAGGAGAACAAAAACACTGTTTGTGCAGAGAGATGCAGGTACATGAAAGCAAGAAGCCATTGAACGTGAAGCTACTCTCAGAAACAAAGCATCCGGTACAGACATTCTCATTTGGAATAAAATATTATCTGCAATAGGTTGGTATTTGGTGGTAGAGAAGCACACCTTCCCTCTTTTGTGGACATATGACAGTGGTAAAATCAGACACAGGATGAAACAAGGAACTGAGTTGCAAAGCAATTTGCAGGAGGAGCAGGAAGACTGGGCATGGAAAAGCAGATTAAATCAGAGCCCAACCAATATGGGATTTGTCAGGCGGATGCTGATACCGATACTGGGGGCAAAAGGAAATCAATATCTGATTTTTCGGCTGATATTCCATATATCTGCTGATACATATAATAAGAACACCTATATACACAGGATACATACTGTACATGAACACATATTGTTATAATACCCAAAATATGATTTTGGGTATGACACAGCAACATTAAAACGCTGTATTATAGTATTATATTTGGTAATGGTGGACATGTGAATTAACAGTAGCAGTTATCATTGGCAGAGAGCAGCATGCCACCTGCCACAGACACACAGGAGCAGGAACGACACAATCTCCACACAGAAAAAAAAAAAAAAAGTTTATACATGGGCTACATAATGGCCAATGTCGATTAATTGGTCAGACTCTAGTTTAAATAAAACAACCATTTTTTATTTCTTGATGAAATTTTCTACATGCAATCAGCTGGTGGGCTGGCGTTCAGAATATTTGATGAACTGTGAGCCATGCCTTGTCACCAGTTAAAGTAATGTATTACTGCACAGTACTGGCAGACAGTCACCAGAGGGAGCTCTAACTCTTTTGACCTCACAAGCTGCAGTTCCATTACACGTTTTCACAGTATAAAAGCAATGTTTTTGAGGTTTGGAGAAAGTACAATCGCCCCTTAACAGTGTTCCCATTCAGACTAGAATGGACTTGACAACTTGAGGAAAACATTGTTCTGCAAGGTTCAATTTGAGAGCCTGAACCAACATTTTGGTGGACGTTACTTTTGTTGCTGATGTAGTCAACAAACCAAGGCAGAAGGCATTTAAATATGAACGCCAAAGTCTATACGTTTGGCAACAGCCAGGTACTAGGGACTTCCGGGAGAGGATTTTGACTCAGGAGTTCACACAGGAGTTGTGGATCCAAAACTTTAGAATGACCTGACATTAGACAAACGGTGCGATTTGAGCAAGAATCTAGTTGCACCAGAGCCATTATCCCCTCAGGAGCCAGTACATCAAGGAAGTGGGTGGCGATCGTCCTGTACAAGCTGGCAACCTGGGGGTAAAGGGTAGTCAGTGAAACTTTTGGTGTCAGCAAAATCACCGTATATAGGTGTGTTTGGAGTTTGCCACATCCGGTGATGGGTTCTTGCAAAAAAGGTGTTTCCATTGCACTTTATGATAAACTTCAATATCAAAACTTTTTTAGAGGTTTTCAGATATTTTGATGTTTCTGTTATCATCTTTTTATTGCCATGTTTAGGATTTGCCCAGTTCTAGGCGCAATGGAAACGTGACTACTGTGAATATTTGCTCTCCATTAATGCATACCACTGTGAATATTTCTCACTGTACCAGGTCTGAGTTTCTCCTTTGCTGTCCTCACTTGAAGATGTTTGACCCACAGAATGTGTTTTATCTCCATCACTTAAAGCTGTCCTCCAGATCCTGACCGTTTTCAAAGACAAGTTTCCCATCAGACGATTTCAATAAAGCGACAAAAAAGAGAGGAGTTCAGGTCATAGATGTGAGCCGTGTGTGAGGTGATGTCAGAGATAAAAAAGACAGCTTTCTTTTTCCTGTTTCTGTGAAGTGCTTCTTTTCATTGCATGATTTTACCATTTCAGACCTTGTGAAAATATTTTATCAGGTTTCTCAACAGCACTTCACTTCCTGGGCACACACACACACAGACACACACAGACACACTTATCAAGAAACATAAAAACACCATTTATAAACCCATGTGAATGACAAAGAAGTGACAGTGTTTCCTCCCAGAACTGTTAAACTGCTTTTAAAGAATCGTCAGGGGAGTCACTTTGACTTCCTACATTGTAATGCTTTCCTGAAACCTCAGACGACAAGAGTTCAACGATCTTTAATGTTTCTGTTTCTGCCGTTTCATCCGCGATGAGAGGAGAAATCGAGCTAAAACATTTTCTCTTTCTCTTCCCAGCGTTCTGTGAGGAGGGATGTCGGAGCGGAGGAACCTGTGTGTCTCCCAACACGTGTGTGTGTCCCTCAGGGTTTACGGGACGCCGCTGTGAGACAGGTAAGACCTAAATACCCCTGCTTGACCTTTCACCTGTGAGTGGAGGTGACATCCAGTTGTTTCCAGAGAGTTTCAGTTGTTACATCAGAGGGATGGTAGTCTGTCTTTTTCTCTGGGTCTTGCTCTCTGTCAATTTCACACAAACGCCCACACGTACTAAATCCATCGGTGTTTAAATCGGCGTCTGTTGAAATTGAAGATCCCAGGAGAGCCATAAAGAGGGACGGCTAATTCTTCTTTCCTCTCCTGCATCCTTACCTCCTTCCCTTTGTCACATTTTCTCTGGTACCTCCCCTCCTCCTTCCATTTCCTCCTCCTCTCCTTTTTTAATCATCTTCCCACCTCCAATCCTTCATCATCTCTCCTGCTCCTTCCACTCCCTCCTCTTTTCTCTTCTTATCCTGCCCTCAAATATACTGTTTCTTATCCTCTTTCTTTATTACAGTATTTGCTCACTTTCTAATCCACTCCTTTCCATTCATTCCCTTTTATTCCATCCAGGCTTTTCTCTTATTTCTTCTCCCCATCCCTGTTCTTATTCTCTCATAGCTTCTGTATTGTAATGTCTTAAAGGTGTTCAAGCAGCTCTTATAGAGCCATTGTATCAATGATCAGCTATTTCCAGCTTGTTGCCATGGTGTCCCATTAGACTGCAGGTTACACTCGTGCACATATTAGCATGATTTTCTCAGACCGCTGTTGTGTTTACCTTCTGTTGTTGGTTGCTAAATGTTCTAAGAAACCTTGAAGCATGAACGATGTCATGCACTTGTTGATCGCCCTCTCTTTACCTGCATTTATATGCATCACAAGACAATCACATAAATGACAAACTTTCATGGCTGTGATACAATTCAGGGAAAGCTCATTCCGAACAATTTGATTCAATTAAGTCTGATTTACTCATGTTCAAAGAAAATTGAAGGAGAAAAGTACAGAGATTTTTTTTTCTTTTTTTTATAACTTTTCTATCTTTAGTTATGATGATTTAATACCAGGTCTATTCTGCACCTTGTAAAGTAATAATGAACCACACGCTCAGGCCCAGATATGGCTCTGTTATAGGTAAGTGGTTGGAAAAATATGGTTATTTTTGGCTATCTTTGTCACTGGCTTGAAAAAGTCCAAGAAAAGTGAAGCTAATGGTTGGAGATGGCAAAAGTTATCGTGTCACCAGGAAAGAAGTGCTATTTTGTTATCTTTTCCCTCATACTTTTAGCATCATCTGCATGGTTTGGTATTGGTCTGCAAGAAGCTCCAGTGAAGAAGGTAGATCATCAAAATATTATGTTAATATTATCATTATTTTGTGTCTTTGAAATTCATCTACAGACAGTAATTTTTCCAGAAGAAGACATCAATCAAGTTGAAACAGCACATCTTTTTTTCTGCATAATGGTAAATGAGCTCATCTGAATCATACTTAAGTTCCCTCACGTCACTGAACTGTAGACGACCTGTGCTCCCTCTGAGCTCCATAAAAAATCCTATTATCTGTGTGTGGATAATGGATTAGATGATCACAAACAATTACCTTTGTCAAAAGTCCAGAAAAGTGGAGCTGACAGCCAAATATCAAACCTGGACCCTGATGCACATGCTTTCATGTCTGAGCCTTTAAAGCTTTGAGAGTTAATCAGCGGCAATCAGCGTGTAACACAGTTAATGAAAGTCGGCACTCAACCAAGGACTAATTAACCCAATAAACAGCAGCAAATATCTATCAATTAATTAGCACTTCTCTGCGGTGTTTTCTGAAAATAAATTGCATATGCAAACGTGGTATTTCAACAATGCAACTCACGCAGACTCGACAAATGTGGCTGTAATTTGAATTTTAATGACAAACAGAATGCAGGATTAGTTTAAAAAAAAAAAAAAAACAGTTTTCAGTCTGCAGAAGGATTCCACTGGATTCCTTTGAACCACTTTTAGAGGGGTTAAAAGGAGGAGGGGGGAAACTGCTGAAGAGGGGAGTAGATGAAGAGGAGAATTTGAACTAACACATCATCTCACTAATGAGGCTCCTCCCCGTGGCCCTCTGGCTGCTGCCTGAGGCGCCTGCAGATGTGATGCAGAGCAAAATCATTCCGTCTCTCTGTGTAAGACTCTGCTCGTCTCAGGGTGTCAAATTATTTCTTTCTTCAATGAGATCTCGTTCATTTCAAGGGCTGATTTTCAACTCCCTGCATGTTCTCAGGGAAACCGCCAACCTTTGTAAACTCACTCAGATAAGCACAGAAAGTGATGAGTGTATTTGGCAGATTATTTCTTTGTTGTATCAGTGCTTCTTGGCAGTACATCTTACACTGTTTGAAAGTCTGTTGATTTCTCCTTCAAATGGAGCCACATTTTTAAGGAACATAAATTGGTGGGATGAGCAGCAGAGCGTAATTTGTTGTATTTATAAACTGTCAAATCCTTTCTGCCAATGCCAAACATTTCAATCTGCTGTTACTATTAGCTCTTGCTTAGATTCACGTTGACCAGTGAAGGCATCTCACAGAATCTGCCGTCTTTGCACATATGGACAAACCAGTTGCAGCTGATTTGTATTTCATGGGTGACCTTTGAAAATGTGCTGATTGGGAGTAGAACAGAGTAGTTGGCTTGTGCAATCTAATTTGTATTGATAGGTGATAAAAACTTGACGAATAGAGGATCATGTCATGCTTTTCAGGAGCATCTTGTGCTCAGAGGTCATTGTCATGTCAGGGGTGAGCAAAGTGGCTCTTTAGTCCCTGATCTGACAACTAGTGGTGTGCACAGACAGGGGGCCAAATTGTTGAAAATATGCAAAAAAATGACCTATAAAGGGCCAAAAGAAGAACTGAAGTGTCCTTTTACTTGATTAACCACGCTAATCTGCCTCTTTGGCTGGTGAAAACATGATAAGCTACCCTCCAGAGAGCCAAAACACACACTAAAGTGCCTTCTTTTGAGCCAAAACATGTGTTTAAAGTGCCCTCTTGGGAGCAAAAACACACTAAAATGCCTTCCCGTGTGCTACACTTGCACGAAAGGGCATCTTTTAAAAGGAGACAAAACACATACTTAACCCTACAAAGCCAAATGTATCATATTAGATACATGAGTTCAAGACCTCTATCTCACCAAAAAGATAAATAGCTGTTTTAGAAACCTGTTAAAAAATATTCTGTAACACTTCAGATTAGGGAACATATATTCATTAATTTGTAGTCAATAAGTAATAATTAGGAGTTAATATATGGAAGAGTCTGAATTCATGGTGCGTTAGAGGTAGAATAAGGGGTTAATGCATGCTTAATAGATACTAATTCGGGGCTAGTAAGCTACTTATATGCATGTTAATAAGCACCTAGTTAATAGTGACTATTTGTTCCCTAATCGTAAGTGTTACCAAATATTCTACCACCTTGAGGATTGTCATATCACTACAGTCAGCTGAAGTTGTATTTTGGCCCTTATCAAAATGTCTCCTCTGAAATATCCACTCACATATTTTCAGGAAAATCATTGCTTGATTTTCAAGAAGTTGCAACAAGAGTAACACCAAAATAGTTACTTAAAAAAAAGCATGAAATAAATGCATAGTTACAGAAAAAAAATGATAAAATAGTTTGAAAAACTGTCCAGTGTGTCAAATGTGATACAAGAAATATATCATGAATGAAATGATAAAGCAATATTTTTTTGTGGATTTGGTTGAAAGGGTTAATAAACATCTCTATTCCAAAAAATTTGATTTTTTTGACCATTTTTTTACAGGGTTAAGTGTCCTCCTTGCTGGTGAGCCACACTTACCCGCCCCTTTGGTGAAAACATGATGAGCTGCCCTCCTCTTGGGCGCAAAAACATGTGCTAAAGCGTCTTTTTCTTGGGAGCAAAATGCACGGTAGAGGTGTATTTTTTGTCTTCTGCCCCTGCCCTTTAAATTATCTGTGCCACTGCAACTGGGTCTTGCGGAATGTTTCAGTTTCTCCACACTGTAACCTGTAACGGGTCCCTGTGCCTCTGGTGTGATTGTAGTGTAAGTGAGAAGAGCTGAAAAATAAACCCACCTCCGTGTCCTTACAGTGCTGTCAGGGCTTTTTGAAATTACAGTAGTCGACTTGCCGTAGGCATCTTGTTCAAGCTGTACAGAAGCTTCTTGTTTGAACTTTGTGTGCGACATGTTCTCTGTGTTCCTCTCTCTAAATCCATCGCTCTCTCACCATCTGTCTGTCTTCTCTGTCGTCTCTGTCTCCCTCTCTGCTGCTCGTCTCTCCCATGTAATAACCCACATCACCGCTCTGCTGCCTCCTCTTCCCCGTGGTTCGTGCTGTCGCTCCACAGGAGGTTAAGAGCATCTAAATATGAGGCCGATGGGAACAGTCGATCTCTTCCCCTCATCTTCTCATCTTCTCCCACGTTGATCCGTTCCTCTGGGTATCCTGTCTTCTCCGCTGGGCTCAAAGAGTTGCCACAGATCATCTGTTTGATCCTGGGGATTTATTTTCTGAAATATTTTACAGTGAAGGATCAAAAACAGAGCATCCGACCTAGCTATGAACTCACAGCTCACAGATTTTGGAGTACATACTGAACTCTGTGCCAAAACAACTCATGTAGGTACTGAAAGTGTACAGCAGAGTGTGGGGTCGGGTCGTAACAGAAGTTTGTGTCGGTGTGACTCTACGGGATGCGTCAGGACTTGATCAGAGGTAAAATAAAGTTGCTGTGCCTTTATTGTGTGTTTCAGAGTATGGGAGTCACATCTTGAAGTGCAGCCAAACCACTCTGTTAGTACAAGCCTCTTACTGCCAAGTTTGTAAAATGACGGCGCCAAACAAGATGTAACTAATGTCCAGATGTGAAGTCAGAGCATTCTCTAAACAACATTAAAGATTCAGCGGTATGTAAAACTGATTAAAATGTTGGCGGGTGCTGTTATCTTCTCCATATTGTGAGTCAGACTGTTAGCCACGTAGCATACACACAGAAACCAGTTAATATAGAAGCTAGAACAGCGACTGTAACTGCTGTTTATTCCTCAGTTGTGTGAAGAAGTCACTGAATGACGGCTTATTGTGCTTTATTTAAGATGTATTAAGATATGAGGGGTTAAACAAAAAGTGAGTCTAAAGAACACCCTATTTAGAAATAGAAATTACAACAGATAATAAACTTAGACCATCTGAAATCTATGCCTAGAGTGTGTCCAGATTGCAACTGGGAGCAACCACTGTATAAGAATGTGGCTTTCTATGAGTGCTTTAAGAAGGGGGAGGGGCCCAAGGCAGCATTCATTGCTTGTGTAGAAGCAGTAGGAGGCCCCAGTACGGCATCCATTTTCATTAGAGTCTCCGAAAGTCTTCTTAAAAAAAAAAAAGGCACAAGAGGGGTCTGAAAAGTTGCTAAGTTGGCAACACTGTGCACAGGAAATTTGAGGATAAGGGTCAGTGACCCCGCATCAACATCTCGTGAGTAACATGTCCGTTCGGTGGCGTGTCCTCAAACTAAAAGCAGGACAGGTCACCATATTTTTGACTCCTAATGTCCCGCTTTTTGATACCCTTCTGTCGGGGTGCCAGACATGACGATCTGACCCCAGAAAGTGGAGCTAGAAACATTACAGTCCTTTTATTGGTCGAAAGAATGGTCACCTCCCGTGTGACATAACCCTGCCATGTTTAAATCTCCAGTCGACTTTGTGAAAATTACTTCTTTTTTGTTTAGAAAACGACATCACTATGAGGAATTGATGGATCCATCGTTGCTCTTTGTTTACTGTCACATTTTTCTTCTTTGCTGGATTCATTAGCGGGGTACACTGTGTTGTGCTGCAATGTCATCATGCTATTATATAGCTGGCACAACTGCAAGTATGCGGCTTACACGCTGACTACTAAGACCCTGTTTACACGACAACTGTTTTCAGGTGAAACGCAAAAGTATTGTTTTTTTTGTCTCCATTTTACATGGAGAGGGTGTTTTTGCCGACCAAAAACGCAGACTTTTGAAAACACAATCCACAGTGGAACTTCTCTGAAATGCTGTTTTCACCATCCTTGTGTAAATAATAAGCCGGGGAAATCTTGGATACGCTGACATCACGTACAGCTCTGTGTGTGCGCAAAAAGCCTCAGCTGTGTCAGGCACGAACCAAAAAACAACAACAACAGCGACCTAATGCTTCGTTCTTCTGCTGCTGAATCTACTGACTGCCTTCTACCAAAACGTGCATTTATTGCACTATTTCTGCAAATAGAGAAGAAGTTTTTAATATAAACTTCAGATGCTCAGCTCACCTCATCTTCGTCCTCTATACTGTTGTCATGTATACAGCTTCTACAGTTATATCGCCTCAGTTTATCCGTGTAGACGCAGGTTTTTTGCGTTTCAGGATGAAACGCTGTGAAATGTTGTCGTGTAAATGGGGCCCAAGAAGTGTATGGTTGGCTGTTGAATTGCTAGATCCATACCTGATCACCTGGTGGAAACAGGGGTCTAGCCAATAGCTGAAGAGTACCTTTTCTCAAATGTGACCTTGTGTCAAAAGAACTTGGACTTCAAGCTCTGTTATTGGTCGGCTTGATGATGTCATGTCTTGCTTTTTTACATATTCTTGCTGTTTGATCAAAAGCAATATGCTTGTGCTGCAATTTATCTTAAAACACTGAGACACTAAGGAAAAGTAAGCCCAGAAACGTAGCCTGACTGGGAATGGCGAATCAGACAGTCATAGTGACACAGACCTATGATTACAAAAGTATATGAAGCGTGAAACACACAAATTCGAAGACCCCATCTTGATCTCTAAACATGCAAAGACCTGTTGCCAAAATAAAACCTCATCCTTTATTTAGATCCTCTATTGGTTTAAAACACATCAGTATGCAGAAAAAACTGTTAATTCGTATTCATTGGAGCTAAATGAGACTTTGTAAAGGTTTCAGTGGTCGTATTAGCAGCTCTGCGTGTGTCCATTAGCGCTCTGCTTTGGTCTGTGGTCACTTCAAATGATCTTTTAATCCAACAGGCTGTTAATTTAATGTTCATTCACTGGTCACAGACTATCAGGTAGCAACAAACAAAAGCCCCGCTCGCTGTTGTTTCTACTGGAGGACACATTACTGTAAATAGCCCATGTAACACTTTCCATGATAGCTGTTTCAGTAGGTTAGTAGGGCTGAGATAAGTGTAATTATGTAAAGCTCAGTGGGCCAGAGGATTCTCCAGAGAGCCGCAGGATTATTTTAACTTCATGTGTGGATTAATTTCTGTTTCCTCGCTGAGCTAAAACTCACTGCTCTCCACAGTTCTGGCTGTCAAAACGTCTTCTTTTCCCCCCGTTGGGAAAATTCATAGACGGGCGGAGGAGAAGCCCTGCAGAAAGTACTAAGTGTTCTCGTTTGCATGGTAATGGAAGGAAACAGAGGGAAATGTGAGATGCCATCTTGCTGCTTTTCTTCCTGCTGCAGAAACAAAGATTGATGGAGTGTACGTGCGTGTGTGTACTCAAGCTTATTGTACTTAATACCTCAGGAAGGTCACCTGTCCACTTCACTGCCACAGGCAAAGAGAACTGAGGGCTGTTCACACTAAAACACACTTTCATGCTAACAAATAGCTTTATATGACTACTGAGCTACAGGAGTTATTGACTGTGTTTGAATGAAATGAGTTTTTATTACTTCTAAATAAAAAGGCCTTACAAGGCGGATGATAAATGGGATTATAAATAACATGTGCTCTCTATGAAAAGAGATTCATTGTCCTTAGAATTGGATATTTGTGAGCTGCTGCACAATGTCTGCTGTGGATAATTACAGGTCTCAGATCAGGTTTTCTCTCTCCATGTATTTATTTCTGTGTCTGGTGGATTCATCGAAACAAATGTGAATTTTTTTATGTTTTATTTTCGACAAGATTACATTGTTCAGCCATTTGCTGCAAGAAGGTTAACCCTCTCAAAAGTCTAAAGACACATGCACATTTCTGCAGCTCAGTTGTGAAAAAAGCAAAGCGTAATTGAGCGTTTTCAGAGGATCTGCAGCCCCTTAGTTTCTGACCTTGTTATCCACGCAGTGATCCAAGTGTATAAGGATTCTGAAACTGCACCGTGCTGATTATCTGTCTGAATATAGGGGCCTGCAGATTGATGCAGATGCAGAAAAACACCAAAACAAACGTGGCTAGTGCTTCAGAAGACTATACTTATCATTTATAACGTGACCCTGACAAGAAATGGGTAACTGTCAAAGTCTTGCAGCCACAATTACAACAACGTATCTCAAGTGTTTTGTTTAAGCCATTAGCCTCCAAATGTCCATAACAGAGATGGGATTTATGGCTCTTTGAAATGAATACAATCTAGAAGAGTCAAAAAGCTGTTCAAAAACTATCTATGTTAAGTACTTATTTATTTTTTAGAAGTCAACCAGGTGTAACTCATTGCCCTCAAGAAAACAATCACTGTTAGCAGTTATAAGGTAAGATTTGGATCAGAATGAGTAAAACTGGCACATCCCACCAGTATACACTCTCTTGGTGGGAATTATTTCATTTGGTTTGTATTTTATTGTATATATTCCTTGAAGAAAAAGCTTATGTGAATTGAGCATCCAGTAGACAACTCAAATCCAGAGATGTAATTGGTGAAGGCAGCATGGACAACTCAAGTCATAGCTGCAAATGTGGTGCCTCATGCAGTTAGTGCTTTACACCAGGAGATGGTTGACGTCTTTCACTTCAATCTGAGCAACATTTGTGGGCATGTTTCTCCTCAAAGTTTTGTAGTTTATAGAGTTTGAGACGCCCCTTGATTGTGGAGACTACAGAGAGCAAGAAAGTGAATTTTAGTTAGAGAAAACTTACAATGCTGAGAGCTCTGTTCATCATTGACAAAGTACTTCATCAAGTGATGTCTGATTCAGATTCTGGACAGAAATATTCATCCTCTGGGGACAGAAGTGACACTGCTTCCGTGTTACAGTCGAAGCTGCTTCTACCGCTTTACTTTTACAGATGTTTACAGATGTTCTGTACCTGAGTGACTTTTCTCCCATCACAAACTTTTGGTCATACTGATGATTTTTCTCATTTACAATTTATCAAGCTACAACCTTTTCAAAAATAGTTGATTTCAAAACTGAATATTTTATTGAAAAAACTGTGGTGCCTAAAGGGTTAATTCAGAGTGCAAACTGAGAAATGAGCCACTCAGTTGTTTTTGCAGCAGCCGGTCTGAAGCAGAAGCTTTGACAACTGCAGTTTTAGCACTTTTGTACTGGTTTAATATTTTTTTTTAGATCTGGGGTCACTGCTTGTTTTTTCACGCATGCTTATGCAAATAACTCTTGTCATTACATCACCACAAGAGCCAGTTCAAATCTCTGTGTAAAAGTTATGTTTCCCTCTAGGTTGTTATCAGAAATAGTGCAGAAGCCTGTTTTTGCCTCCACGTTTCCAGGGTTGCTTGGCTTGAAGATGGCCAGAGCAGTTATGTCAAGGCGAGAGAAAAATATGTTTTTAATTATAGGGACCTTTAAATTTAATTGCCCCAGAAGAGGAAAAACACCAGGTTTGTGAGTTGTATGTACTCGTACAAGACAAAATAAATGTCAGAACCAAGTTGTTTGTCGTGCTGTTTGAAGTTAAAGCAACTTCTCAGTCGTTATCTTTGTTAACTCATTCATATGAGCCAGCAGCTTAATTCAAAGCTGTGTTCTGCTGCTCACACAGGAACAAAAACAGCACTGATTAACTTCAGATGTGTACAAAAAGGTGATAACAGCTGTGATGCTTTTATCTTGTCATTATCTTCGTTGTTGTTGTTGTTGTTTTCATCACTGGAGCACCACGGTGTAGCGAGGCTCCACATACAAGCGTGACACGAGGAGGGTAATGAGTTTATCGCATGTGGGTGCTGAGCAGTGGAGTGATAATTAAAGGTCTATGAAAGGATTAAAGAACGACATATGAGAGCAAGATAATGAAAACGTGATCACACAGGAGGAGAGGTTTTATTTTATTAGAATCAGTTTTAATAAGGATGGAAATATTTTTCATAGGGCAGCTTAAAGATTCAGACCAATGAGTAATTGCTCTATTTTTGTTAGTTTTACATAAGAGAGCATCTCACTTTAATGCTAGTTCTTAGCTTTTCATCCAAAGTAGTCAATTAGAAATGGATTTTTTGTTTGTTTTGAACATTGTTCCCAATTTAAAGCCCCTGTGACCTCGAAATAGTCTTTATAAATTTTCCTGTTCATAATCCATGATTCAAAATGAGACTATCAGTGCTAAAATTGGGTCTTTCTAAATAACCCTCCTCTTCTTAGTCTCCAAAACATCTTCCAGCTGCTTCATATTCCCGGCTTGTTGTGTTGTTTGTCCTGAGATGCACCTCTCCTACATCTCTCCCCATGTATAGATTTATGCACCACTCGAGGCAGAAGGTATGCATTTTAATTTTCTGAGTAAAATTCACCACAAAGTGAAAAGTATAGGGCTGAAAGTGTTTTAATTGCAGCAGCAGCAGAATACAGAGAAGCCAGAGAGAGAGAGAGAGAGAGATGTGAGGACGGGGAACCAAACTACAAATTTTCAGGACAAGAAAATGAGCGTTTCTCAGAAAAGAATAAATTGCTGCACCTCGTGCTCGTTATAGTAATAGTGCAGTATTTTGTAGTATCAGTGAAAAGTCTGTGGATGAGTCACTCTTCATAAGTTATGGGCAGAGACGTCAGAGAGTCAGGGCTGGATTATTGTTATTAAAGAACTGGCAGCATCATCCCTGTGTGCTGGGGACGCTCAGACTTGATGGACTATTTTTTTTTTTGAGTTCTTCTAAACAGCATAATGTCTTTTCATCCTGTCATTATCTGCTCATTGTTTTGGCAAATGTTGCTTTTATGCTTGTAGTATTTTGAGAAACTAGTAATTCTGTGGCTGACTGGTAAGCGTGAAAAGGGGTTTAATCATTGAGTTGACGCCGACGTCCCCACTGTGTAAAAGTTATACTTTAATCTGCCAGCTTGTGTCAAAAAAAGTATTCACAAAAACAGTGATTAAAAATGGGAGATTCCCAGGCAAAGTGTCTCATCTTGTACTTGTGGATTTCTCATCTGAAAGTCTTTGTTCGATGCAGTCGGATCAGAAAATGGCGTTTTGGCAGCTTTTGAATCAGAAGATCATACTAGGGATGTTTTTCGTCCCAGGCTCAGGAGAATAAAAGACAAAACCTGTTGAGCCCTCTCCACTCTCCCACTCCCAACAAAGGCTAGCGAAAACACATTTTTAACACAAGCAGCAGTTTATTCAGTTTGGTTGAGGGCAATGCCTCACATAACAAAGAAGCAAATAACCTTAAAATGTTTAATTTCCCTATCCAAAATAAAGAGTCAAACAAAATACAGGTTTCTTACCTGACAAACTAACCACAAAACAGGAGAAAAAAACCCAGAGAGTTAAATTAAAAAAGCTTCTCTCTCCTACTGAAACTGCTCTGTACATTTAACATACATGGAAGAATCATTCACATGAGAGGCTCTTTGTGAAACTTTGCATTTTGGCATTTATGTGGAAGTTGTGTAAAATAAAATAATGATGTGAAAGAGCTCATGGCAAGAGTATAAATCATTGGTTTTTAAAAACTCTGCCTTCTCTTAACCCTGTGGTGCATAGTGGTCACTACAGTGGACACCTATTTAAAAGTTCTTTACTCCTAAATTCAATGGTTCATGTGGTGGAAATTCATATTAAACTGTGTCAGGATATTTTTATTCTTAGGGCCTGAAAAAATGTTTTCAATTTTTTTTCCAAACATATACATATATATATTTTAAAATGTTACAGACAAACATTTGAGGGTGCAAAAGCTTATAAATTATAAATTATTTAGTGTTAAAATGGATGAAAGAGAGTTAAAATGTTTTGCAAAGAATTAAAAAAGATTATTCAAGAAATTACCATAAAAAAGAAAGAAAAAAGAAAAGAAGTCAAACAAACAAACAAACAAAAAAGTCCTGTTTCCATTAAGTTCACATGGTTTTATGTTAAATGCTCAGTTACAAATATTTGGAAAAAAACAAAAAAAAAACAAAAGAAAAAAAAGTAAAACTTTTCGTTCATGCCTTAAGACAAATTAAAAACACTCAAGGGAAAAATCCTGACACTGACTTTCATAATTCATGCATCAGAGGGTTAATAATTCAAAGAGCGTTTCCTCATAAGATTGTCTTCACAGTTTTTGAAAGTAATGTTTTAATTTTTACTTTGTTTTTCGATCCTTTTTTAAATTACTGAGCCCCCTGCTCCAGCTTTCGACCATCTCCCCGCGCTGACCTCTCCTTTATTCTGCTCTTACAGGGTCAGACAAATACAATCTGCTCTCTGCGTATTCGCACACTCTACCAACAGCTTTGCAAACATGAAACATTTAATGAATAAATCATGACAAACACAACACGCTCGTTCTGCGTGTGTGCTCATTTCAGTTCATGGAAATGCTAATTTGAGACGCTGAGTGTTTTTTTTCTTCTTTTCTCTAAAATCAGCAAACGAGCAACAAAATGGATTCAGTTCTTTATCAGATCTTTCTGCAACACGACCACACAGATTTCCCTTTTATTCTCCCTGGGGCCAAAAAGAAGAAGATTTAATTTATTTACCAGGGTTTAATGAAATGTCTTGGTCTGGATTTGCGTCTCAAATATTTGGCGTTTCCCCAAAAAAGACAAACAGAGAAGAAGAAATTCAGCCCAGGCTAACAGCTACAACAAATAAAAGCAAAGTAAATGGACGGTGAGAGATGTGAGACAGGCAGCTGTAGCTCTGCTGCTCACTTTGATGGATACAGTTGTCAGTGTTGATGGGGACCCAGCGGGGGATTGTGTCACTATTGCTGCTGTGTGAACTCACACAGAGAGGCAGTTGGCATCACGGTGAATGTTACGTTTGATCAGATTAAATGCTTTCAATGAGTTGACAGTAGAGGTGCACAGGCATGAAGTTATGGGAACGTTTGTGGAAATTTAGAGGCTGAAACTACTATTTGAGCTGTTCTTCTGTGGCTTAGTATTTTCAAACAGGGGTGTAATCATGTCTGGAGCTCAGTTACATGGTGGCCTTTAAATGCAAAGCAAAAAAAAAACAAAAAGAGAAAAAAAAAAAAAAAAAAAAAAAAAAAAAAAAAAAAAAAAAAAAAAAAAAAAAAAAAAAAAAAAAAAAAAGACAACCAAACAGGGACAACAGCAACGCCAAAAAGGAAGACAGGACCAAAATAGAAGAAAATCGCCAACAAAAAAGGCAATACAATATCACAAAACAGAAAAGAAAAACTACATGAAAAAAGAGAAAGTTACAAAACACAATAACACAACAACAAAAAAAGAACACAGGAAAACAAAACAAAAAAAATATGACAACAAAGAAACTATGAAGCACACAACAACAAAAAAGAGAACAAGAAAAATAACAAAAAGAAGAAAAAAAATTGCAAAAGCTGAAACTACAAGAGCAGAAAGATGGAAGTGTGGCAATAACAAAAAAAGACCAAAAAAAAAGACATGATTACAAAAGGAATGCAAAAAAGTAGGGAAAATGACAATAAAAAAGAAAAAAACAGGTATAGAGAAGACATCCAACCACAAATAAAGAACAGAACATCAAAAATAGAAAACATTTCAACAACAAAAAAATTAGATAGTAGCTAAAGAAGAAGTAATAGAGTGATTATGAAGCAATAAACAAAAACAATAATGAAATAGATCAAATCTGATTACAAAAATGAACACAATAACAGGAAGAACAACATGGCAGGACAGGAAAAGAGAATGTGACAAAAAAGAGAAATTCAAACTTCATGTTGTTGTGATTTCTCTTCTAGGCCACCATACAAAATGGGCAATATGGGTTTATTCTTCTCTTGTTGTGTTTTCTTCTTGTCGTCATTATCATTTAGCGTTCTCTTTTTTGATGTCGTGGTATTTGCACTTTAGGGCCACTGTACAATAAGGAAATTTAAGTTTTAAAACTTAAGTTACGCCTGTGAGACAAAACGGGGTCAGTGTTTAAAATATTAAATTACATTGGATTAAGTCATCAGACCTCTAACATGCAGTTTAGGCAGCCTGTGTTGTGTATCTGTGCACTAAAACCTGCACACACACACACACACACACACACACACACACACACACACACACACACACACACACACACACACACACACACACACACACACACACTGCTCCTTGGTTGAAGGGTTGGCCGCTCTCAGCCACCAGTCACCTCTAATCTCTGCATGTTGCAGCGGGATGTCAGGCGGGGAATCTTTCGGTGTTGCTCTGACCTGAGAGTCTGACAGAGGGCAGGCCTCCCTGCAGCTGTCACGTCTGATTACCTACAGCACAGCAGGCTAACAGCACAGCCACAACACACACACACACACACACCTCTCTAAACAGCTCGACCTGGGTCTCTCTTTTATCTCTCTGACAATAAATGTGTGTGTGTGTTTACTTCAGACGGGGCCAAAGGTATCAAATGTGACTCTCGCAGCGGGGCAGGAGCATCAGAAAGTGTTTATAGCGCAAGATCAGAAGGTCAGGATGGTTATTGTCTGTGGATAGAGACACTGTAGACGTAGTGCTTTGATGCTATGGGGAGGTTTTGCTTGTATTCTGTCAGCTCGGTTCGTAAGACATGGGTTTGAGCTTGAATCAAGAGACGGTTGACCAGCAGGTGTCGACTTGAAGTGACGTGAAGATAAGATGATACATCTCACATTAAATCTCTACGACCTAATCAAACTCCGCTTAACCTCCTGAGACCTGGGCCTTTGTCTGCTGTGTTTTTTTTTTAAATTTCTACTTGCTATTTGGGACGAGTAGGACCTTAAAGGTATCATACCTAAACTTGGTCTTGTACTGGCAGTTTGGATTTTAGTGTTATGAGTTCAATAAAAATTCAGAAATTTGGGTTGAATGTGAAGATAAAAAGATACAAAGACAAAAGTGTGGGTTAAAAATGACAAATCAGATTTTAAAGAGCAAAATTAAAATACAAAAAGTCACAAGTATGGACTTCAAGTCACTAAAGTCACTATAAGGTGACTAAAAGTTGATATAAGAAGAGGAAATGTCAAATTAATGAGATAAAAAATCAAAAATACGGACAGAATGTGAAATTTAAGAGGTAAAAATACATAATTACAGGTTTAAAATTCAAAATAAGATTTAAAAAGTTAAAATTGGTATTTAAAAAGTCACAAGTATGGAATTTAAGTCAAAATATGAAATTAAGAGTTTAAAACTAAAGGATAAAAAGTCACTTTCAGGAGATTAAAAGTTGATATGAGGAAAGAAAATGCCAAATTAGGGTGCTAAGAAGTCAAAAGTGTGGACAGAAGGTCAAATTTAAGAGATATAAATACATGATTATTGATTTAAAATTCAGAACAAGATTGAAAAAGTCAAAATTAGAATATAAAAAGTCACAGATCTGGAATCTAAATCAAAATATAAAATCAAGAATTAAAAAATAAATGATAAAAAGTCACAACAAGGAGATTAAAAGTTGGTATAAGGAAAGATAAAAGTCATCAATACAGTTGTTTTCATCAAAGCAGGTGTAATGTGATATCACCAAAAATATGAGGCCAGTGAACTTTTTGCTAATAGATCAAAGTTTTAAAAATTGAGGGCAGAAATGTAATATCCATTTATATTGACACATAAGAGGTTAAAAAAACTCCTGATTTCCATCTTATGGTCCTTAAAATAATTTGCAAAGCTGAAAGCTACTGTAAATGTTTCTCTCACACTGACAGCATGACACATATAGACATAACAGTCAAACCAGACTCTTGCCACCTCTTCTTGTTTTTTTTATTTGTTTTAAAGTTGTCGAGGGTGTGACTGAAGGTCAGTTTTAGCCCAAAAGGTGTGTGCATAGGTTGGACTGAACCGCTGGAGGCCAGAAAGAGCTGCGTTCAGGTACCAGCGCTCACAGCATACATAATGGATGAGAGTGACCCATCTTTCAGAGGAGCCGGGGCCCGATGCCTCTGGGTTGTGCATGTGTGTGTATAAAAATAAATAACTCAAAGACAAAGCAGGAGAGTGAGTGTGGAGAAGAAATGGAGGATTGCATGAAGAAAACAGCCCCAAATGGTGTGATTTGAAAGACTTTGATCCCTGCTGCTGCTGAGCTGTTGGCCGTGTAATGCGTGCAGCTGCTGACCTCGCTCTGCTGCTGTTGCGGGGGTTTGTTCTGATTGAATCAACCTGGATTGTTGCAGCAAGCGCAGATCAAAGACGAGACAAAAAAAAAACGAATGGGGTGAAGTTTCAGGTCCGCTTTTTGTTGCCAGGAAAACAGTTTGTAGTGATTCTGTTGCTCAGCTGTGCGTCTGTGTGTTTGTGTATCCTCAGATATTGACGAGTGCGCAGAGGGCCTGATTGAGTGCCACAACCACTCCCGCTGTGTCAACCTGCCTGGCTGGTACCACTGTGAATGCAGAAGTGGTTTCCATGACAATGGCTCCTACCTGCTCGATGGGAGCTCCTGCATCGGTGAGCATACATTGAATTTAAAAACATCCTTATCACTGCTGGAAATGCCTTCTCCTCAACCCCTGCTGCACACTGCTGAGCTTTCAGACTTTTCCTCCATCTGATCGAGTACAGGGACTCACAAACTCTGGATACAATCAGCACCTTCACTTTCTCTGAAAATCCCTTATTATGAAACCATATTGGCTCATTTAACAGCAGCAGTGTTTAATTACACACAGTTGTGTCTAAAAGTTTACACCCCCTCCAGCAGAATTATCTGATTTTTTTGGCCTATTCTCAGAAAATATGAATGATAACACAAAAACCTTTCTGTCACTCATAGTTAAAGGTTGGGTGAAGACATTTATTAACAAACAACTGTGTTTACTCTCTTAATATCATAATGACAACAGAAACTTCAAAAATGACCCTGTTCATTTTTTTATACACACACACTGATTACAAGCAAATAGATCACAGGTGAGGATGGTTACCTTTAGTAGACATTCAAACACATTTGTGTTAATGTTTGTGCATTTATCAGGACAAAACCCCCAGAGTTGTGTAAACTTCTAAACGGGGTCATTTTTTAAGTTTCTGTTGTCATTATGGTTTAAAAAGAATAAACTTAAATGTCTTCACCCAACCACTTCACTGCAAAAATGGAAATCTAAGCAAGTCATTATGTCTTATTTGTAGTAAAAATTGTCTTATTGTTCTTAATTTGAGCCACATTCACCAGACCAGGTCATAAAAATGTCTTTTTTCAAGTTTTTTTAAGACAAAAATGAGGTGTAAATTGCTTGTAACAAGTCAAAAAAAATCTGCCAATGGGATAAGACGAATTCGCCCGGGAAGTTTCTTGAAATTAGAAATATGTCTTATAATAAGAATCTTTTATTTTGTCCCATTGGCAGATTTTTTTTAGTTGTTACAAGCAATTGATGCCTCATTTTTGTCTTTTAAAAACTTGAAATGAGACATTTTTATGACCTGGTCTAGTGAATGTGACTTAAATCAAGAATAATTAGAAAAAAATTACTAAAAATAAGGCATAATGACTTGCTTAGATTTCAGTTTTTGCAGTGTAACCATGAGTGATGGAAAGGATTTTTGTTTTATCATTCATATTTTCTGAGCGAAGGCCGAAAAAACCAGAATTTCTGCTGGGGGGTATAAACTTTTGGGCACAATTGTAATTATATAAATGTTCTGAGTTGCCACATTTCAAAAGTGTGTTGCTGCTACAGGAAGTAACTTGAGCATTACTTCCTTTTGCGCTCTGCCTCTGGTCTCACTGGTGTCAGTTCTCTGAAAGAAGCAGACTCAGAACCTCAAATGAAAAACAAGTTTTATGCAGGACATTCTCCAAATTCACGACTGATGTGTCTCCACTCCTTTGCAATTTGGCACTGTCCTCCCTCCTGATGGTGTTAAACCACCCAGAGGACAGCTGACGTTTTTTTTTTGTTTTTTTTTATTGTTTTAGTAAAGTGAAATACGATATGGTTTTCCACATTTTAGGGGAATGAGTGTTAAATGCTCAAAGTCTCCTGGGGAGGACGATCAGACTCCCCTCCTATTATTTATGCCTCAGATCATTTAAATGAGCGTTGTGGGGATTAGGGATTTGGAAAAACTTGAGCAATTCAGAACCACAGGGCTACTCGCTGCCCAGGGAGCCAGCCTGAAGTTTCACCAGCCTGCCTTAAGTATTGATAGGCTCCAACTTGGCTGTGAAACTGTCTTAGGATCACAAAGACAAAGAGAGGAAACTTAAAAACTTACAAAATGATTCTCAAATTGCTGCTGGAGGCAAATCTTCCTTCATCACAACTTCATGCGCTGATGCTCGTCGACCAGCCTGAATCACTCTCGTCCCACCCCACCCTCTTCTCTGTGCTGCAGAGGAACACTCAGCATATGTTTCCTCTGTCAAAGCACAGCATTAAAGATGAAGTACAGAGTAAGGAGTACATTAAAAGTTTAACTTTACCATCTATTATTAAGCAGCTCACCTCTCCGTACGTATATGGATGACTACACATTCGCCCTGCAAGCTTTATGATTTGCAATACTTTCACAATTTGTTGGAATATTAAGACGCCATTGCTTTCACAGTCTGTTTTCCCACTGCTTTGTTTATTGCTCGTACATCACAGCATGATTTAGCAGATTTATTGTACAGCGACTCACATGAAAGCGCCCATTATAGAGGTGAAATTGAAATCGAGGAGAGAGGAATCAATAAGGTTTCTGTAGAGTTTATTCTGGGACAGATGCTGCGACTCTGACTCCAACAGGCAGATACTAGTTCTGCTGCTCTGTCAGATTAAAGATTTAGGAGGCTGTAAAGAGAGCTGGAATCAACTTCATGAACTTCTTACATTCCCGAGAAGAGCTTCTTTATAGCTTGATCAGCCTGTTTGATTCGATTCCAGCACTTTGTTAATCTGAAATATGCTCCACTTCTCGTCTTGTAGCTGTTTTATTGATGATGTTCAGTTTGTGTATTGAAGTTTTTTCTGTCACATAGTTTGTTCTGATGGATGTTACACAAAATGTGACAGACTTCATTGGAAAATTCCTGCGAAGGAACCAGTTTAAAGCTAAACCACCGAATATTGTGTTTGTAAGTTTGTTGGAGAGATTTTGACAGCTGAAGCTCGATCTTTAGCTCTTAAAGACGTAAAATTGCTTATATTTTCATTCTTACTCTGTCCCTTTGGTGCCTTCAATGTAGCTTCACATGGTTTACAGCTCAATTAAACTCCATTTTTTTCTCTCACTGGTGTTTTAAGCAGCGTTTCCACCAAGTGGTTCAGTTCGGTCTGATACAGCGGCACCAGATCAGACAGATTTCTATTCAATTTATTGTGTCAAATCACACTGGATCCGTTCTGTTATTGTCTGGCAAACCACAAGTGATACTCAGCTATCCTATTTCTGCTAGATGACGGAGCTGTGACACATCAAATTAGCGTAGGGAAGACTGAGCGCGAAAGGAAGCATCAAAAGCACCTGGAAACCATCAAAAAAGAGCCTGTGACTTTCAAAATAAAACAAACTGTATCAAAATTAGATCGTATTTAGCTTGACTACGACACCAAACAGACGTAATAATCGGAGACACGCCAGGAGTCAGCAGGTTTGAGGTTTTCCAGTCCAACATGAATGAAGAAAGACTTATTGATGGAGTGAGAAGCACGCGTCTGTCAGCCATGTGATTTTGGGGACTGAATACCCAACACGAGTTGACAAACGAGTTGACAAACGCAGTCAACACGCACAGACCACAAACGGCTACAGCAAGGCTCCTACACATCCTGAAAAAGTCTTAAAAAGTCCTAATTTCGTCTTAAATTCATTGAAATGTTATATTCTGGTCTTAAGTAAATCACCCAAAGGTCTTAAATTTGTATGGAGCCCCTACAGGGACAAGAACAGGTAAAAAAAAAAAAAAATCACGTGCGCACTTAAAACTTTCACGTGCTCACCTGAAACTTTCACGTGCTCACTAGAAACTTTTAGGTGCGCACCTGAAATGCTTCAGATGCACACCTGACAGTTTTCTTCTTTACAAAATGACAGCACAAGAGTCAGTGCGTGCGTATTATCACCATGGACTTTATTATAAGGACATTGCTGCCTTGCTTGCAAGTTGTCATGGTTATGTTGTGTCCGAGAGAATCCTGAGGAGAATTTCTAAGTCCTATGGTCTGTTTCGACGTAAAGGATTCACCGCTTTGGATCCTGTGTTTGATTTCATAGAGGGACAGCTTCAAACATCCGGCCAGCTCTGTGGCTATCGTTGGATGCACTCAAAATGTCACCTAAAACTTTCAGGTGAGCACTTGAAATTTTCAAGTGAGCACTTAAAAGTTTCAAGTGCGCACATGAAATTATTATTATTTTTTTTTTTACCTTTTCTTGTCCCTTTAGGGGCTCTGTAAAGTTGTCAGGTCAGGATTTGTTTACGTTTTTTTTTTTTTTTTTTTTCTGAGGGACTTTTCAAGAAGAAGACTTGGAGTGGATACTGTCTTACAAGCTACTGATATAAACTTTTACCACCATCCTGGGTCACTGTTTACAGTTTTACATGCAGCCATTTATCAGAGAGAATCACTTTATGTTCAATCAACAGACAAAAAGTAAACTTGAATGACTCTCATGGAGAGACACGTTATGATTTGACTGATTCTCCAACGATCGACTATATTTATGTGTTTTTGGTCTTGAATTTTATTCAAAGTGGCCTTAAAAGGTCTTAAAAAGTCTCAAATTTGACTTGCTGAAACCTGTAGGTATCCTGTATAGTGTATATCAGGCGTCAAACTTGGACAGATCTCCAAATTACTCACCTGTATGTCCCACTCTTTGGTAGAGACATACTGATCTGACCCCCAGAGGGTGGAGCCAGAAACACTGCAGTCCACTGATTGGTCAAAAGAACAGCACACAACCCTGCCATGTTTAATCCACAGTTGACTTCATGGGGAAATTGGCATTACAAAACAGCATTCCATGGTCATTTTTCTTCTTTGATGGATTTATTAGTTGGATATACTGTGTCGTGTCATGCTTTCACGTAGCTAAAATCCAAGAAGGGTACTGTTGGCGTTGGAAACTCAAACAGGATCAGTCTTTACTGATCTATACCAGCCCGCCTGGTGGAAACAGGGCGACAGAAAACCCTTTTTTCAGCTTAAGGCCCCCGCTTCACAAACCCACTTCCCTTTAATTGGCAAGCCCTTGGGAGGCCTATCTATTGGGGAGACCCTGGTGTTTGAGGCCCATCCCATGAACCAATTAAGAAATCCTTACACGATGACCTCATCATTTTAATAAGTCATGTGAAGATCTTATACATAGGAAACCGTAATACCTCCCCTTCAACCCCTCCCAACATCAACTTAATAACCAAATAAATGCTGACTTTCAACTTAAGTGACAAGGAGGAGCTTAAAAAAACATTCCAGAGCTTATTGAGTTGTTCCCCGATCGAGAAATGTTCAGCATAACAACAAAAGGTCAAAATAGTATGGAAAAGTTTTATAACAGCAACACTGACAGACACTAACAAAATGTTTTTTTTCTGTTTGTGAAAAGTTGTAACATCCAAAACATCAGTGGAAAGTGTTTTCTGTCAGTTAACCTTTAAATTCTGATGTTATATCAGAAGTTCACTTTGAACCATTCGTTGTAAAGAGTGCAATATATCTTCAACACGACAAGCCGGCAGTGTTTTGATTACAAATCAGTGTATGAGAGAAGTGTTACTCTCTGAAGCTGCTTTGAATTTGATTTTCACAGGTTCCTTTACAAACGCTCTGAGCGGTGGTGTCAAAAGTCAACAGAGACGGTTTAACCCAGGGTCACTTCTGTGCTATCACATCTATTATGAAATATGAATAAGCTGCATCTATTCATAAATATTCATCACACACAACTTAATTAAGTATAAAGACAAAGAAAACCTCAGAAACAAACACATAATGTGTCACAATGAGAGAGTTTTAAAGTAACAATGCTGGATGTTCAGACTAAACTTGCACATTTTCAAACCTTTTAGACTACAAAAATGGACAGGAAGCAAGTGCAAAGCTACCAGCATTATGTTTTGTGTTTCTTGAGTTAGTAATAAGTTGGGCTGCACCTTTTTAAAACCAGTCGAATGTTCTGACAGGAGCCTGAGACAGACCTGAATGAAGAGCGATACAGAAATCTAACCAGGAAAAAAATGAAGTCATGAACAAATCTGTCTAAATGATCTTTATGACACTGATCAGAAAGTCACATGAGGCTGTGTCAGCTCATCCGTTCACATTTCTTTCCTGTTAAAAGTTTTAGTTCAGAGGCCAGCGAAGAAAACAAGTACAAGTGATGATTTAACAGGATTTTCAAACTCTACAATATCACACTGACGGCTTCTCATGAGTCAACACAACAGAAGCAGTTTTGTTGGAAGTGAGTCAGCGCCGAGTGAACTGCATGAACAGCTGCTTTAGTTTCTGACGTCTGTGCGGGAAAAAGAAGTCAGCACTGGGGACAAAAATTAGTGAGACAGAGAAGGATAATGTTTAGAGAAGGCACAGAGTCTCTTTGCCAGCTGCAGCTACACACACAATTACTGATGTAAGACTACACTAAGAGGTTTTGTTTCTTCATTAGAGGGATGTATAAAAAGTGTAAGTGTGGATTTCAGTTAAAGTCTTGATACAAACAGACAGAAACTTTCTCATGGTTTGCTGAAAAAACAATCCTCAGGGTATGGTAATGGAATAATGAAACAAGCGAGTGTTGATATCCGCTGTGATGCCAGGAAACAACTATTTAGAGAATTATTCAGTGTTGGTGGATGGTTTCCCTGTGGAAAAAAGAGCTTTTCAGCTAAAAAGATGTGTTGTGTCTTTCAAATGAACACAGCTGTTTTTGTTGTGTCGGTGCTAATTCATGTTTGACTGGCCGAGCTGCTCAGACTGTCTCCTGGTGAGTGACACATTTATCAGAGAGAGTCTTTTATCTGTGAAGTGCAATCTTCCATTTTGGACACAAGAGGTTTGTCAGTTTATACAGACACTTCAAACATCTCCATACAGTTTGTGTTTTTACACCTACGCTAGAATTATGTGCAGATAATCACTGTTGTTAACGGACACAGGGTGCAAATTAGACTGTTGTTGACAAACCCAGACAAAACAGATTAAATGTGCCTGAAGACAGGTTTTTAAAAAATCTCTTCCTTGCAAAACAAAACTGAAGTGAAACTGAGTACAATTTTTTTTTTTTTTTTTTTTTTTTTTTTTTTTTGTCACAAATAGACAGAAGCATCACTACATGAAAGCCTAAATTTGACTGGTGTGTTCAACAGGTGTAACGATAAGGATGGTAATAAAAAATATAAAAGTCAATTAGCATCACAGGTCACATCAGAGGTTGAAAGATTGGACCCAAATTTGTTTTGAGTTTCCCTGAAGTGTTTAATTCTCTGCTATAGTTGTGTTTTGAACAAAGGGACGATGACTGTCAGAGTCTGTTGTGATTGATTGTTGAACCATGAAGTCTACATACAAGTGTTGTCGATTAACAGTTACTTTTAGTTCTTTAGTTTTGGACTTTCATGTCTTTTTTACCAAGCAGCAACCTTTTGGCAACAAGAAATTAAGCCAATGTGGAAACTATAAAAGCTGCAGTTCATAGGGTGTCCACTAGGGGCCTGGCTCCAAAAGTACCAGACACTACAGACATACCAGTTTTTTTAAAAAAGGGGAAAAAATGATAATAAGACCAAACATGCTTAGAGCCTGATACAAAAAAATGACTTCAGTCTGAATATCTCATGTCACTAATGCCACAAACTGTACAGAGTGAATATTTATGACTCAGCAGTTTGGACAATGATGTATCTGCTGCGTTAGATGAAAAACCTGTGTCAAGATGTTTGTATTTGGTGTTTTTTGTTCTTCCTTGGACATGAAAGACAATGTTTGTTTGTTTTTTCCCAAAAAGTTTTTTTTTTTTGTTAAGTAATAGACATGTCCACCCCAGTGGACTACATGCCCTTTGGTGCTCAATAAAAAGTATTTAATTGAGTTAGATTGGGTTTTTTGGTAATACTAAAAATAATTCAACTTTGTGTTTTGCATCACATGTTAACAACACATGATGAACCTTGAGCCTTTTAACCCTCAGATGCATGAACTTTCTGAAAAAAATCTAATAAATATTTTTCATGCACTAAAAAGTAAACATTCTTGATGCAGGCTGATATGCAGAAACCAATTCAATTAGGAGAAAAATAATTTTCAATAGCTGATCACTGCAGTGACCACTGTGCACCAGAGATTTAAGATCAGTGTGTGAAACACGAGAGAGGGGCTTTGGGGTCTGAGGCCCTATGATTGACTCAAGAGACCCTCTAAAAAAGCACATCTGCATGTAAGGGAAGCGCACGTCTTATTTGGTTACCAAGCAAAGTTGTTCTGTTGTCCTTTAGCTTTGGGCATCGTCGCATTAAGATTTCTGCCCTACTCTCTGTATCACACACGGCAAAGTTCTACCCCGATGCATACACAGACACACAAACAGGTGCGCTCACACACAGGCATGAGCACACTCTGTATAGTGGACAGAGAGTCGGGGAAAATAATGTCGCAATCACGTCAACCCCTACTCTTCCATTGTGACTGGGTAAGATTACAAATTTTCCAAATCAGAGGCACAACTCACCTGACTGACAGGTTGGAGCTCTGTAGCTAGTGGTAAAGAGGCTCGATGCCTGACTATTCATTTGAGCAAACTCTGTATCAGAAACAGATGAGTGGCGTCACAGATACCACTTCTATATATCATACACTCTATGACCCAAGTTTTTTGGCTTCACTGTTTCTGTGCTGAGTTGTAACTTCATCCATTGCGATACAAATCATAAAGTCAACAATTTAGGTGTTTCTAGATGGCAACTTTGCTACTACACAGATATGATAGAAAAGATGAAAAAGTTGTTAAATCCTACACTGTTCTCTCTCCAGAACAAAACAAAACAGCTGTTTCAAATTAACCAAATGTTTAAAAGGTGCAGAAGTTTCTAGCAGCATTTAGCGGATCACACTTGGTAGAAATGGAAAGTGATATTCTAATATGCTGAATGATCACCTGAATATAAAAATCATTCTGTTTTGTTGCCCTGGGATAAGTCAGGGGCGGCAGTATTGAACAAAATAGTAATGTAAGCTGGTTTGCATTCAGTAGGCGGCTGTGCAAAATGCACCGAACAGTTGTTGTTCTGTAAAGGAAAAGAAGTTTCTTGTCCTTTAACACCATCTATCAATCTCTCTATTTAGATTTGGATTGCCAGCTATTGCTAAATATTCCTGTTTGTACACAGCATATCTTTAAAAGCCATTGAAGACTCCCTCACATCCCTTATCCAAACAGAAGCTTTCTAATGTCTCTTCAGGTACCAGAGGGAGTACTAAGAAAACTAACAACAATGATGCATTAAAACGGTGCGCACACAAGACTTTTTTTTAATACCTTATTATATGATTCATCATCCAAAGTATTTCAAAAAGCAATGTACGGGGTTGTTTGTTTCACTTCAGTGTGTTTTGCTAATGCACTGGATGCAGCATATTTCATTACGCCGCATTATGTTTGTTTGTGTTGCAGTGCGTTTTGTGGCGGTAAAGAGCCGAGCAGCTGCAAACGTTGATCCCTGCGCTTTATTGCTCCGACTGAGAGCTGCATGTGCTGCATCTCAAACCTCTTTATCATGCCTAATGCTTCAGGGAGAGGCAGGTGGCTTTAATAAACAGATTGTGCATGGAGATGAGGATAATGCACCATAAACTACCACTGTCTCCGCACTCTGCAGTGTGTGTTAATGTGTGTGTTTGTGTATCATCTCTCTCTCTCTCTGATGTACGTGACCTTTCCATATGGGCCGCCTGGAGTCTCAGTGAAGAAATATCATTTAAATACTGGAATACTGAGCTTTCTGATGCCGCCTAATTACCAACATCTGTCACAGGGATTTTTCAGAGGGATTTATTTGTTTGGGAGCTCGTGTGTTGGTGTGAACATGTGTCACTGTTCAGAATTAAGGCTTCTGTGTGCATCAGCACATGTAGGTGTGCGAGTTTGTGAGCGTGACTTTCTTTCCTTGGCTTGGCTTTGCTCTGCTGGTTTCTCTGCAGGGCTTTTGTGCCGGATGTAAGTCTCTCTTTCACAGCCTGCATGTAGAAGTGCGCTTCATCTGGAGGCAGCAGCTTGTGGCTGAATGTGGTGAACGTAGCATGAAGAGCATTAATCCTTCACCAGCGGAAGTACAGTATGTCTGACAGGGATTTCATTTAGTGTATGCAAATAGTCCGTCGCAGACACAATAAATTCTCGGCTGAGCTGTTTCCTCTCCTTCTGCATCCTGCAGAACCGATAGTGTAACCAATTAGAGTGTGTTCTCAGCTCTGTCACAGTGTGTTTATGTAAGTGCTATCGCTGCAGCCTCATGTCCATCCAGAATAGCTCAAGCAGCATGAGGTTAACATGCTGAGAAACTTTAGCCCCAGGCTCTTAACATCTACATGTTACAGTCTAAGTGTACAAGTCATGTAGTTTTGTCTTTTTTTATTTCCTGTCATGGCTTAAGCTCAACTTAATAACAGTTTTACAGCAATACTGAATGAGTTTGTGGGAAAAACTCGCTGCCTACTGCAAAGGATTTGTAGAAAAATGTTCAAATACCTTTTTTCCCCCCTAATCGTCTTTTTTTCTCCCAATATTTTATTGGATTTGCTGATAAACACAAAGAAAACTTACAGTAATGGTGAAACAGTTTCAGACTTGAAACCTTTCCATATATCAACAAATTACTCAAACTCACGTGCCCATACTTAACTTTCCCACATTTTAGATATAAAAACAATAACATAATTTTTACTATCTCTGTTTAAGTGAAGCCAATATTCCTGGCTCCTATAATGTTCATACAGAGTTAAACAAAATCTCTCTGTTCATCTTTAGTAATATATGTCATTCAAATTGTGTGTATGGGGGGGCATTGTTGCTTAGTTGTTGAAAAAGTGTGTATCAAAGGGTTCTCTTTGGAGCCAAAGTTGCATTCAAGTGCCCCCTGTTTGGAAAACAACACATATCTGCCCCTTTGGCTGGTTACAACATGAGAAACTGCCCCTCTCAGGAGCCAAAGACATAATTAGGTGCCTTTTTTTTTTTCAAATGAGCACTTAAGGGCATTCTTGGGAGCCAAAAGATCACAACAAAATGCCCTCCTGTTTGTGAACCACATTAATCTGCGCCTTTGGCAGGTTAAAACATTATTAACTGTCCTTTTGGGAACCAAAATATGAGTTAAAGCGCCATCTGAAGAGCCAAAATGCGAGCTCTATGTGCCATTTTTCCTTTTGCCCTTTGTTTGCTGTTTTGTTTTGTTTTGTTCTTGCCTTTAACTGTTTGCACCAACAAATCAAGACAAATGGCTTGTGATGTAAAAACCACTTTGCAATAAATCTGATTCTGATTGTGATGTTGTCACCCCACTTTGACCCTGCATCTTACATCCGCAACTAGCTGGGCCAAATGCAAAGACTTACTGTCTTAGCGACTTCACTAAAAGTAACCAATTGTTTCTGAGGTGGACTTTTATAGTCTATCAATATTGGAGATGCTAGCTCAATCAAACTCCCAATCAAAAAGAGGCAACAAGGAGGAGTTTGACTTAAGCCTTTAGCCTCCTCGCTAATGAACCCTGTGAATTTTACATTTAGTCCCCAGAATAAAGCTGAAAAATACTTCAGTGAGAAGACCAAACTGTTACTTTAATTTTTATGATTAATATTATTTTACCCTTTGATGCATGAATTATGAAAGTCAATATCTGAAAATTTCCCCTGAGTGTTTTTATTTATCTTAAGGCATGAAAAAAAATGTTTTCTTTTTTTTTTCAAATATTTGTAACTGAGCATTCAATATAAAACAGTGTGAACTTAATGTAAATATGACTTATTTTTTTACATGACTTATTTTCTTTTTTGGGGGGGTAATTTCATGAATAATCTTTTTTTTAATGCTTTGCGAAACATTTTAACTCTCTTTCATCCATTTAAACACTGAATAATTTATAGTTTATAAGCTTTTTCACCCTCAAGTGTTTGTCTATAACTTTTTTTTAAAATATATCTTTGGAAAAAAAACTTGAAAACATTTTTTCAGGCCCTAAGAAGAACAAAAATATCCTGACACAGACTAATATGAATTTCCACCACATGAACTATTGAATTTAGGAGTAAACAACTTTTAAATAGATGTCCACTGTAGTGACCACTATGCACCACAGGGTTAATGTCAGCTCTCTGAAAAGCAGCTTGAGATTTTCATACTTGTGATTAAAAAAAGAAATGTTTTTGTTTAATGTTTTATGTTTCTTCAAGAGAGAAGAAGTGCACAGTACAACTCAGAGTCCTTACATTTCCCACTCTACAAGAAAAAAGAAAAAAATGTTTATTCACCACAGTTGTGTTACGAGGTTGTTAAAGTTTGTTTTGACTTGTTAATTTCCACTCTGGTGCTTTGTCCATGTAACACTGGGCCCTGCTGTCAGTGTGGTGTGGGAGTGATCGATGTCTGTAGGCAGCAGGAGCTAGCAGGGGAGAGCCGAGCCGCTGTCCGAGGGACTTTGGTCTTTTTCTCTCTGAACAGCTCACATTTAGTGAGGATAAAGAGAGTTAAATGTCACGGCTTGATAAAAAGGTTGGGCCCGACTTTTGGCTCCCCGTTTCCTGTGGCCCCGCTGATAAAGAAAAGGAGATGAAAATGTCGTCCGCTCTCTCTGTTCATGTCGGTTCTTTTGGTGTGGAGAGAGGAAGAGCTGGAGAGACGCTGACTGAGACGATGTCTGCTTTCTTTGATGCTTTAACTGAAGTCATGAAGAGAAAATACCTGTACGCGCTGTGATTGATGTGACTGAAGCTTTGATGCGAGGATGTGAGTGAGTTAGACTCTTTGTGTAAACAGCTAAGACGTTTAAATACGACCCAGTTTCTTTCCTCAAAATATGATACAAAAATAACTTTGAAGTTTAATTTATTACTACAGAAAAAGAGATGTGACAGAGATGAAAGCACGGCTCTGTAAAAGCAGACGCCTGAAATGTAAAGCAGACTGTTCATGGCGGCATGTGTGACACACTGGGAGTGAAAAGAGAGATACACTTTCTGTTTCTACAGCTGCAAGATTGTGCAAAAACCCAGAATCTCCTCATTGAGCAGAGCTTTGAATGGGTTGGCGGGACAGAAATGAAAACCAGAAACTTTACTAAAACTTTGCCGGGGCAAAACCGGGCCATTACAAACAATGTAAACTGGTCAATACGCATATTTTTTTTCTTTCTTGAAATGTCTGTCACCTTGGTCTCCCATTCATTTTACAGGTAAAATGTTTTAACACATCAGTCAAAGGCCAGACAAGGTTGTGTAATGGATTTATAATGAATGACTAGGTTAAAAGGATTAAAAACATGTTTAAAAACAGTGATTAAGGATTTAAAATAGTAATAATCTTAGAATAAGAATTATATGTCAGGAAAGAGTTTAGGTTCATTTAAAAGACACTTTACAGTCATATTTTAAACATGTTGAAAACTGTATTATTTGTTCTGATGTGTAAAAAGAAGTGAATCCGACTCAGTGAGTGATGAGTTGTGTCTAGGTTTCTTCGTCGTGCACTTCCTGTATTGGTCTGAAGGGGGAGCTTGTTGCCTGTGGCTGCTCATTACACTTTTGGATGAAAGCCAGCAACATTTGCCTATAATGTAAACAAGAGGCAAAGGAAATTTCAGTCACTGACAAGACCATTGGTGTTGGCTTGGATATGATGCAGAAAATAATTTAGTCTTTTACTGAATCTGCTGATCAATTCAGACATTTGCAGACGAGTAAGTTAAATATAGAAAAGATAAGATTGATTGTAGGAATGAATTTGAATTTTTTTCTGGTCTGTAAACATTTCAGGTGATCTGCACTCCAGGACGGTGGCAAATTTATCTGGATGTCAATCCCTGATAATGCACAGCCCTGGTGAATTTTCATGTCTGTAGAGGGAAATAACAGCTCATTAGAAAATGCAGATGTTACACCTACAATCTTAAAGTCCAACGACTGACAACTAACTTGTTCAGGATCAAATTTTTTTGGTTCTAGACGGCTAAAATTGAAATTTTGTGGTGGAACCCAAACCCAAAATGTTTATGTTCGGAACAAACTGGTAAAAATTTCTGGCTCAAAGCTCTGTCATTGAGTGACCACCACAACAATAAAACAATAACTGAGTGCCACATATGGCATGGAGAGATTAAAAGAACTCGGGGGGCTACGATATTAATTTATACAGCACAGAAATTAGCATAAAATACCCTCGGGGAAAATGGGAGGAAATAGAAAATGTAATTAAAGCAAAAGTGCTGGAAAACATCTCCTAATGCAGAGCTTTATGAAAGAGGATTGTGCAAGTACTTTCTTAATCTTATTTTTCTGATTTGAAGTAACCTGAATAGTTATTCCTCAGAGGCATGAACACTTTTAATGATACCTCACTTTGAGTTTGAAACATGCTATAACTACAAGTCTTGGATTGTGGCTTTAACAAAGTGCTTGTATTTCAAATATAGCGACTTCATTCAATAAAAGTGGAAAGAAATATGTAAGATTAGGAAAAACTGACTCTGCATAGAAAAAATGAAGCTGCAGCCTGTCATTTCTCCTTCCAAAAGTGCATTAATGTGACAGACTTTACAGCTTCTCCTTTTCTGTCTTGCAGACGTCGATGAGTGCAGTTTGCAGACACACACCTGCTGGAACGACAGTGTGTGCGTGAACCTCCCCGGAGGCTACGACTGCGTGTGCACGTCTGGTCCGGGCTGCAGCGGCGACTGTCCACAGGAAGAGGGAATCAGACGCAACGGGGAGGACTGGAAACCAGACTTTGACCGCTGTGCTATCTGCTCCTGCAAGGTACAGCAGAGGAAAAACACAACTACACAATCCAGAGTGTGTGAGGGTCGTAACTGTGTGTGGGGAAGTTTCCACCTCAGGCTGTTAAACTACAGAGGGGAATACACCAATGAGGGATAAGTTTCAACAAAAAGTGAATCCTGAGTATGTTTTCTGCAATATTGAACACATTATAGACGTTTCAAACAGAAAACTTGTCTGATGAGATAAAGCATCAAATGGACGGGGTCGGATTTATAAAGAAAAGTGCTCCTCAGTGACCGGTTAGCCTCACTCTCACAGACAAATATTTGTGGCAACTTAACAACTCATTTCTGTGCTCGGGAGGCTGCGAGGTGAGACAGCAGGAGTGTGAGATATCGACCGGGTTTGTCATCATGAAGGTGAAGCGCGGTGAGTGAGATTAATGCAGCACAAACAGAGTCTTTCTTTAGAGTTTGTTGCCCGGGGAGAGGTTTGTTCTTCTGCTGTGGGTTTCACATGAATTTAAGGAAAGCCTGTTTCTGCCACGAAAAAAACAAAACAAAACAAAAAAAACAATAAGAGGCAAAGTTACCCTGAAAATGATAATTAAATACTAAAAAAGAAAAAAATTATGAGATTAAAGGTAAAAAAGCATGATAATATGTGTCACTACTATGATAAAATGTCAAAATTTTGAGACTCAATTGCAAACTTATGAAATAAAAGTTGTAATTATGAGACATTTCATTGAAATTGTGAGATAAAGAATCCTGTTTATAAGATTCTAAATTGGCAATTATGAGATTAAGTCCAGTTATGACTAAAAACTCAACATTATAAGTCTGAATAATGAGACAAGCAAAAATTATGAGACTAATATAAGCTTATCGGATAAAAAGTCAAAATATTAAGATACTAAACAGAGATTATGAGATGCTAGGTTAAAACTACGGAACACTAAATCCAAATTTTGAGATAATAAATCAGAATTATAAGATTCCAAACTGAAATTATGTGATATTTTGAGATTCTAAGTCATAACAATGTAAAAAAAAAAAATACTACTCACTTTGACTGCTTTTCCCCAAATTTTGTCAAAGAATCCCACAATCTTGATTTGTCATCTCAAAATTATGACATTCACTCACAATTTCAACTTTTTGTTTCATAAGTTTGACTTTTGTTGCATAATTTTTACTTTTTAATTGTTTTATTTCTAGGGCCAGTCTTTAATTTTCCTCTGTGTGAAGTAAACTGTTACAAAGTAATGTTTTCAGTGTTGGCTTAAGGTGTTTTTTCTGATGCATTTATTTTTACAAGCCCATTAAGAAGTTTGTAGCTCAGAAAATAATGATGTGAAGATGAACTTTTCCCCTTTGAACAGTTTTATTTTGAGCTCTGTCTCGTCTTTAGTGGAAGATCTGAAGCATCCTTTGGCATGTTTCAAAGACTCAAAGAAAAGGTGACATGTCTCAGTGATTAAAAATACTTTCTCCAAGTTGATAACAAACAAAATGCAGAAAAAAAATGTAATGTTTATTTCACGTCAGTCACCGATATAAGCATTTACATACTGTTAGTCACAGGGGAGTTCAGTGTTTCACAGACAGCAGCTGTCATTGGAAAGAAAAGGGCTGAGTAGAGGAAAAAGAAAGACGGGCGAGATTCTTTCTCACTTTGGGGATGTTTAGCACGCCCGCAGGATCCACTGTCCTGCTGCTTCCTGAGCCAGACGTGAGACGCTTAATGAATGCAAACAGGCGGGGATGTGAGTTTGAGGGAAGAGAGCGGTGTGTGGTGACCGTGGGGCAGAGAAAGCTGCAGCGGTTTATGATGAAGGAGTGCAGATAATCCAGGAGGGAGAGACGGATGAAACTCCTGGGGTGGTTTGGTGAACAGGAGACCAAGGTTGTTAAAGTCAGACAAAACGAATAAATGGAGACAAAGTAGAAGAAAAGTTGTAGGAACTTGCCGGTGCTGAGAGAAGCCCATTTCTGACGTCTTGGTAAATTAAGATGTAAAACTGGCTTTGTTGAGTTTGTTTAGTTTTGGGGTTTTGTGCCTCCTCAAAGTCAGAATTTAAACTTTTTGACTTTTATTATATGAAGGTTTTGATTTTTTTAAATCTTAAGTTCAACTCTTTATCTCATGGTTTTGACATTTTAACTCATAACTTTGACTTTTTATCTCAATTTTATTTCTCACAATTTTGACTATATCATCAAAATTTGACTTTATCTCTGAGTTTTGACTTTTTGTCCTAAACTTTTGAATTTTTATCTCAAAATTGTATTCTTTTGTTCTCATAATTTTGAATACATAATGACAAGATTTTGACTTTATCTCAAGTTTTTTCTTTTTATTTAAACATTTTGACTTTTTATCTCAAAATTCTCTCCCATTTTCTCATAATTTTTGCTCTTTTATCCCAAAATGTTGGCTGTATCATCTTCAAATTTTTACTTCATTTTGATTTCATTTGACCACTTGTTATCTTTAGTTTTGACTTTTTTTCCCATTATTTTTACTATATTATCTCAAAAATATGTCTGTATCAACTTAAGATTTTGATTTTTTTGTTTTAACTCAAGTACTTAACTTTTTATCTCTATATTTTGGCACAAAATGGGGAAAAAAACAAAACAAAATTCATGATTTTGATTATTTTCTCAAAATTTTGACTCCATAATATCAATGTTTTGACTTTTTTTTTAACCTGAAGTTCGACTTCGTATCTCTTGATTCTGACATTTAATCCCCTATTTTTGACTTTTAATCTAAAAAAAGATTTGTTTTTTTCCTTACAATTTTGATTGTATTAACAAAATTTGACCTTATCTTAAAATTTTGACTTCATATCTCACAGTTTTGACCTTTTATCCTACATTTTTGAGTATTTATCTCAATAATGTATTATTTTTTTCTCATGATTTTGAATATATACAATCACAAGATTTTGACTTTGCTTCAAGTTTTTACTTTTTATTTACACATTTTTACTTTTTATCTCAATATTTTTCTTTCTTTCTCATTGTTTTGGCTGTTTAACGCCAATATGTTGGTTGTTTAATCTTCAAATTTTGACTTCATCTCAAAGTTTCTTCTTTTTATCTTTAAGTTTTGACTTTTTCCCATTATTTGGGCTATATTATCTCAAAATTTTGACTTCATCAACTTTAAGATTTTGATTTTTTTTATCTGAAGTATTGACTTTTATGTCAAATTTTTACTTAATATGGCCAAAACAATACAAAAAAAATAATCATGAAAGCCAAGTTTCTGCATGTCATTTCCATCGCGGAGTTTTTGCCATCAAAGGTGGAGTAGTGATACTGTTTTGTTAGTTATCCGCTGCAGCATTAGCATGCACGCTCAATCTTCTTCCTGGCATTAAAAACGAACCGTCTGCCTCCGTGCATCCTGCCAACGTGCGACAACCGGCTGTAATTTCCCAGCAACTCCATGGCCGTAACCGTAAAGACCAACGCCACCACTATCGTCACCCTGGGACTGAGCGGCTACAGTAGCAAGACAATATGCATCGATAAAACATTGGCTCTGTATTGCCCTTTTAATGGCATTCGCAATGATTTTATGCCCCCCATACATTTCCTAACAGCCATTTTATGTAACATTTTTACATCATCATTACCCTGTCATCCCCGGGCCAGACAGCGCTGGCTGTGGTGAGTAAAACGGACCATAAAGTTTTTCTGCGAGTGGAGACGGCGAGCCAGGGACACGCTGGACGCATCCAGAATTCATCCTCTGGACCCGACTTAGTATTCCAGCTGAAGCGTTTAACCTCTGACTCATTCATGGCTCTAATAAACCGTTAGAAAATATAAATCCCGAAGATGAAAGATATTAAAACCCGTCATTGGTATCTTGGCCTTGGATGATCCGCCTAAATGACCTAGAATCAAAAGAAGTTTCAGTGAAGACGTGCAAAGCAGCTGTCAGAAAGACGGAGTGAGAGTCCGTCACTCGGATTTGTCAGATACGAGTCTTTGACTGTTCTGATTTTACTGTTGAAGTGTGTAAAATCACATGCATTTACTTTCCAGGCAAAGGTTTCACTCCTGCGTCAGGGAGCGCGTCAACTCCTCTTCACTTTAACCAAATAGATAAAAGCTTTTGTTTTAGCAGCTTCAGAACCAAGAGTGAGTCACTTTCTCACTGATCAAGAGTCTCTGCAATTCTTCATGGCAGCGCAGGATAAAGCAGCATGTGAAGGTGAAATGTTTGTCAGTATCATCTTTGGGACAAACAAATTGAAAGAGAGCAGAGTGTGGGTGCAGCAAAGAACAACATTAATAAACAAAAGGGAGCAGTGGTTTGGTTCAGACCATGCTGTTCTGTTAGATAACACCAAAAATCACAGAAACCTTCATCTGGAACAATGTGCTTCTTCACCAAAGGAACTCGTGTTGCACATCAGGGTTTCATCAGTCGGGTTCTGTTGCACCTAGAATTGTGCAAAACCTAAATGCTACAATAAAAACACCCATATGTCCAGAAACGCAATTATACTTTATTAAAACTTCATCGATATTGCTTTTAATTTGCTAAAAAGTGTAATGGAAATGCAGCTTATGTTTGTATTGGAACTACTTTTTTTCCATCTTCATACGTCACTGGCCTGATTTCCATAATCTACGGGGGTTTTCAGCCCATGGAGACACATTGGTCCAAAGGAACCATGTAGTTCCTGAGATTTTTTTTTTTTTTTTTTTTTTTTTTTAACCAGGAACTAAGGCCCTGTTTACACAACAATGCTTTACAGCATTTCACCCTAAAATGCACTTTAAAAAAATCTGTCTACACCGAGTGGCAACCTCCGGTCTGAAAAAATGAGACAACACGGAAGTCCAAAAGAGCTGTGACCGCTTGAGGCTGGTTCCGAAAGTACCGGAAGTCACATACACAAGAACAGGGAAAAAAGGCCGTTTTCAGTGCCGAAATTAGCGTATTTAAAGCTTGGTAAAAACGCTGTCTCCCGTCTGTATTGCTTATTTCACTAACGGCACACACTGTGAGGGGGGTGAATTTTTTTCTAACTTGGCCGTTTTGAAGATATTAGGATTGAGAGCTTACCCAATCAGAGCCACAGCTCAGATCACGTGACTGACAGGCGCCCAATAGCTGTGAGTTTGGGCACTCGTCACTCGTCCCAATTCCAATATGGCCACGTTTTGCTTCAAAAGTGAGCTGCAGTAATAGATGGTGACGTCACAGAAACTACGTCCATGTTTTATACATAGACTTTATAATGAGTGGACGTAACGACGTTCGGCTCAAACTGAAGCCTCCAGCAGATGCTCCGCCCCCTGGTGTCTGGCTACAGTATAGGTCATAAGCCCCGCCTCTCCATGTATTCCAGATATGAGCCGGGAAAACTTAAAAAAGTTATGATACCTCGTAGAAATGTTTCTCTCATCTTTACACTGAGGTAGTATGACGATGTCATCTGGCTGCATGGTGTTCGGGTGTTTTTTTTTCTGAGAAGTTAGTTTCTCATTAGTTATTGGACGTCAAAAACCACGATATAAGTTTCGTTTTACGATAGTTGACAGCTGCCGTTCGTGAGTAGTTTTTACCGGGGATATAAGAAACTTCGGGAAAGAGAGACAAAAGAAGACTAAACCTTCTGAAGAAGAAGAAATAAATACTTTTATTTCTCTTTTCTACTTGGCTCCACCGGAAATTCTCTACTGCGCAGACTCTGGCTGCACAATGGCGGCTAGAGAAACAGGCTTTTTTGGCTTCAAAAACGTAGAACGGTGACAAGCACACTGTCATTTCTATATACAGTCATTTGTTTTATACAGTCTATGGTTTACACTGTAGCACTGAGGCATCAAAAACGCTGTAGTGTCATGTCAAGACTCTAGATGGCGATATAGCTGTATGAGCCGTGTACACGACAAAGGTTCAGAGGCTGAAGAAGAGCTGAGCTGATCATCCGGAGTTTATGCTAAAAACTTTTTCTCTGAATGCAGAAAAAGTGCAATAAATTCACATTTTTATAGAAGGCAGTCAGTAGATTTAGCAGCACAAGATTGAAACAGTTGGTTACTGTTGTTGGTTTTTTTTTTTCAGTTCACACATGGCACAGTTGAGGATCAATGTGCACGTGCAAAGCTGAGTGTTTCCGTGTGAACAGGAGGCCGAAACGCAACAATACTTCTGCATTTAACCCTTTCGCGAGGAAGTTCTCCCTTAGAAAGTTCCAAAAGTGAACGTTATCAAATCATGTATAGGCTCAAAAATCTTGTTTCATCTAGGATTTCGTCATTGCATTTGCAAACCAACGGGCTCACAGGCTGTTTAGAGCAAAGTGAGAAGAACTTTTTACCCTGTCAAAAGAGATAGATGTCCAGAAGCATGAAATAGCTCACTGATTGTATGTAGGAGGCAGCGGTTCTCACGTCGAGATGACATTTTTCATTTTTTTCTCATTCTGTCAAGATTTCCATCTGCAACCAATGAACCAGACAATTTGTCATCACTCTCTGCCCATCACATCTGATCACCTGCAGCTCCTGTCACAGCCTCTGCGGGTGATCTGACAGAGAGAGAGAGAGGGAGACGGATCGTACAGTACACCTTTTCTGTTATTGCACAGATCGAAACGTGACGTCTCATGTTGAATAAAACCGTCTCCATACCACGTTTTAAAAGTCAGGTGGAGTTAAGTGCTGCAGATTTGGGTCTTTTTAGATGTTGCGTTCTTAAAAGTCACCTCTGCATGTTGATATCCTGCTTATATGATGTAAAATCAGGGGGAGCATTTCAACATAATTCATTTTTTGGGGGGTATCTTGCTGCAGAGGAGCAAAGGGAGAGAAAGTGCAGCTGTGTACTGCAAATAATCTTGCACTTGCCACGATTTAAAATCTTACTTTAAGACATGCCAAATTAAATATCTTGTCTTAATGGTTTTTTAAACTTATTTTCAGCATTTAAAACTGTGTTAGATCTCAAAAAAAGCATGAATGTTTCAATTTTGTCTTAATTAGTCTGAGAATCCTAAAATGAGTGGATAACTGTTAAAACAAGTTACTTTGGTTTTCTCACATGTAATTTCATAACATTAAAACTTGTTTCAAGATTTAGCTCCACCTCAAGCTGCTTGATTTAAGAATAACACAAAAAAAAATCATTCTATTGCTCATATTCAGTATATTTAACTAAAAATTCTTCTTCAGGAAGTTTGTTTTCAAGCATTTTAATCTAAAAATGAGCGTTTTCTTCTTGTTTTAAGATCTGAGAATACTTATCAAGGCCATCTTGTTTTTAGATTTATCAGTCTTATTTCTAGTCAAGTGAAATTATCTTGCTGCATGGACAGATAATTTCACTAGTTTTAAGACATTTTTCCATCAAATTTAGTATTTTTATCTTATATTCAGACTCCCTTTTTGCGATGCTGTGTGTGTGGTGTGGGGGTTTAGAGGAGTCATCCCTTTTTTTAAATCTCTTTGGATGTTGTAGAGTTACTCCCCCACACAGAAGCTATGGAAAAGCTTATTTTTTATTCCATTTATCTTTCCATGAAGTTGTTTACAATGAGAAATCTCACGTGTTCGCCCTCTTTCTGCAGGACGCTCAGACGTACTGCAGGAGGAGACCCTGTGACTGCGCAGACCCAGACGAGGATCTTTTCTGCTGCCCTGGCTGCGACAACCGGCCCAGCAGCCAGTGTCTGGACCAGAGCGGACGCACGCTGTACCGGAGCGGAGCCTCCTGGCTGTACGGCTGCCAGCAGTGCCGCTGCATGGTCTGTTCACAGAAACACACTCACAATAACACATTCACATGGAAGCTGCATGAATTCTGCCAACAGGAATGTGGAGTAACAGGTTTTCTGGATGGAAACGAATGACGGGAAAGACAAAGAGACGCTTCACAAACATGAAGCTGACAGCTGGGCTTTGTGTTGTACCTGGCCCTGATCTGCTGCTCAGCTGTGTCTGAATGTGTGTGAGTGTGAGTGTGTTAATTACCACCTCTCAAACAAGACATGCAGGAACAAACCAGCATGCGAGCTGTAACTACACCCACCAGATCGGCTTATTTACACACAAGCAGACGCTTCACACACGCACCAACATTTGAGTCAGCTTCCTCTCATTCCCGTCTCTCTCTCTCTCTCCCTCTCTGCGTCTCCACAGGAGGGCGAGGTGGACTGCTGGCCTCTGGTTTGCCCCGTGCTGATGTGCGAGTACACGGCGGTGGCGGAGGGCGAGTGCTGCCCGCGCTGCGTCACAGACCCCTGCCTGGCTGACAACCTGTCGTACGACATCCGACAGACGTGCCAGGACCCTGCAGGTGTGCTCCGCCTCAGCGGGGACACATGGCATATGCCCAACTCACCCTGCACCACCTGCAAGTGCAAGGTAAACTAAACAGAAACAATGGCACATCAGATACCTACTCATAAACAATTCTAATATTTGAAGAACAGGATTTACTGTTACAGAAACTTGATCTTTCTGTCTCCTTCGACATCCCCAATTCCAATGAAGTAGGGACATTGAGTAAAATGTCAACAAAAACAGAATACAAAGGGAAATATTCAATGGGATACACTACAAAGACAAGATTTTGTTATTCAAACTGATCATCTTTATTGTTTCTTTCTACAAATATTCACTCGTATTGAATTTGATGCTGAAACTTGTTCCTAAAAAGCTGAGACAGGGTTAAGAAAAGACTGGGAAAGTTAAGGAATGCTGAAAAAACACCTGTTTGAGTGATTTCATTATTGAACAGATTCATGGGAAACCGGTATAAAAGGAGCATTCCTGAAAAGCTCACTCTTTCACAAGCAAGGATGGGGCCAGGTTCACCACTTTGTCAACAACTGCATGAGCAAATAGTCCAAAAGTTTGAGAAAGATGTTGATCAATGTACATGTGCAAGGAATTTAGGGATATCATCATCTACAGTCCATAACATCATCAAAAAGATGCACAAAATCTGGAGAAATTTCTGCACGTAGGCAGCAAGGACCAAAACCAACATTGAATGGCCGTGACCTTTGACCCCTCAGGCAGCATTGCATTAAAAAAACACATCACTGTGTCAAGCAGAGGTTTTCAACAGGGGGTCTGTGGAGGTACTGAATGAAGTCCATAATATTTTTGGTTGATAATGCACTTTTTTTTTTTCAATCCAAATGTTGATACTGGCATTGGTATCAGTACATGTTGGGGGGCCCTGCGCCATCTCTCGGTTGGATAGTGGGTCCAGGGTCTGAGAAATATTGGATATAACAAAGGGTATTAGCACTTAGGCTCAGGAACACTTAAGAAAACCATTGTCAGTTAACACAGTTCATCACTACATCTACATGTGACAGTTCAAACTCTACCATGCAAAGACAAAGTCAGATATCAACAACAGACAGAAACTTTGGCAGAACTCGCCGCCACCAGCTTCTCTTGACCCCAACCTCAACTGTGATGGACTGACACAAAGAAAAGTCTGTTGTGGTCTAACGAGTCTGCATTTCAACTTGTTTTTGGAAATCATCATGTTTATCTTTTCCATTAAAAGACATGATACACAGTGAATTCTAGAAACAGCAAAGTCTCTTATGGAGTCTCCTCAGCTTTCAGAGCTAGCTTCAGGTAGACATTTGACTCATGCCTAGAGAAGTTCTCTGACTGAAATAGTTATTCAGAGCCGCCGTTGATCAGTGGTAGAGTTGGTCATCTCTCAATCAGAAGGTTGCTGGTTCAATCCCACCAACCTGCAGTCACAGGGGATGGTCATTAGCTCACACTGATGGTTCTTACTGACTTTTAGTGGTCAGGAAGACACAAAAGGGGGTAAATAAGTACAAGTTCATCTACAATTAAACATGATGCATTAAATAGGCCTCTATCTTCTTTCACCTCTCTAAGTACTTTACATTTGGAATTTTGTTTGAAACTAAATGATTGCTCTGCTGACCGAGATAGAGATGCCTCAAGAGGAAGCAGGAAGTATTTCTTGTGTGAGGACTGACTCGGTGACATTGAAGTCTATTGATTATCCAGGACCAGGACCTTGTCAGAGGAAAGAAATATTGCTGCTGGATCGCTGAAAAGTGTCCCTGCTTGGTGTCACGCCCTAAATGATGTCCCCTTCATGTGCGCTGGAGTAGCAGCATAAATCTCACAGACTGATGTCACCAAAGCAGAGCAGATAATCCCCAACTAAACGACCATCAGTAGAAAAAGCACAATAAACAGAGTGCTCTCCTGTAAATTATGTACAGAGGTATTAAAGACGTCATGTTGACATTGTAAAAACCCCTCAGTGTGAAGTCTTTGTGTTCAGAGTGATTACAGCAGCCCAGGCTTTGAATCATGAGCTCGCATGTATAATTTACAGCTTCATGTGACACACAGCGTCACGTTTAAGTCTCTTCATCTCCTCTGTCTGTTCTGTCTGTTCTGCAGAACGGGAACGTTTGCTGCTCGGTGGATCTCGACTGCCTTCAGAACAACTAAAGCTCCCCCCCCTCCCTCCTCTCACTGTGGGACTGCCATGCCCCCTCCCAACGTCCGATGACCCTTACCCCCCTTTGGATTACTAAAAGAGACTCACGCACACACATGTGCATGCCAGCGTGTGCACAGGAAAATATGAACACACACTGGACGGACTGAAGCGTTGAGGCTGTGCTTTGATGCCGTCAACCTTTCCACTAAGAGTGAAAGAATGAGTGTGTGTGAGAGTGTGTGTGTGTGTGTGTGTGTGTGTGGCTCAGGTGGAGACTGAGGCCATGGTCACTCCAGTCACTGTGTCGTGTTTGTGTCTTTGTCTTGTTTCCATTTCACTGCGTGTCTTCGGGGAAGCTGCTCTCCGTCCCTGATCCAGAGACAATTGACAGTTTGTCATGAAGAGACGGTTCACGAAACGAGTCCAGGTTTAAGTTTGACGCTGCAGAAACAAACGATTTTAAAATAATGAGCAGGAGTGAAATGAAAAAATATCTTTTGATTCAAATGATTAATTTGCTAATCAAAAACAACTTCTCTCATGGGAATGACTTTTTCAAATATTTTTTACTTTTTACTGAGCTCAGAAATCTCACCTGAGCCCGAGAGATGATCTGCTTCATCTTTGATCAAAGTCGTTCCCTGAGAGGTGTTGACAGACGGATGTTTAATCAGTAACAGTCTTTGTTTCTACATTCTTCTCTGACTCACACAGTCGGCAGTAAACGCAATCAGCTTAGTCGGAAAGAAACAGAAAATTGTCGATTATCACATCTCGCTCTTTACTTTGACTCATTTGTTTATTTTTTCAGCTGATCACACAAAAGGGAAATAATGACTTAAACTGAACTAAGTGAAATTTGTCTCATTTCTAATGGAGGATCTGCTGGTTGTGAACTTAAAGGCACAGTGATGACATTATGGATTAGGGGTAATTAGGGGCAACTCTTTTGGACACTACGAGTTTTATTTTTCCACAATTAAGAGTGTTTTTTTTTTTCACAAGTACTCTCACCTTTTGCAGCAGGCATGTACCTGCTACTGAAATGAATGGATAACAGATCTTTATAATCCTACTGTTGTAGTCAGGAGGAAAAGTGACAGGGTCAAGTATTGATTTGTTGTTACTAAAAGTCATAGTCAAGACTACGTAAACTCAGATTTATAACTGTTATTGAAGTAAGGAGAAAAGGTAACAACATACCTTTGTTTAACATTAAGGCAAGTCAAATTTAATTATATTTACTTTGAGAATACCGCCCCGTGGAATGAATAAAGTATATCTTATCTTATTTTACCTTACATTCCTGCAACAATACAATTGTTAATGCTTCAAACGAGACATAGAAATATTTAGATTGATACCTAATTGCAGGGAAATTCAGGTTCAGAAGGTCAACCAAACTTAGAAAAGCAAAAGCATTTAAAAAAAAAAAAAAAAAAAAAAAATCGAAAGAAGAAAAAAATTAAGTTCAAGCAAAAAATGAAAGTTTGAATAATGTTGAATAGATTTTAAAATGAAAGCACAAAAGTTCAAAACCCAGTGTCATGTGTTGGCTGCAAAAACTGACATTTAAGCAAGTGTCTCTGTCGTATTTTTTATTTAATTTGTCCAATTAGATTTAATATAAGCTACATTCAACTGATAAGTCCAGAAAAAAAAGTCTTATTTCAGGACATTAAAAGACAAAAATGACACATGAATTGAAAAAAATCTGGCAATACAGTAAGAAAAATGTTTCTTTTTAACCTATTGGCAGATTTGTTTTTGTTATTTTGACTCTTAACAAGCAATCCAAGTGTCATTTTTGTCGTTAAATATCTTGAATAATACATTTTTTTCTGAATTCACATGGTTGAAAGCGGCCCGTGTTATGATAAAACCATTTTCTGAAGTGTGAAGACTTTCGTTGTTCAGCAATGTGCCGTTTTTATGAAACTGCACAACTCCACCAAGCATCATTTGTTATTGAAAACCTGCCAGCCTCTTTCACTGTTGTTAAGCACGATGGACTTTGAGTTTAGTGAGGCTCATCTTAAGTCTAATAAGACTTTTTTGAATAAAATATTATATCACACTTACTTTGATTTCAGTTTTTGCAAATGTCCAAGTAACATAAATATACACAGAGAGTAGTGAATCAATCATATGTTGGCATAAACATTAAAACCTGTTCATAGCTATTTTTTCACTAGCAAAGACCTTAATGTGGAGTTTATCTCTTATTAATAATTGTGCTTCAGTTCAAAGAATGTCAAAGGAAGATCCTCTAGAAAATAGATTTCCAAATTTTACCCATAGACCCCCAAATGTGTCCTACTTTAAGTGACTGCCACTCAATGTTTTTTGTGAAAAATCTTCACAGAACACAGGTGAGACATCCTTAAGTAAAAAGACAAACCTAGCCTTGTTGCTTTCAAACTCCTCAGTTCAAAACCAGTTAAAAATGTCTACTGTGTCTTTAATAACGATCAATATAGATGTGAAAGTCCTCTGACTGAGGCTCTATTAGCCTTCACTAACACCAGACCAATCATTTCCAACTCCCTGGTTTCATCATGCAGCTATCTCCACTTTAACAGGCTCCTGCAGCAGCTTTGATTTTTGATAAACAACGCCTGAATGCACCATTAGTTTGAGTCTCTGTCAGGCTGAACTTAGTCAGCTGGGAGAGGAGGTGCAGTCTCAATCTGTCAGAGCGCTTTGAACAAAACGCTTGTGGCACCATCGAACGCCATGTTATCACCTCAACTACGCGCCTGTGTAACAGTGGAGCTTCAGAGATGGGGATGACAACTTTAAGACCTTTAGTGAAGGTAGTGAAACAGACAGGCAGTGATTGGATTGTGGTTTTGGAGGATGTTGAATCTCACCACCTTAGAGCTGGGTTGATGTGCTGTTAAGTGCTCCGGTGTTGCACCTTGTCAGCAACTTTTTTCAAAGAATGAGCATGCATTTTCACGTTGCGAGTCATATTACTGCAGCAGCTATCGAGCGTGTGGTAGGCTGAACTCTTGTGGGCTCTCTTGCTCTTAACCACAGAGATGTGGCGAGACAGAATTAAAAGAGAGGGGAGAATTGTGGATAATTAAGGCCATGTTGTCCAGGCCTGATTTTGAGTATGCCAGGAGGTCACTGAGTGTCAAAGCTGTTTACAGATGGCGGGGCTTATTAAAGCAGGAGAGTCCAGTGCTCCTTTCTGCTGTAACGGTCACATTCGGAAACGCAGACACTCGCGGACTCCTCCTTGTCTCCTCCTCACACCTCTCTCAATTATCCCCGAGCTCACCTGGAGAGCGACAAAGTTTCCCTCGAGTGTCATTGTTGTTCTGCCATCTGTCAATTCATCACTGCCTGAAACTGAGAAGCTCTCACTCTCATCAAAACTCTGATTATCTGATCAAACACTTAGCACAAAAAGTAAGGAAACTATTTTTTGTGTATGATTTTGGTGCTTCTGGGCAATAAATCTTTAACAGTTGAAAAGCCTCTTTTCCCCTTTTGAATGGTGCCACATTTGTAAGGAACATGCATTTGTGTGATGAGAGGCAGAGATAAGAATGTGGGTTTCGCGCGTTAGAAAGTTGCCAAATCTTTGATGCCAATTCATGACTTATTTTGTTAAGTGCAAGAAATCTGATCCATCAATTTCTTCTGTCGTGCATCTTATCTTAAAGGGACTTTGAAGACTTTCTAAGTAATCTTGAAAAAGTCACATATTTAGATATATGCCTGATTATAATCCACAACTTTACATGAGATTACCAGTTCCAAAATAGGTTATTTCTAAATGCTAATTCCCTGCTTCCCAATTGGGTCGGACTGGAATAGATTGGCTTACCGCATTTTGAAGTCTCCATGGCTGCACCACGCCAGCTGACACTGGAGCTGGACTGTCTGAGAACAAAAGGGACAGAAGAGCAGAAGAAAGCTTAACAGGGGAGTGATAGAGCACGAGCTAAAGGCCAAAACACAGTTGAAGCAGTTTGTGATATTGTTCATCTCAAGCCACATGCAGCAGTTATTCTGCAGTGACCAGTTAAAAACCTGAGTCTATCAATAAAATGTAGAGCCAGGTTACGTTTGCTCTGCTTGGTGAGGTTGGAGTTGGTAGGACACAACCAGTATTCACTCATGTGACACGATACAGATACATTTCAGAGCACCAGGCTGTGAGTGACACTAGATGTAGCCAGCTACTAAATTATGCTAGAAACTTACAAAGTTTGCTTGTTGTCACGTTTCAACCATAGACTGTATAATGAGTGGACGTTCGGCTCAAACTGAAGCCTCCAGCAGATGCCCCGCCCCCTGGTGTCTGGCTGCAGTATAGTTCATAAGCCCCGCCCCCTGGTGTCTGGCTGCAGTATAGGTCATAAGTCCCGCCTCCCCATGTATTCCAGATATGAGCTGGGAAAACTTGAAAAAATTACGATACCTTGTAGAAACGTTTCTCTCATCTTTACGCTAAGGTAGTATGATGATGTCATCTGGCTGCATGGTGTGCAGGTGTTTATTTTCTGAGAAGTTAGTTTCTCATTAGTTATTGGACGTTAAAAACTGCGATATAAGTTCGTTTATGACAGTTGACAGCTGCCGTTCTTGAGTAGTTTTTATTGGGGATATAAGAAACTTCCGGAAAGAGAGCCAAAGGAGACTAAACCTTCACAAGAAGAAGAAATAAATATTTTTATTTCTCTTTTTTACTTGGCTCCACCGGAAATTCTCTACTGCGCAGACTCTGGCTGCACAATGGCGGCTAGAGAAACAGGGTTTTTTGGCTTCAACAACGTAGAACGGTGACAGGCGGAAGCACGCTGTCCATTCTATATACAGTCATTGGTTTCAACCCTTGCCCTGTCGCGCTCTATCCGGTAACAAGTTGTCAAGCATAAAGAAAAGTAGTGTTCAGAAGAAGCTCTGATCTACTTTCACTTTCAAACTTTCATACAGAATCTCCTCAGTTTCTTTAGACAAATGCATCAATAAATGCAAACGCCAAAACATGGATGAAAGTGAGAATTTTCAAATCAAATACTTAGAGATTTTTTTCACTCTGAAAAAGCAGCCTCAGGGGTGACTTTGTCTTTGGTGTCAAAGTACAGCGTCCCCTCGCTGACCCTCCTCTACTTAATGTCAAACTTCTTGTTTCTGGTTCTGTTTGTGCTCCCTCACATAAACAGCAGGAGATGTATTTTTCTACCATTTCACGCACAGGTCACATTGTTTGGTGGTCATTTCACAAACTCTCGGGAAAGGTGACGCTGAGGGAAGCGGCGTGCAGCGTGTCGCGTCCTGCCGCCGCCGCCGTGACCTCTCAGTCGCCGCGTCCTTGTGTCGTCTTTGTTTTTTCCACCACATCTGTTTGCGTCTCCCCCTGAGCATTTCTCTCGTGTCCTCTCTCCTCTCCATCCTCACACTGAACTGAACTTTTCAACTGTGCACAAAAAGTCGACACAAAAGAAAAACAACGTGATGTAAAATGGTGTCTGTGCCCGTTCAGAGTTTAACACGGCGACTGAGAAGCAAACATTTGTACAAAAGATGACTGAAAACCAGGTTTTCGGATTGCCCTGTTGATTGATTTGATATGAAATATGACTCCTGTAAAACACTATTTGCAAGTATGTGTGTAAATGTTTTTACATACTGATGATATGATACAATTATACAGTTTTTTAATTCTCATTGTGTTCATGAATAATGTGTTGATTTTAGTGGACTTTTATTTTGGTAGGAAGGATTGAGTTTGCTGTAAATACTGTGTAAAGTGGAGGGTTCTGTAAAGAAAGTAAGATTATGTGAATAATTTTCACCACAGCTTCTTAGAATCCGAGCGTTGCAAAGTCAAATTTGACAGAGGAGCAACATTTCTATTGTTTTTACTATTTCTTTATTTTTCTATTCTTGCCTTAACCCTTTTAGTATCTGTCATCGTTTAACGTCTTTTCACTGTTTTAGGACAACATTTTGCTCATGTGTACAGATCTTTTTGTCCCTCACTGGAAGCTGAAGTGAATCATGGGAATTTCTCTGCAGACTGACTTTTCACTTCACTTTTTTTTTCTTCACATCGTCATGAACTGAACCGACAAATGTCCACACGAGAACCCGACAAACAGAACTATGTACACATGTAAAAACGTAACAAAAAGATGAAGATGTTGTTCTTGTTTGAGTTCCTACTAAAACAGCAAGCCATTGTGTTCCTCCTCTAATGTCTGACTTTTTAAAGAAGCAGTTTTGGACCTCTTAGATCCTGATGTGCTTGTTCATGTTTTTTGATAGAAGGCCGCGATGGAGGAATCCTGTCCGCTTCGTTCATTGTTACTTCTCCTGATGAGAGGGCCCGACCTAACTGTACTCAAAGGGTTAAGTGTCATTGACTTGAAGACTGTGTCGTGATAAGAGTTTGCTGTAAAATAATTCTTCATTTAATAAATATTTTAGTTGTTTACTTTATTTCAAGACATTATTTTGCCTCAAAGTGTCACAATGATTCAAAGATGATCTTTCAGGATTTCAACTCTTGGTGTTTTTTGTGGCCAATTATTTGTGTGTGTTTTCATGGTATCCATTAGGGCTGAAAGATATATCATTATCATATCAATATCAAGATAAGAAAATTCAATATATTAATATCCCAACCAGGATATCAATGATGTAGATTTTCCCAGCTCACCCTGCATGTAAAGCCCGGACAGTTGTATGGTTATTGCTGACTTTCAGTTAATGTTGGTGACTGACAGTGAGCTCTAATCCATCAACCGTACTTTCCACATCCTGTTATAATATCATGCTTTTATTTTTCTGAAAAAAAAATGGTTAGTTTTCACTAAACCCAAAGTCATTTTGTATAGTATCGATATCTAGATGTCTGGGATTAATATCGAGGTATGAAATTTTGTCCATATCGTTCAGCTCTAGTATTCATGTAGATTATCCAAATCAGGCCAAAAATAAAAGTAATTGCAGTACAACGCCAAAACAACAGAGGGCAGCAAGACAACAAGAAGGTAAAACAAGCTGACACAGTTAGCAGTTAGCTTGGTTAGCATAAAGGATTTTCAGCCTGTGCTGGTTTTGATGTGGCTCTATTTCACTGTAGGTGGATTTGTTGACACTTGAAAGAAGAGAAGGTCTTGTGGCAAAGCCTTCACTGGTCAAAGGTGTTTCAAAAGGCCAAAAATAATTTTGCAAACTTCTGTGTTTGAACAGTTGTAAACTGGATATCCACTGTCACGTTCAGCTGAAGGTCTCAAGTTTACAGGGTCACTCTTTAAACTGGTACACCGGGAGCTGACAGAGACACATTCACACTATCAGGCTCAAAGAAGAACATTATTTAGGAGTTTTAAAACCAAGCCAGTCAGAGTTGGAGGTCATCTTGTTTTGGATGGAGGGAGGGGGAGATAAAAACACTGTGGCTACTCTACCAATCAATATCTGGACATTACTTCCATCCATTAAGGCTGTTTCCAGGGGTAAAATTATCACCCTGTTACTAATTTTAGATCCTAGTTCCTCCAGCAGAAAAGAGCACAGTTACTTAAAAAGTCTGGTCTTGGAAAAAGGGACCAAGGATTCGGTTTAGTGCATCCCTAGTTACGATTGACTGTTTCCCACATGTCACTCCCCACTCTCTCCCCCTTTCCTGGTCTATCCATTGTCCCCTCTCCTATGCAATCAAGGCACAAAAGCCCCAAAAAAAACTTTGAAAAAAAAAAAACCCTAAGTATTTACAGTTTCATACAGATATAGAACTTTGTTTTAGGAAGAAAAAAAAAAGCACCATGGTGGTTTGATCTATCTAAAAAGGCAATCTGCAGCTGCACAAATAACATTCAACAGGAGTGATGACCTGAAAAATGTGAAACAATGCATCTTTAGAGCACCGATTTGCATCAAATTTACGCCAAATGAACAAACGATGCAAAGCAAGACAAAATTAGAGAAAAAAAAGGAAGAAAACAATGCAAAAGTGTAAAAGGCGCTAAGAATTTAGGCTTGAAATAGAAATGCACCAACTATGGTTGTTACAGCAGCACACTTAGAAACAATAGGTCACAGAAAACTTGGATTGGATGAAGGATGTCAAGTAGATCAGAATCGCTCCATCAGAATGAAATCAGTGTTTCAGAGTCTCAGAAATGTAAGCCCATCCTGGTTGTCTTTTATGTTTCCACTTTTATCTACACATCTACGATGAAATCTAGCCGTACAGTATGAAAGACTGATGGTAACAACTCCTCATCCTTCTTGGGGGTTAACTAGAGCAGGTACAGTGCGACCTCTGAAGCTACGTTGAAAGCAAAAGCTGCATAACACAGCAGCTTGACACACACATGATCAATGAAAACACAGGAAGAGCAGAAGGTTCTTCAAAATTCAGCACAATATGGGTCCCAAACCCAGCAGGGGGGGCACTTCGTGTCCTACAGAAAAGTATGGATTTCCTCCAGCATTTTGAAGTCTGCTGGAGCTGCCAATTATTTCTGCAGCGTCTGTCAAGTAGAGAACCTTTCTGGTGGATCCAAAAATGAATGAAGTTTAGATAATAATCAGTAATCTGCTAGATGCATTAGTTTAAGTGGCATTTAACAGTGTAAGAGTCCAAAATCAATGCTTATTGTTGAGACAAAAAAATGACTCATATTGAGAAAAGACAAATTTGATGTCATAAATACGATCACGCTGAGAGTGTGTTTCGTCTGCTCACCTCAGACCTGTCTCAACGTCTCTATCTGGTACATTGAGACGCCTCTGTGGGGGCCGCTCTGCAGCAGCTCTGGGGAGGGCTCAGTCAATTAACCCCCTGTCACTCAGCTGTAAAGCGACTGCCCCGCTCTCTCCGCTCAGTCTGTCTCGGTCACGGTGAGCAGTGGCCTTGCGCTCCCTCTCCGTCCCAGGCAGCTGCACCCAAAGGTGCTTACCATTCATGGGCTGGAGCCTCGGAGGTCGACTCAGAGGTGATGAAGTGACTCCCAAAACAACAACTCTCATTTACTGTAAAGCTGCAGAGAGGACAGAGCGGAGGGAGGAGGCTGGCATTTACAGTATGCATGAATGAACTGACTAAACACAGCACAATTGAAAATTGCTTTTTCTATCAGTTCTAATTTAACTTTAAGAGACGTCTCACTCTCTCTGATAGATTTGTTGGAGTAGAGCAAAGAGAGGAGCCTGGCACGAGTCCACAGAAACAGAAAGTTACTTGTGCAGCTCTTCTCTCTTTCTTTGGCCAGCGGCAGCCCCATCGATCAATGCCTCCTCTTTATTATTGACGCATCCTGAAAACCTCCAGCAGTCAGATTAAAATGCAAAGAGCAACAACTACAAGTGCTCGACTTCAGGCTGAGATTAAAACATAAATATGTGCATATTGCTCATGTTAATACAACGAGGATTAAGCAGCTTAAATGTCGTATCGACATCCCGACTAATCAATGAGTGTGTAATTAAAAAGTGCAGCTGAGCCAGTGACAAGAGGAGCTGCACCGCCAATACTGACCTGTGGTCAGACAGAGCGGTTAAGTGTTTGTTTAACCCAGTGTCAAAGCGTGTGTGTGAGAAAATGCATGCACTTGAATGTCCTCAGTGTATTCACATATCTGACTCCCTCAGCTTGTTTTCCGCTGACTTGGAGTTTGATTGCAGAAAAATGAATGAATTGTCTTGAGATGCAAAAGCAAACTTAACGTTTAGAGAATGCTGAAGATCAATAACAATTATGAGGACAACAAATAATTAAGAAATGGTATCTTATTGTTGTTTTCTGCCAGTGGAAAATAATAGTTAGCAAACCAGAGAGGCTTCAGTTATTGATATTTAAAGTCAAAATGGATATTCAGGTGTAAAAAAAAAAGTTGTAATGCTCTTTTTCTCTTCAAGTAAGAGAAAACGTTTAACCTCCCACAAGTGCTTTTATATACTTGTAAACTCACATAATGATGAGTAAGGTGTGAAAAGAGCTGTGGGAAATTGAAAGAGCTTTGAATCACTGTGTTCACCGAAAGACTGTGATGATGTAACACAGTGATGTTTGATAATCACAGATCTCTCAGCTTCCTGTTTGCGTCAGAGTTTGTTTTCTTTATTGTACATTCACGGAGGAATGCGTCACATCCTTCTCCCCTGTGCGTATTTATTACAGACACTGTTTTTAAATAGCTCTATAGATTTAACAGGTTCAGTTAAACGAAGGGCAGTAGAAATAAGTAGTGCAAGCTTTTGACCTTTAAATATTAAGACTTTAATTTAAAGGCAGTCTTATTCTGAATTGGCACTCAAAAGGTAACTCTTTGTTTCCACTCCATTTAACCAAGGAAGTCTCTTCATAACACCTGATGTACCTGCTGTGGAAAATTCTTTGTCATAGAGCGTCTTAAATTTGCCTTAAGGATGTTTAAAATAGTTCAACTTTTTATGGAAAGGCTCACATGTGGTGTTGCTAACTGGCCAACAAGCTGTTATCGACACATCCACTTTCTGCACAGGAAACTCTAAGACACTGACACTTCATGTCTGTGATGAACATGAAACTCTCCTGGTTGCATCACTGGTGCAAAAAAACAAAATAAAATAAAAATAGAGAGCGATAGTCACCTGAAAAGTTGATGCTCTCGAGAGTAAAGTTCTCTGGAGCAGCACTTTGTGGGAGTCTATAAAAAAGAATAAAACTTGTATTTGAATTATTGATAAAAAGGTAAAATACAACAGAGGACTTCAGGAGGGGTATTGCACTTTTTTTATTAGTCTTTATGTCCCTCTGGTGCTCTGGTCGTAGCTTAAATGATTTACAGCTCAGGAAAAATGTATATTTTTCTCCCACAGGTGTTTTAGACAACTTAAATTTTTGAAACACTTTGTTTTAGCTGCTGTCTCCTTTCCTCTGATTGGTCAGCCCTTTGGAGGCCTGTCAAGGGTCAGAGCCATGAGCATACCTTGGTGTTTGAGTACCTCACCTCCAACGTGTCATTGATGAGAGGATTCAAATTAAAATCTATGAACATCTGGCATTTTTACTTTTTATCCAGGTTTCAAAAACTGGAAAGCAGCATCAGCAGCCTTCTTATGCTTGGTCTATGTTTGACGCATCTGTGAGGTCTGTTTTAGCAGCCTTGTTCCTTCACAAGGTCTCTTTCACACGCAAACGTTAATGCCAGTCTGTCTGCTAGTCCATTGTGCATCTCCGATAATATGTAACTGTCGGATGGAGATGCACAGACAACAAGGCAGGTGAACAGGTCGTTACGTCTACTTTTATACTTTTAAGTAGTTTTAAAACCAGTACTTTTAGAACTTTCATAGTTTTATTTGAGTAAAAAGTGTGAGTTGAAATTTCTTTCTTCCATGGATGCCAACTCAGGCAATGTCAACATGTAGCTAGATATCTTGGAAGCCAATTATATTTTTATTCATTTAGGCCTGTCACCAACATGAAACCACAGTTTTAAGTCTCTAAAAACGATATTTTCTGAAAACTTTGGACAAGTGAAGATTTTGTAAAACTCTGGTTTTATGGTAACAAGAGTTTTCGGACCACAAACATCACAGACTGCTGCAAACAAACGAACACAAAAAAAAAAGTCCTCACAACGTTATGCTGAGGATAATTTTAGTGGGTGTGTTAGTTTTAACACTAATGCTAGCACATCCTGCTTGCTTATGTCTTCAAGTGCATCTTGTTACTTCTGTCTTCTGTTCTCTTTCTCAATCCAAACTTAAGATCTGGGCACCATGTTTAAATCTGGCAGAATAGACAGAATGACAGGGATTTGTTCTGGAAAACACTGCCCCCTATGGGTCTGGCATGCTGAGAGCCATGCTTTTTGCCCAGTTACATTTGGATTTTTTTTTTTTTTTTTAACAATCAGGTGTGGGTGAAAGTATGTTTTAAAAATGAATGAAGGGGGTTATTCATATTTGAAAATGCCTGGCTACATCTTGACAAGGCCCCAGTCTGTCTGCTGTTTCCTGCTCTCTTGTTAACACACTCCTCAGCCCTTACGCGTAATCATCGAGGATTGCTTTACTGATCCGACACAGAACTGTACAAGTCCAACCAGGGAGGGCTTTCCTCTTTAACGTGGTGAATTTCAAAGAAAGCAGGAAAGTCTTCTGGGTGGACTGGATCCTGATTAAAGTGCCGGTACGCGTGCCAGAATTAGCCATCAGGGCGTTTTTAGGAGGCTGCGTCTGGCTGGGCCGAGTGGAAACCAATTAAACCATCAGCCGTCAGCCTCCGCGACGACCTTCACACAACCGCTCTGACCAGCGGCATTAATTTTCTGTCACAACTTATTAAGCGATAACATTTATCAATTAGGCAAACAGATTTAATGCAGAGGGCAAGCGGCCCAGAGGCTCAGCCACACACAAGTGCCAGGCCCATTTAGAGAAAATAGCAGGCAGTAATGAATTCTTGAGGACCCTGTGTATCAGGAGGTGTCAGCAGATGCACTGGTCTCTAATGTGCTTGTTTATCACTGTGTATAGAGACTGACGGTAATAAGTTGGGCAGGCAGCTGGCCTTTATTAAAAAAACATGCATTCACAAATAGCTGTTGAACAGCTCCCGGCACTATTATCCCCTCAGAGGCTGCTTATGAGAGAAGACAGGTTTCTGAGAGAAAAATCCCTCTGAATATGTTTCTATTTCCCACTTTATCACACTGAAAACACTGAAGTTCATTAAAAAGCAGCACATCTAATATCTCCAGCCTCTTTACAGACTGCAGAATAGAGCTCTCTAAATCCGCCGCTGGTTTAAGGTTCATATTTAAGCGGAAAGCTAAAGTTAAAATATTCAGTATTATGCAAATGAAGCTCTAAATGGATGCTGCTTCTCATTTAAACATTAAGCTTATGTTACAGCAGTGTGACACACAGCTTCTTAACATGACTGAAAAAAAAAGATTGCATAACACTGAATAATTACACCTAATTATACATTCCCTCGTCCCACTGTTTCTGTTTTTGGTATTCATTTTTGCGGTGAATTTCTCAATCCGGCTGCTGAGAGAGAGAGAGAGAGAGAAACTGGGCCAGATGTGGATGATCAATAGACTTTCCATGATAAGTTGACAGATTCTTATGCGATGTGACAACCTGCAGCCTCCAGCCTTGCCATCATATTCATCTCCACTCGCGTTCACTGACTTTGAATATTCGGGGAGCGAACAAAGCAAACTGTGACAGCATTCAAGTCCGAACCACCTGACTGCCAAAGTCTTTATTTCCTGGTGAGCCTAATGTTTCTTCCCCGTGGCTGTGTTAGAAAGACGAGAAGCGGAGTCATTTTTTGAGGAATCGCTAAGAGGCTTACGATCTATAGCCGTGAGAGAAACAGAATTAAGAGGAGAAGAGTTCAGGAATCAGTTCTGACAAATCACAAAAACATCTCCGCTGCCTCTGACACTTCTTCAATGATCCGGTCATTCAGGATTATCTTCAGTCTTTACCATGATGTAACTCTAATGAAACCTGTCAACAATATTCATTTTACTCCTTTTGTAAGGGGATGGCAGCAGAACTCTTTTGTGCTTTTATGCACAGACTCAGAATTGATTGATAAAAGTTTAACTCCAATCATGAGAGGTTACTTCCTGTCAAGTTAAGGATACAAGACTTCCAAAATTCAGGGTAGGACTGTGCGCTATCTGTAGATCACAGATTAAGGAAATGAACAAAGGAAGACCCAATTTCAGACTACACTATTATTAATTCATTTACCAAAAATGCAAAAAATAAAATGAAATAATTCCACAGGTACAGAAATCACTACAAGGATGATGTAATATGGTGACATGGGAGATTAATGCTGACCAAGAAATGAAGAAAGAGAGACTGAATAGACAGAGGGTGAACACAGGTGAAAGTAATAAGGACAGTGAAATGGAAGGAGGTAAAGCTTAACTGGACAATCACAAAGCAAGATCGACATAATAAAAGAGGTAGCAAAGAAGACTTGAGGTCCCTATGAGGACTTTCTAGGTGATACTGAAAAAGGTCTCACTTCTAGATGTATGCCTGATCGTAACCCACGACCTAAAATGAGAATTTCAGCGCCAAAATAGGTAACTTCTATATGCTATTTCTAAGCTGCCCGATCAGGTCGGACAGGACTGGATTGGTTTACAGTACATCAAAGTCTCCATGACAACACCACGACAACTGACACAGTTTAGTAGTGTCACAAGAGATCTGCGTTTTTGTCTGCTGAAAACAATTTATTTAGTAGTAACGGTGGAAACTGGAGCAGGACAGTCTGACAGAAAAAGGAGAAGAAGAAAGCTAAACAGGAGGGTGATAGAGCATGGGCTAAAGGCTAAAACTCAGGATAAACTGTTTATGATTATATATTCATTCTAACCCACATGCAGCAGTTATACTTCAGTGGTCTGTATAAACCTGAGAGTATATCAATAAAATAGATAGCCAGGTTATGTTTGCTCTGAGGTTGGAGTTGGTAGATGAGCACTGGTAGGACATAACCAGGATTCATTAATGTTGCACGTTACAGGCACGACTCATGCCTGAAATACACCAGATACGGCTCCTCTCCTTTGCGCGATGGCTGCATTTGTCAACACACACCAGCTGTGTGTGCAGTCCAGAAATTTGCATGACTGACAGACGGCTGGAGTCAGAAACCGATGAGTTTCCTACTCTATTGGTAAGTCTCTCTTCATTCATATTGGGCTGTGAAACCTCAAATACCATTAAAAAAATATGATCTGATTTCGACACAGTTTGTTTTATTTTTAAAGTCACAGGCTCTTTTTTCTTTCTCAGTGGTTTCCGTGCACTACTCCCTGTCCTGCTCTATTCTCACTATTGCAGGATCCGGCAAAAACAGGATTGTATTGCTGCGTATTTGCTTTGACCTGCCAGACCAGGCATGCAGCCGGACTGCAACGGAACAGATCTAGTATGTATTTCAGTCGTCAGAGCAACAGCAAAGAAGAACTCTGCTTTATATAAAAAAAAAAAAGCATTTGATGGACTATAGTTCACATGCTTAAAAAAAAGCAGTCACTGGATTTGGCTGAAATCATGTTGGTGCATGATGACTTGGGAATGAGAGTCTTATACAACCCTACATGTGCTTCATAGCAGTAACTTTCTGACCATGTGTTCTCTCAAAAATGCTCAAATCATTCATATTTGGCATAAATTAGCCTTGAACTGTGCAATCAAGTTCGTGCTGAGTTATTTTGACCTCCTGCTGTTGCTGTTTTCCATCCTAGAAAGTGTGTGCTTGCTTTTTGTCCACCACATAACAGATATGTCAATCCGTATAACATTATTCCAGACTTTGCATGCCTATTTTCCCAAATTATAGATACAACTCTAAGGATCTCTCATGAATCTAGACAGTAACTCACCTACAGCATGTCTACATGGTCTCATCAGTGCACACGTACTCACGCACAAACACTCATTAAACACAAAGTAGTTATTTATTACAAGAGCTGATGTCGTATAACACTGCTAACAAACATGACAGCCCCGCATGTGTGTGATCCCGTGTGTGTGTGTGATCCTGTGTGTGTGTGGGTGTGTGTTTGACAAGCTAAAGGTCTGCTTGCTAAATGTGAGTGTAACAGATAACGCGGCTCTCAGGTAATGAGACAGGAAGAAATGTTAAGGGAGCCTTGGGAGAGACATGTAATGAAGCATTGTTTTCAGGATGAGCATACGCACACACACACACACACACACACACACACACACACACACAGGTAATGAAGCATTGTAGAGGGTTGAGCCTGGATGAGGCTGATAACATCCCGTTGTGCCTGATGGAGGACAATGGGCCGTAAAAATGGAACCACAGCGCCCTACACACACACACACATACACACCCACACACACACAGATGGATGGAGATACCTGACAGTAGGCTGGGAGATAACACGGAGGCCCTAAGAGGAAAAGAGGTCTGTATACATCGCCCTTCCTTCACTGCAGCTCTGATTCTGAGCCAACATGGATCATCATCAGTTTGGACCCCTGAGCCTGATGCATCCCTCCAACTTCTTTAATTAAAAGACACATTTTAATGAGAGAATCTCAGGGGGAACTACAACATATGGACACTTTCCAGAAATACTGTTCTGGTAGCTTAGGAAATGTTCCTGTGAAAGCTCTGCTTAGATGGCTGAATGATTTCTCTTCATTTAGTTCTCCTCTGATGGGCTGTGTTTGCCAAAAGATTAGCGCACAGTCTCCAGACCATTTACCACAGCGCCTGTACTCTGCTAGTGTTTGGAAGGTGTATTTGATGTGGGTAGTTAATTATATGGTGAGTGGGTTAGCCAAGGCAGACTGGTAAAACTCCCTGTGGGCTTTTGTTTCCAACATCCCTGCTCTTGTCTTGCAGATTAGGAGAGCAGCTCCACTCTCAAAACAGATGAAATTGAATGTTTTATCCGAGTGAGCAGATGGAGAACACCCTTTGGAAAGCGATGGCACGTCAGCGTTCACTGTAGTCTAGACAGAGTTCCTCACAGCAGCAAGGGTTCGGGCATTATTATGTGGGTTGTTATGTTTGGAACGGCTGTTTTGTTTGCCCAAATAATGAAGTGATATTGATACGGCTCAGGCAACAGAGAAATATGAGTACTGGAAATGGATTCTAAGAGTCAATTAACCGCCGATAGATAGGGGTTGCAGTGCACTTATTTCCAAACGCCAGTCTTGAATTTTTGGATCCTGTGCAGAGGAAGCCTGCGGATGAATGTCAGCTTTTCATTATGAAAAAGGCCTGGCATCCATTTCCCTGAGATAATTTCAATTATGTGAAATAAGCAAGGAATTTTTAAATTAAAAACCATGTCTCCCATGTCGGAAGAGGTCAGAATAATAATTGCAGCAGGAGGAAAAGAAGAAGAAGTGAGAGGTGATACCTGACAAATAGCCTGCTCAATTTCTCCTATTTTAACCCAGATAAGCCGTTTCATGCACACATAGAGTCAGAGCGCGGCTCTTCAGGCCTCAGCAGTATTTCTGGCTTCTAACAACACACACACACACACACTCATACACACACACACACACATCAATCTTGAGCTGCCTGCTCTCCAGCCATGTGCCAAATTGCTGTGGCCTGGTTTACAGACAATCTGCTGCCCAACAGGAGGTGGTATGAAGAGAGACGAATCTCTTGGAGTCTGACCTACAGGGAACAAACCCTCTGCAGCTTTCAGGCTCAATTCCAGGCTGCCCTCATATCTGCATGGTTGTCATAGCTACAAAAAGTGGGCTAATGCATTCCTACTCTTTCAGATTTTCTACAGAGTAAAAAACAGAGGATGGGCTTTTACAACATATTTACTAGGATGCTTGAAAAGCAAATCAAAAGTGTGATGTGTACTTCCACTTAAACTGATACTATGGCACCTTTTCATACCCTTTCTCCCTCAAATAAACCATCATCTCTTGCACGCTTCCTACTTCTCTGACAAGTCTCTTGCTAGTCTTGAATACTACCTGCACTACCTGTATTCATCCTACTGTTCTTTTCCGCTTCCCTCTTGTCTTGCGAGCATTCTGGTTGTCCCATGAAATCCCTGCTTGTCTTTCCTCCTTTTCATTTTAGCTGTATGCTTCCTACTTTTCTTGCATGCTTAATTAAAGTCTTATATGCTTCCTATTTGTCTTGTATGTTTCTTACTCATCTTAAAGTCTTCATGTTTGTTTTGCGAGCATCCAACATTCCTTGTACACTTCCTACCTGTCTTGTATTCTTCCCTCCAGTCTTGCATGCTTCCTGCTTGTCGTGTAACTTCCTAATTTCCTCACACACTTCTTATGGGCCCTACCTGGTCGCTACTTGTCTTGTAGTATTTTTTCGACTATTGCGTGCTTCCTGCTCGTCTTGCATGTTTTCTTCTAGCCTTGGATGCTTCCTACTTTCCTTGCATGCTTCTTGCTTTTCTTCAAATGCTTCTTATACGTCTTCTGTGTTTCCTACTAGTCTTAAATACTTATTGTGTCTTCTTGCAAGCTTCTGTCTTTCCCTGCGCACTTCATACTGGCCCGACCTGGTTGCTACTTGTCTTGTATTCTTCCTTTTTGTCTTGAATGCTTCTTATTTTGCTCACATGTGTATCTTTCAATGATTGCTAACCTTACTGAAATGCTTTCATGCTTCCTCTTAATCTAGCATTTAGTCATTTTTAGGTGCATAATATAACTATTATCTGTATTTTTGTTCCGCCCAGACACTTTTTGTATGGTTTCTTTGTTTTTTGATGTTTCCCCCTGGTGGTTATCAGAGAAGTTGCAGATTTACTGCTCTCCCACATTTGTTATCTCATTGAAAATCTGGGGCTGCATCCACTCTTTACTTTCAGTCTATGGGGGAATTGAATCGAGATGTGTGAACATCAGCCACTGTAACAGAGTGTGATAGACTAATACACAGCTCAGTGTGTTGTTTTGTCACCTTCTGCCACATGTACTTGTGAATGAGTGTGTTTGCTCACAGTTTAGTCTACAGTCGTACTGTGTAGCACTGGTTTGGTGTGGCCTCGTGGCTGGTTGTGTGACTTCAGCCAGCATGAAGCCCCTCAGAGGCTGAGGCAGAGCTCAGGGATCTGAGTGAAGGTGGAGGAGGAGGAGGTGGAAGAGGAGGAGGAGGGGAGTCAGACCACAGCATTTGACATTTACTGGCCTTTAGCTTCATTGTCAGACACTCAACAGGAGAGACCACCGAGGACAAATCATGCTGTAAATCCTCCAAACACACACACCCACACGGGGAGATTTATAAAAGACATTTCCAACAGTGGAACAAAGCTCAACATGTAGAGGAAACACAAAAATGTCAAATAGATGCACTTCTGCAGCATTTTTCTGGCCTTGAGACCACTGAAAGTACTTTTACCTCGCATGTCACATTCACTGTTAGAGGAAGCTACGACTTTTTTCTTTTCTTATTCAAATGCTGAATTTTAACCCTTTATATGGGAGACAAAGACTACAGCAGATAGTGAACCTTTGGCTTATTAGTTCACAAGAAAGCAAGACTTTCGAGTAGCCACTGCCATACATATGGACTCTTGCGTTCATATTAAGATGACCTCTGCCTTCGTTTCCTCTAGTTGTTATGGAAACACCAGCAAGGCACAATTGTACATAATTGAAACTTCATAAATATTGCTTTTACTTTGTGAAAAAGTGTAATAAAAATGCAGCTATTGAGGGTATAACCTTATTGTTTAGCACAAGGGTTCCCAAACTTTTCAATGGTGTCATGTGATGCCGTGTGACTCCACTAACCGGCCAATGAAAAAAACTGAGAATAACGAACAAACTATGCTTTATCTAACTGATGAGTTAAAAATTTGACTGTTGTTATCCTCGCTTAGTCATCTTGAGGGCATATTGTGATAACAAAAATGTTGAAAACAGACAAAAGAAATCTGTCTGCATCAATGGCGTGCACAGACATTTTGAAAGGTAGAGGCCAAGACACATGAAGTGCACGTTTTGGCTCCCAAGGAGATAGTTAATCATGTTAATCATCCAGCCAAAAGGGCAAGATAGTGTAGTTTACCAGCCAGAAGGAGAATTTGGCATGTGTTCTGGCCCCCAAGAAGGCACTTAAGTGCAAGTTTGGCTCTTGGGGAGTGTATTTTAGCACATTTTGGCTCCCAAAAGAGCACTTTTGCACACTTCTTTTAAAAAAACTGGGTCACAAGGGGGGGGCGACAACCCCAACCTTCCCCCACCCCCTAGCACAACACTGCTTTGCATGATTTTTCTGAAAACTTAACCCTATTTTCTTGAAATTTCTTCAATAATGGATGGAATGTGCATTTGTTAATAGTTTTGATTCTAGAAAGCATATTGCAACCACTCTATCAGTGTTTCACTACCCCAACTTTAGGAACATCAGGTCTGATAAACAGCTACAAAACACTTTTCTGTCAGTCAAATGAGCTGAATCTCAAATTGTTTGTACCTCTTAGCCCATGTCATAATCTGAATTATCATTTATGAAAAGTTTTAGTCCTAAATGCGTAAAATGGGTAATAAAATCAATCGAGAGGTCTCAACCAGTTTTGTCTGAAAAAAATGGTTGTCCCCCCTCGCAGCCAGCCTCAAGTGGGCACTTAGGGAACTGCAGTTTCTGGCACTTCTCAATTGGTTTCATCGTTACAGCTACTTCTAGAAAAGAACAAAAGGAGTTTAGCTGCTCCCGCTCAAATGCTTTAATAAAATCAGCTTTGAAGTATCATTTTAATCCAGGATAAAATTCATTTTGCAATTGGTTTGACCTTTTGAACTTTTTTACTCTCTCTCTTTCTGTAAATGTCTTGAATCTTTATCTTTTCTCTGTGTGCTCACAATTATCCTCCTCTCTGTGGCACTGCTGCAGTCCTCCATCTCTGCGTTTTCTTCTTCTTTGGTTTTCGCTCCTATGTCAGCATGTGGTTCACTTTCCATCTCCGTCCTCTCAGCTCTCGCTCAGTAAATACCGCGGCCCCTTCTGTGGGCTGAATCACTTTAATACCCTACAATCCTTAACAGCTCTGGACAGAGGAGTAAGGACAGAAGATTGACCCTCTATTTTGAAGGGATGATGCTTCAAAGAGTGCCAGAGCGGCCTGAGCTTATGCCCGTTATCTCGACAAAGAATTCAGAGACAGAAGGAGCCCTGACTTTCAGAAGATGATGGTTTTCTCAACAAAGAGAAGAAGAAGAGGAATCAGCTTTGTCTGGTCATTTACACCTTTAAATGAGTGATCAACATCTCTGAAGCAGAAATGATAAAATGGATTTTCAATGAGCTACCACCTCGACTCTTTTAAATCACTGACTTATTTATAGTCTTGCTCTGATGTGTATTCTCCGGATGTTGAGCCAATAAAATCAAAGCGGATGACGCCTTGCTGATTCAGCTGATTGGCTCCCTGTTCATATCTGCATAAATCATCCTGTAGTCTGCAACATTCATAAAACAAGACAAATGAATCTTTCAGAAAGCCCTGCTCCGATGTGCTTCCTTTCAAGTTAATCTAATAAGAAGTATCATCGTGATCATAAAGAGATGAATACATTCAAGTAACACTATTTGCTTTTGTAATAATCAGTGTAGATGCAGCATCAGTTTGACATTTAAGGCTTTCCTCTTACAGTCCCACACATTTCCCTACAGAAAGATAAGATACAGTACAAAGGGATGAAGGTCAGTCTCATTAAACTTTTGGGTTGTACAGATTTTCAGAGAAATAATCGCAAAAACGGAGAACAATGTTGACATCCAGCACACAGAGTAAAGGTCACATGAAGTATCTCCAAACTCACAAGCCTTTGATTTCAAAAAGTCCTGAGGTGTTCGTCTCTCTCACTCTTGTGTAGCTTTCACTTTTAATATTTACTGCAGCTCTCGAGTTCGGCCGTCTTTATCTCGGACAGCCAGGCCTCTTTGGTCAACTTAAACACAAACACTTCCCGTGTCAGTGAAGGCGCCATCAATCAACAGACGTTTTCATCCTGCCTCTAAAAACACACACTCCTTCAAAGTCTGGCTTTAATTCAGTGTTTCACTTGTGTCTTCTGACAAAATAAATTACACTTAAAAATGAGGAAGGCAGAAAAAAGCAGACTGTGTGAGAGAGCTCTGATAGAAAGTTACTAAAATCAATTCCAATTAGGCCACTTTTTCTCAAACTGAATGAGGATGAAAGCCACACAAGATAAAATAGAGGAGACTGGTGCCCAGAAACTATTCTGGGATTAATATGAAGTCTGTTTATCCTGAAGCCAACATTAAGCACACAAGACTTGGACAAGCTGGGAAACACTTTCTGCTCTAGTTTCTGAGCGAGATGAGGAAAACACGATGCACACGGGTTTGAAGGAGAAATGGTTAAAATAAATAATACAGTTACCTTCATTACAAAAGCTACAACAACATACTGTAGATCACAAGTGATGCATATTTAAGGAAGTGATGCAGCAGTCAGAGCCACCACATGTACAGTACAAACAGTGCACTCAGAAAGGGCCTTGCACCTGCAATCTTTCTGTTTTTATCATCTTTATTCTAACTTTTTAATTTACTTTTTGTGATGATTCATGTGTTTTCACGTGTTTGGAGTTATCCCAGTTAGTGATGGAATGATCGATACTAGAGCATAAAGATCTGGAATCAGTGACATCAATATTTCAGTATCAATTCTCAAATCAAAATACTGTTACTTTCGACACTGTTTTTTTTATCTTAAGTAATAAAAAACGAACAGAAACACATTGGGAAGAAATAAAACTTTTGAGCTCTCATTTGAATCATACACGGTTGGGAACTACTTTTTCTTCCACCTGGATAAGTTTGTAATGTGTAATCCCAGCAGCACACTGCTAAGTCAGTCACTTAGTCTACTCAGTATCGGAAAGTAAGGAAATCAGCAGTATCAAACATCACTACTCCCAGTCTCCCCCACAGAGTTTGGGTGTCTCTCTCTCTCTCTCTCCCTCCTGCACCTGCTCCTCCTGCACCTGCACACCTGTTCCCCATCAACATCATCAACCTCCGCACTTAAGCTCTGCTGAGAGAGGAGTTTGGTGCCACAGTATTCCTGCTTCCACAGTGGTACGTCAGACGACTCTTCTGAGTTTAAGTATGTTTTGTGTTCAACTGCCGCTGTCCTCTCTTTTTCCTCAAGTGCCTCCACAAGCCTCCTGCCCCTCTGCCCACACTCTGCCATGCTCTCACCTGCACATACCTCACTTCTGCTACTCTTCTCAATCTCCCCTTCACCTTAGATTCTGGATTAATTACCCCTAACATCTTAGTTTAATAAATTCACTTAAACTGCTTCCTCTGCCTCTGCTTTGCTCTTGAGTTCTGCCAATTCAACTGGTTGCACACACTTTGACACTTTAATTGATTTTTTATTTTTATATACATGAGTGATGTGTAATTTTGCCAGCCTCTGTCAAAGTCACAAAACTATTCTGCTTGAAGAAAACGTATTGTAGCGGGTTAAAGCATGCAGTAGAGTAGATCAGGCATTTCCAAAGTTGGACTCCGAGGTCCATTTATCAGCTTTCATCTTACAATGTATTAATTATGGCACTTGTGCTCTAAATTATATGTATCTCAGAAAACCACATTTAGACTGAGCACAGGCTACTTGTATCAAGCTACAGCTTTGTGCATTCTGCAGAAACTCAACAACTCTTGCAGCCGATGTCTTTGAATGAATGTTCAAGACTTGATAAAAGTTATGAAATGATACAGAAAAGGAAAAAAAGATGCACAAATATCATTCAGAGTGCAGGATAAGAAATATTTTGAGTTACAAATGTTGCTCTTGGGTCAAATTAGTCTGAGTATGAACTGACCACTTTTCATCTGGTATCAAGAGACACCTGAGGGACAGGTGAGCTTTGATTTTATCAGTCTGTAATGATGGCACAAGGATGTTTGACCACACTTCTAGACTAATTCGTGCAGAATCGCTAAGAGCAATAGTTAACAAATAGAGCAGTCATATGTTACTTTCAGGGTTGATAAATATGTCAGTAAGAGCTGCCAGCCCTTGTCTAATCTCACCAAACAAACATTCAGAAGTCAAATTATCAAAACTTTTCTTTCTTACTGTGAAAAACTTTGAACCTAATGGTATGCACGAGCATCTCTCTGCTGTAAATTTCCTGCTGCACCCTGATAAGTGAAATGAGAAAGCTGTCTTTGTAGAGAAATGTCTCAGAACATCTACTTTAATATACGAAAGTCACACGAAGCACAAAATGAATAGATGTCAGACTGGAGATAATTTAAAAAAGTGTTTCAAATGTGTCTCTTTAATCACCTCCCACTGACTTTTAAAACTGGCTCATCTTTGCTGCGCGCAGAAATAAAGAAAACTTTGAGGAAAGTTTCTTTCAAAGTGAAATCCCAAACCTCATTGTGTGCGCAGCGCAAATAAACTTGAAGCATTAAGTCTCATCAGTGAGACTCCTTCAGATTTGAAAGTTCAAAGATGTGAAGTGAAAATATAAAATGTAAGGATCTCGAAAAGTCAGACCAACCTAAAATAAACAGACATTCATAATCTTTATTCTATCACACATTGTTTGATGTATGCATACATTCACTGCACTTGTTTCCGCAGCAGAGTCTGGATGCTAAAAGAAGATGATGGTGTAAATCACCCGTTTGTGTACAGCAGAAATGGAGAAAGAAAGAAGCTGAAGAGTAAAGTTTCATCTGTGTGATTGGTGACCGTCATGACTGCAGATGGTAAAAACAAGAACACAGAGAAAGAAAGGCAGAGCGGGGAAATGAAGCAGGAAATAAACAATCTAGTAAAAGCCTGAACACGGCCTGTACGCTGACAAGTCATCGCTAAACCCGCCTGAGGCTGAGAGCAGGAAACAAATCTACCTCATTCGTTGGGAAATCTGGAAAACATCCATATTCATACCGGGGGAAAAAAAGGATCTGGCTGTGTGTGCAAGCTGAGCGATATGACTCCTCTCCTGCTGCCACAGCGTTGACATTTCGGACATCACCAGGAGGGAAGACCGAGGTGAAGAGAGGCCAGCGCTGCCCTGAACGGTGTCACAGCTTTCTGCTTGAGAGCAGACCTTTGCATAATAACAGAATAACAAACCTGTGTATTTCAGCCTGACACTGTTGGAGGGAGTATGCATGACTCTGTTGTTTCCTCTAAGGGAGGTATTATCATATTTCTTAATGTTTACTGGCTGAGAACACTATCTGCTCACAGGGAGGAAGGTCTGACCTCATATTTTCAAATGGCAAGCGTGCTGCTCGGGGTCATTGTCGCTGTGGGGACCTGCAGCTTGACACCATTTTGTGTTGTTGCCACTGCTCGTTTGTGCGTGTGTGGATCATCATTTAGGAGGAGGTGGTGTTCCTGTAGTTTCTCTGTTTATGTTCCTGTTTTTCTTCCTTTACTGCTGCTGTAAAAACTTTACAAACACCTTTAATGCTGCGCTCACTGAACATACATCATCTTTCATTCCTGCATTCACACTAAAAACACACATGAATCATTTCCTTAAGGAAGTAAAATGTTCTTTGACCAGCTACTTAATAAAACACAAAGGTGAAGATAGACTGTGTCCCTTTTAGTGAGATTCATGAACAAAATATGTTGTTGAAGGGTTTATCGCGTTACATTGTTCACAGTTAAGTGTTCCCTGAGGCTTTGTGAAAGCCAAAAACATCCTGACTCCTAATATAGGTATCACATCCAGTTTATTCTCTAGGGATTCTGCAGAAAGAGGCAGTAATTTAAAACTCTCGACAAGCAGACTCAGAAAAAGCAAGAACTAAAATACTTGCAACAATGAAGATCTGTCCTCTGCGGAAAGTGGATGTCAAAATATTTTGCAGATGATCACCTTATGCTTTGTGCTTGTGCTACACAAAGAGTTCATGGAAAAGCAACATGACAGTTGCTCAAGTAGGGATGGGTAATGATAAGATTTTATCAATATCGATGCCCTTATCGATTCTGCGTATCGATCCGATTCTCTTATTGATTCCTAAAGTAGGATTTTACAGGTTTTCTTTGTCAGCAACATTTTATAGTGTGTTTAAGTCAATAAGTCTTAAATTGGTCACCTGATTTGGATATCTCAAGACATGAATAAATACAAATAAGTTTAAAAAAAATCACATGCCATATAACATAATGTGTTATTTCATTTCATGTTATTGACTGAAGAAAGATCAGAGATGCAAAGAAAGCACTTTTCAGTTTTCTGAGAGAGATAAAAATAATGGAAAGAATCTAAAGGTGGGGACATGATGTCGCACACTCTTAAAAAGTAGGTGGCGGTATGAACCTGAACGGTGTTTGCAATCTGCCATTAAATGACCGAAAAAGATGAGCCTGAAAGCAACTTTCTTTTCTCCTCCAGTTGGAAAATATCTGCCTGTTAGTATTTGGACATTCAGAGTTCTCATTGTTGTTCTAAGAGAGTAATTGTGACATGTTTCTGTGATGAAAGTGTAAATTCTGTTTTGAAACAGAAGCTATATAGCTGTATGCTAACTGCCAGCATGTCAATGGGATTTCCTATATCTTGCTAGCATCGAGCTAGCGCTATGTTTACTGCATCGTTTTTGGTACAACAGTAGATGTATAACATGTGAAATGTATTGAATATGAATTTATGTGTGACCATAATATACGTGTCTTTTTGTGTACCGTATCATAAATAAAACTTCAAGCAGAAAATCCAGAATCAGAGTTTTCTTTGGAAACTGTTACCTAGCTTCTAAACAAAGCTAACTGGGGCAGAGCAGACAATGTAAAGTCCGTCTGCTACAGCACAAAGAATCGATTAGAGCAGTGGTTCCCAACCTTTTCCAGCTCAGGGCCAACTTTTAAGTCTCAAACATTTCCGCGGCCTAACTCTGATCCCATAAAGAGAGAGGCACTGCCTTTTTGGGGCACTTTTTTAATATATATGTACATGAATATTTGGACATGGTTAACCCTCAAGATTACAAACCTGCTGGGGCAAAAATGAAAAAAAAACACTAACTTTAAAATGACTGGCATTTATAAACTATATGTCCAATCCAAAACCTGAAAAAAACTGGCAGAAGTGTCAGATTTTCAAGTTTCATAACCAGCAACATTCATTAACAGAGCGGAAAAGAAAAGAGGAGTTTATCAATGTCACCATGATTCTCATGTCCTCCTTGAAAATTTACAGAAAATCACCCATTTGCTCGCATTAACTTTGGTAAAAAAAAGTAAAAGAAAAACAAAAACAAAAAACCCTACACTATTCTATAGTTTTCCTGCTTTTTCTTCACATTTAAAACATTATTGTTTGTTTTTATCTTTATGTCTATATACATCCCCACACAGACACACATAAAAATCATACTTTTTGGAAATGATTTGGCGGCCCACTTGCAATGCCTTTGTGGCCCACCAGGGGGCCACGACCCACAGGTTGGGAATCACTGGATTAGAGGAATCGTTAAGCATGAACCACATGATATTGATTGGTTGAACCATTTCTTATCAAGTCCCAAAGGGAACCGGTTCTCGATACCCATCCCTAGTCCGTACATACAAACATTCCCCAGTGAGTGGATCTGTCTCAGTAACAACCACCCTCAGACTCAACTTGGTATGAATGGTGGATGATGTATGGATGAATGTATGGATTCACAAACCAGCATCTATGACCACAAAACAGGCAACGCTGTGACTTGAATCCAATCTCTTGCATCAAATTACATCAAGAAGAATTAATACTGAGTGAAAAACATGAACCAAAGCTTCTGTGCACCAGTGTACTGCTGCCCGTCCACAGAAAACATGATGTATTTATTGAGGACAGAAAACAGGGGAAACATCCACCCTGCTGAGCCTTAACTCCCCAAAACAGAAAAAGAAGCAGAAATAGCAAAGCAGTGAAGCAGAAAATAGATCTAAAGGTTGACTTTGATCCATGGAAGAGGAGATAAAAAAGCTGGAAAACGAATGATTAGCCCGCTGGATGTCTAACAGGAATCCAAAGGTGAAATGTCCACACCCCCTCTGTGCCAAGAGAAGAGTAATAGAGACAGCCAAAGCCAACATCTTCATCTGCGATCAATGCTCCTTAATCCAGGACACATGCTCGCATTAATGATTCCTCAACCTCTCACACCTTTTTTTCCTCAACCCCCCCTACCCTACATCTTAATCTCTGACCTGTTCAATCCTCCCGCTGTGTTTGCCAAACAACCAAGGTCCCTGAATCTCAATAACTCCATCCAACTGGAGGAACACCAGTTGGCACCCAAAGTTTTAAAAATGGTATCCCACTGAAATGTTCTTTCCCCTCTGCAGCGGCACCATGTTCTGATGAATATCTCCCCGTTTAATGATGCAATTTTGCTGAAAAGTTCAAGATCATTACGGACTAGAAAGTGAGAGGTACATACGTTACAGGCGACTAAAAACAATGAGACTGCCAATTCTCCGATGAAAAATTCCACCAAGCTCGTGTACAGGCTGTTGTGTATTTATGGGAGCCCATTTTCTGCTACTGATATTTGTAACTAGACGAGGGTAGCACAGTGTGTTACGTCGGAAATGAAATATGAAACCATTAGAGAAACAACTGTGTGGATTTGGTGGAAGTCTGGCTTGAACATTAAAAACAGGAAGTCGACTCCAAATGTGATGTCACCTCATCCTCTGTTCTGTGAGACATAAATGATGAAGAGTAGAGAGATTTAACAGGCCCCCCTCTAAAGAAAAAAATGATCTCATGAATTCATGTGCTGAGGAAGTATTTCTTTTTTCTTAGCAACAAAGGTGGACAAAAAGTGAAGGTTGATTAATTAAAATGAGATCCATCAATATGGTCTGAGCCAAATCTTGGAGACATGTTTGAGACAAATTTTTTTGTATATATTGTAAATATATACAAATATTGTAAATATTTGAGTTGATTGTACATATGCTGTTTTTGGCAGCAGGCACAGAAATGTGGTGGTACAAAGACTCTGAGTAACTAAACTTTTTAAACATGTTTTTTTCTCCCCTTCTTAGATTTTTTTCTCAATCCATAAATCTTTGTTTCCTGTAAATTGGCTTTACACAGTTTCACATGAGCATCACACTACAGAGCAGGACATCACCTGTGAGTGACCTGCAGAATGAGTGAAAAGAAGTAGAAATACAGCTCAATGGAACTACAGGACCAAGACATTGTAAAAGAAAAGAACAGTTAAAGTAATTCAAGAGAAACCATTGCAACAATATTGCAATCATTAGCTGTATCAGCTTGGATTTAGTACTTGCAATTAACTATTAGTTCAGACTATTGAATACATATTGATGGACAACTTATCAAAACTACCTGATAGAACTGAGGTCTATTCCAGATCTGGATATTGCTTTTGACCTTGTCCCCTTGTCTTGTTGGGAGTGCTCTGGGAATATAGAGTTGAAGGCCCATTGTTACGGGCTAATAGCTTTCTGTGTTATTAGAGAGTTCTGTTTATAATGCCAACTGGAAGTCTTACTTGTTCCCAGTCAGGGTTAGACTATGCCAGTGCTGCCCATTGCCACCAATTCTGTTCATTACTTTCGTGGACAGGACTTCTTGGTGCAGCCAAGCAGTGGGAGGAGTCAGATTTGGGGGTCTAAGGATCCTGATGTGGTCCTATTGGCCTCACTGTCTCAAGGATAGGAGTTCAAGTATCTTAGGGTCTTGTTCGCAAGTGAGAGGAGAACAGAGCGAGAGACTGACAGGTGGACTGAGGCAGCGTCCGCAGTGGTGGTTGAGCCAGAAGGCAAGGCTCTAAATTTACCGGTAAGTCTACTTTCCAACCCTCAACTATGGTCACGAGCTATGTGTAGTGACCGAAAAGACAAGATCTGGGATACAAGTGGTATAGATTTTAACTTTTTTGGAAGTATCTTGAGGGTTTGTTTCTGAAGATTCGGTACAATATCAATACAGATTGATAGATTTTTGTCAGCGTGGTTTTGTTGTCAAATCACAATCAGTTTTGTTGGACACAAAAACACTGGTATCATCAGCAAAGAGGAGATCACAAAAAAGAAAAGGGGCCGATAATAAATCCCTGAGGTACTCCACAAGTTTACCTAATAGTTCGGTGACTCAAAAAGCTTTGTTCATGTTTTGAAGTATACAAGTTTGTAGAAAACACTGAAATATTTTAGTGTAAGCGCTTTGAGGTGTTGGTTGTTTGGTAGTGGTTATTTTATGTTCTCATATTTATAAGTTTTGTTTAATTAATACGTTCTGTAAACATTAAGCTGAGAGTGCATTCCATGTAAAAGTCTTCAGAGTTACACTTCTTGAAACTGCAGCATCAGTAAAACATGAATCATTTGTCAGTAGCTGAAGTTATGTAGGATTATGTCCGGTTCTACACTTCATGTTGTGATTATGATTAAGTTCAGTGAAAGAGTAAAAGAATAATTAAAATATGTCTTATAAGAGGTTTTTTTTATCTTGTCTGTAGGCAGAGGTTAATTGGAACAGTGTTTTCTAACTTAGAGCGGTGTGTGTGTGTATGTGTGAGCTCTTGCTCTGTGTCAAACAGCAGGGCCCCTGAAACAGAAGCTGAAGCCAGGGTGTCAACATCTGGTGCTGTACGCCGATAAAGCTGCCGTTGTTGAAATAAATGAAGTTCAAAATGTTACGTTTTTGAAAGCGCAGTCAATAAGTGTAGCTTCTTGTAAAGACCAGAGGCTGTGTTCCTGCTGGTTTCACTCCTCTGACACTCTCCACGGCTCATCATGTTCTTACAAAAAGAGACTGCAGAGCTTTTAATAACACAGAGCTCTGCCATCAAACAGCCCACAGCTCTGATGATGCATTGGAAACTGGAGTAACTGGCATACAGTGCATTTTCCTGTAATGCCAGGAGTCTACACAACTTCAGATTTACTCCGTATCCTACCATGCACATCACAGTTCTGCGATGTTTGTCAATTAAATCAGCTTACTACCTAATGAGACTCACTGTGATACTGTGTGTTGGAGAGATATTTGCTTTTAAGCTTTGCAGCGTCTCATCGGAGTGTGGAGATATCTGAATCCTTCTGACCAGCACATAGCAGTGTTTGGTTTCAGGGATAATTATAACAAAGTGTTACTATTCAATCAGATTTAGAAAAGCTATTTTCTGAACATTTTAGAAATGGCTTTTGTTTGAAATTTCCTCAGAGAACTGGGAGTAGTGAAATCCTCTAGTGTCCTCTATTCCCATTTTAATCACTGATGCAAGCACATTTAATTTAAAACTTATTCACAGCCATCAGAAAGATATAAGACTAAAGTCACTTTGATGCAACTTAACAGCCATTTGACTTGGTAAAGGGCTTTAACTGGGGGTGGTGTTTGTGACCCCGACTCCAACGACTTTGGACTAAACATTAAAACTTCTGACGGTAAAATTGAAGGTTTAGTTCAACATCATCTTTGAGTCTTTGTAAATCTGTCCAAGATATCTTTCACGTACTCAAACCTAAGGATGAAACCATAAATGCATGAATAGTTGGATGAATAGACGAGTGCATTGACAGATGGTCATAAAGTCAGTTGGATGATTGGATAGAAGATGGATGGGTCACGAGTCAAATGGTAAGATGGATGGTTAGTCAGATTGATTAGATGGTTGGTTTGATGATTAGATGAATGGAAGGATTGACTGGTGGAAAGATGGAAGGTTCACTGATGGATGGATTGATTGGCAGACATGTTGATGGGGAAACAGATGGACGGATAAATGGAGAGATTGGCTAATGGATAAACATGGATTGATTGATTGATTGATACACAGATGGATGGATGTATCGTTGTTCTGTTGGTGGGTTGGTTGTATTGATGGGTGGATGAATGGAAGGATACTGAAATGGTCAGTGGGATTGATGGTTGGATGGATGAGTAATTGATTAATTATTGGTTAAATTGGCAGTCAAATGGATTGATGGATGGAGAGTTTCTTGAACGATGGTCAGATGGTTGGTGGGATGGTTGAGTGGACGCATTGGTGAATGTATGGATGGACTGATGCAATGATAGTTGGCTGGATGACTGGTCCTCATTGATCTTGAGGAAAAGTCAAGCATCCTTTTCTTAAAAAGCCAAAACATCATAACATTTTGCAAAGTGTCTTTCAGATGGACATCCAATTTAAATTTGAGTCTGTATACTTTGGTGCCATTACATCAGAAAATATTTCTAATAATCTCAAATACTTATTTCGGATTCTAAGTGCCACTAGCAGAAAAGTTATTACGAGAAGCTGGTTAAAACCTGGAAAAACTACCGTGGAAGAATGAATTGAAATAATTTATGATATGTTTAAGATGGAGAGGATTACCTTTGCCTTGTGATTGAAACAAGAAACTTTTTTTTGAATAGATGGAAAGATAGATAAGGTTTGTCACACCAGTACGACCATCATTTGTCTAGAGTCCATTTCTGTGTCTTCTTTTGTTTGTTTTGTTTTATTTTAATTTTAGATTCCTCAAACAGAGGGCTGTATGTGTCAGGGAGGTTTAACCCATTCATTCTTTGTCTTCATTTTACTATATTCACAAAATGGTTATACATATATGTAATAAAATGCCTAATTGGTCCTTACATGTTTTTGTATCGCTCACCAAGTCTTTGATATTTTTATGAGCCACTGTTGATGTCTAAATGAGATATATGACTTGTATTTTCATTGACTGTATGGACCTGGGAAATCACAATACAAAAGATTTTTTTTTAAAAAGAAAAAAAAGGCAAAACATATTGTCTTTTGAGGTAGAAATAGCAGTACAGAGAATTGTTCAAGCCTCAGTCCAAATTCCTCATTTGCTTCAAGATTCAAGTTTCCATAACTGGCTAGAGACCAGTCAGTATAGTGTTACATAGGGTTGAAAATTTGAATGAGGTAAACAAGAACCCCATTTGGGTTGTTTTTTCGATTGTAGTTCTGCCTTTGCACACTTATCCAAGAAATGTGCCCTATAAACACTTATTTCAAGTCTTTTCCAGGTTGTATAGGATCACTTTTTAAGGTATTTGTAGCACGTATTTACCTGCTTATTACATATTTAAAAGGAGAACTGGGATCCAGCATGAGATTATCTTGCATTACTGCCTTTGCCGGTGGAAAACATCAAGGCAAGTTGAGCTTGAAGGTTATTATCGGCTCATACGCCATGAAAGCATTTCACATAAGTAAGAAATGCATTAATGACACAGTTGAAATGTATCACAGTTCAGCTGGAACCATCTCATACCATCTTATTCATGCATGTATTCCAGTTTCACATTAATCCCTCTGAATTACCCAATACACAGGTAAAATATTCCAAATGGTGACATAACGTGGCCCTGCCAAATGCATGCTGGGATACGCTACAGCGCCAAACAGCCCTGCAGGGTACGAACAGTTTAGAAAATGGATGTCTGGATGGATGTATCCGATGTATCCTTGCACCGTGCCTTTCAGTGGGATGTCACTGCTTGCCATCAGTGTCCAAAGGATGCTTTTCCAATTCAGAGTCAATCAGGGAGAAAATGAAAATCTCACTGGGCTGTATTATTTATACACAGCAGCCTACTTTCAGTGTGCTGCCATCAGCAGCCTTCCCTTCATTATGCAAACACAAATACACACGCTCACACACACTTCAAGATCAATTTACACATAGTTTGCATTTACATGTTTATGGATATACAGTATGACAGAAAGGACTTTCTTTCATACTCCTACACTAGAATATATCCCTTCATTATGCACATAAGTCTGGCAGGAGACAGTGTTTGTTGCATGCGTGGTTAAGGAGGAATTTGTTTCATGTGGTGTTTTTGCGAGATTGACAAGAGAGCGTGGAGGCTGAGTGAAAGTGAACTGGGTGCACTGAAAACTTTGTTAAATATTAATACCGACCAAATGGCTCATAAAAACAAATCCGAAGAACATTACTCTACATGCATAATGCTGGTATGATGAAGTAACCCACTACCCTCTCCATATAGCTGAGAGATTATCAATCAGACCACAAATTAAGGTTCAAGCTAAACTTTATTATCCCTGAGGGGGTAATAAAATAAAAAAAACGAACCCTGCTAAGATGTTACAGCCACAGCCACACACACTTTTGTGGTATGAGAGGGTGTGTGGTGAGTGAATGAGCGGTGGGTCTGCCTACTCTGCAGCATGTAAAAGGGTCTGATAAGCTGCAGACCTGCTGCACCAATCAGAGAAGTGTGCCCTCCTCTCAGGATCAGACACTTAACTGATGTTTTGATGCAACACCCAGCTCAATTACTCAATCACTTGAGTTATATTATCAATATTCCTGGCAAAATATAACTCTAATTCAATTGAAGGTTGCTGCAATGATTGACTATTGTGATAAACTTCTTGCTTAGCAAATTATATGTAGCAGTGGCATGCACAGACATTTGAAGAGTGGGTGCGAAAGAAAAAAAAGGCACATACAGCACATGTTTTGGCTCCCAAAAGGCTCTTGAGCACAAGTTTGGCACCAAAAAGTGACTCTAGCGCATGCTTGGCTCCCAAAAGGGCACTTGAGTGTGTGTTTTGGCTCTCTGGAAGGCAGTTTAATCATGTTTTCACCAGCCAAAGTGGGAGATATATGTGGTTTGCTCACCAAGAGGGCACTGAAGAATTTGTTTTGGCTCCAAAAGATGGCACTTTTGCTTACATTTGGCTCCTGAGAGTGCACTTTGGTGTCTTTGGTTCCCTAGAGGGCACTTCAATATGTGTTTTGGCACCCAGGAGGGCAGTCTTGTGCATGTTTTTCAATAATGGGGCCACCTTTTTTAAAGTGCACCACTGATATGTACCTAGTTGTGAGGTTGATTCAGTCTATGGATTGAGTTTAAACCTCTACATAAGTGTTATCGTGATATAAAAATGTGCTTCATGAACACGAAGTTTAAAAAAAAAAAACCTTAATGGTGCAGAAAAAATGGTTCAGAATACAGAATAAGAAATATTTGGGGCTTAAAATGTTGTTTTCAGGTCAAAATAGTCTTAAAAACATGGTTAATGCACTGACATAGTGTTTCCCCATACTACCCCTTCATGGACAACATTTTCCTTGGTCACAAGCAAGGTTTACTGATGTTTACGTAGCACAACACTGCAGAAAACTGTCCACTTATCATCTAGTATCAAGAGACACCTGAGGGACAGGTGAGCTTTGAGTTTCATGATGGCACAAGTATGTTTGACCACACTCAGAGACAGATTTTTACAGAAATCGTGAAAAGAAATGGTTATGGTTAAAAAATATGTCAGTAAGAACTGCTTGCCCTTGGTTCTTTCCACAAAATCAAATGTGGCCCTTCTTGAGAAAAAGTTTTGACACCCCCACTCTGGGTTGTTCCACTGAATTTTGCCATTATGATATTATAAAGTTTTGTAGAAACTCACCTGAACTGGCACTTTCACACTGTGAGGTGAATCGTTACAGCAATTAATTTCATTGTTCTGTTTCGCCACATCAACTGGGGATTAAAGAACAAAGGGAAGAATAAAAGAAAATGGTACTGAGTTAGAGGAGGACATGTCACGGCAGAGAGGTCTTAAATTCGACGACGGGGAGCGGGATTTGACAGAGACCATCTCCCTGACACTCCAGAGGTTTAATCATCTCTCATGGTTTCACACATCATTGCTCCTTGCTCAAGATTAGATAAATCACTCCTTTTAATAAAGCCTTTTCAGGGAGTTTGCAGACTCTCGGAGGGAATCATAATACGAGGAGACTTAGACTCTGGTAATGTCAAATATCTACATAAGTCCCTCACAGATAACACGCTGGTGTATTAGCGTGTTGGTCACAGAAGGTCACAGCACTGATGCTAAGGAGCGAGTCACTCAGCTCCGTGGCCTCAGATGACCAGGAGTCATTTGCTTGAGTTTGGTATCTGTGGGCTGAGACATGAGCGCAGTCAGCAGGTCAGGTGGTCAGGTGCTCATTGAAATGTATGAGGTGAGATAATACAAGATTCTGTAGAGGGCTTTCAAACAGAGGTCCTGCTGGTTCAAATCATTTGCATCTGAACTTTTCCTTCTCTGTGTGGTGCAGCTTGAAAACTGTGTCTGCTTAAATGCATAAATGTAGTAAAAAATAAGAATCCCTTTATTATGCCTTCACTGACAGTTAAATAATGTGTTGAAAATCACTATAATGCATTACCTATTATCAACTAACATATTAGTTAATTCATTAATAGGCAGTTAATTAATGTACAAGGCTCAGAGATATTAAAAACATCATCAAGGCTTATAAAAGTTACATGTTGTAATTAATTATTCTTATGTATGCATTACTCTTTATTTATTAAAACATTAGTAAATCTTAATGCCTCAAAGAATGATTAAGTAATGGTGTTACTTTAGAATGAGTAAATATTTGGTTTCTAATTCATTCTTTAAGAACACTGTACATTACCTAGATGGGGATTGGTAAAAAAAATATTTAGTGTCTTGAGTCATCATTTTCAAATGTTGTGACATGTATGTCATCAGGCAGCCCTTACCTAACCAAATGTACACCTTAAAGAAAGTATAGGAGTTCATCATAAGCATTTCTTAACCATTATTAACCATTACTGAATGCTTTTTGGACCCTTATTGTAAAGTGAGTAAAAGAGTAATACATGTATCCCTAAAATAACGATAACTAGTTACAATATGTAACTTTTATTAATGCTTAATAACATACTATTTAACTCTGAGCAGTGGACATCGATTAGCTGCTTATTAGCGTATTAACTAGTGTTAGTTAATGAATTATAATAATTATTACCACATTTTAAAATTGTTAGTTAATGCCGATTAATGCATTATGTAACATTTATAAAGGGACCTTTATTGTAAAGTGTAACCCTAAAGTCTAGCTCCTGCATGCTCAGGTTACTTTTAAATGTTCCCAAATCGGAAGTGAGAAAAGAGAACAACAACATCTCGTCTCAGGAAAGCGAACAACCCTTGGAGCATGTGAACGCAGCATAATGCACAAGAATGAAACTCTCCTCAGGGACCCTGAGGCATTCAAAGTTACACATAATCCTTGTGTGTTTGCCTCCTCCCCAGGGTCTCGTTCTAGTGTCCCAAATACCTCAGGGAGACATCTAGAAAGCATGATCACAAGCCTCAATCAGGTCCACTCAGCGTGAACCACCAGCAGGTCTCCAGCTCCTCGTTCTATCCCAGTGGGGTAAGCCCACACAATCTGTGACGGAAACTCATTTCAGCCTCTTGTGTTTTCAATTTCATTCTCATTGTTGTTACCCGCAAGCCTGTGGCCCCCAGGTGACGACGGGAATGTAGATTTGAAAATTGAGACAGAGCTTTCAGTTGATGTACACAATCTGTGGCACATCCATCACCGTGGACACTGTGCCGACTGTTTAGTGCGGGTAATTCATTCAGGAGCAACCAGGGACCAGAAGTGCTGAGTCGGCACAGAGCGTACAGTAAAAATAATGATGTGAAAAGTTTCTTCATCTCTGAGATAACTGGTGTAACAGGTCATTCTTTAAAGAGGCTCGGATTTAAGTCTCAGGTTTAAGTTTAAAGATTTTCAACACTGGAGCAGATATCTTGAGAATTTTATTAACTCATTGGCTGCTGGCTGTTATCAGAAGAGTCACATACTACCTGCCGCTCCCAGAGCAATTTGACTAAGCTTTCAAGACCCACATAATATTGCGTTCTATGAAAACTTTTCATCAGGTAAAAAAGGTTGTTTCTACCTTTTTCTGTGCTGTAGTCATCAGCAGTAGAACACAGACTGGTTTCACTGAAGAACATACACCAGTTTTACTAAAAACACCAATTGTAGACCAAAAAACAGAGGAAAAAAAAACTTTGTTTCATTTTTGCTCATCTCTGAAGCTCAGTCCTTTGGCCATCTCGATGATCTCCACTGTCTCAGCTGCCTGAACATATACAACCAGTAACGTCCACCATTATCTCTCTGTCATCTCTTCTCTTAATCTTTGCTGATCTCTCATCCAAGGAGCTGCCACCTACAGGGCTCAGTTCATTGGTTTACAAGCCAGATCTTGATGGAAAAGTTTTGCCAAACGCCCCCTGCCCGCCCTGGTGAAAAACATAATTGACATCTATAAGTTTAAATAGCAGCCAATGAGTTATGACAAACCTGTAAACTGTGCAAACTAAATTCATGTCTGATAACACCTTTTTTCATGTTTCTGCAGCTCAGTTTTTCTGAACATATCAATTGCAGAAATGGATAAAAACTAAGGCTGTAAAGATATATATTATAATAAATATACACATTAAATAACAGTAGAAATTTCTACCCGATTTGAAGACTTGTAAAAGTGGAGCTCATGGTAACTTTTGTACTGGATCTTATGAAGCTGATTGGTGCACATCCACGAGTAACAAAGTTGTTGCATAATGCAGCACATTGAAATGTTGCTCTTGAACGCCCTGTACCATTTTCTATTGGTACAATCAAGTAAAAAGTCCTGAAGTAGGAAAATTAGTTTGTGGATTTGCTTTACTTGTTAGCTAAAACCTGGTTTGGCATCTGTTACAGGGTGACATACATGGTCAAAAATTCTGATATTGTGCAAAAAAAAGTCACTCTGATTATGACTCTGGTGTCTACTAAACTGTAAAAACGAAACTAAAGATGATTTTGAACCAAAAAATCCTAAAATAGACAGAAAACATTGACGTCTACAGCATAAAAACCATACTATCAAGTTAAAAATTGAAATGTTTTAAACATACTTCAAGATAGCTTGTTTCATCAGAACACTTACAGAACTTCTGAGAAGGTAAATAATCTTATACTTGTCATGATTTTGTGGTTACAATATTTGAAAAATCAAGAAAAATGATTATTTAATTGTTTAAAAATGGTAGATTGTCATTTAAATAACGTGACACCAACAGAAATGCAAACTAATCATTTCAACAAACATCTAACATGTTATTTTAACAACTTTTAACTTGTTTGTGACTGTCTTGACTCCAAATTCAAATTGGAAAACTTTGGACTACTTTGAATTGTTTTGAGACAAAGGCAAATTTAGGTAACAATTTAGAATATTTGACATCTTAGTTACAAGCAAACATGTCTGACTTAAATGTTATTTTTACCCCAACATAATAATAAAAAATGCACTGTTGAGGATACAACTCAATATAAACAATCCACCTAACCATTCATCTGGTGTCAAAAATGCATCTTATAATAGTTATTAAAGCCTTACATTCATGATTTCTGATAGTTTAAACTGCAGTCAGCTTCCTGCACTCAGTTAAAGCTGCGAGGAAGAACAAAGAGCTGTCAGTCCACCATCTCCATAAATTTAACCTTGGTGCATAGCTCGGTGAGGAAGCATGTCCGACACATTCTCATGGATCGTGTCTGGGTCTCGGGGGAGAGGTTAGGGAAGATGAAGGGCGGTGTGAGAGGCGATGCACACTTGACAGCAGGAGCAGGTGAGAATAATTCACAGCTTTTATCACGGGCCGACATGGAAGTGATGATGGATGAGACACTGTGGGCTATTCAACACAAATATGTAACCAGATCCTGGTTCTCTACGGGAAAATCAAAATAAACAGAAGAAGAGCTGGAGTGAAATTTCAGACTCATTAATTAATCTTGCAGAGCCCTGCTGCGGCATGCAAAGTGTAGGTTTAATTAAGAGCTGGAGCTGCAAGGTTCCTCTTGTTATGGATGTAACTGGACTTTTCATTCCTCAGTTCATTTCAAAATATTTTGACCACTGGGGACGTGAAGGGCCTGATATAAAAAAAAGTTCATGAGAAAATAAAGGGTGAGGCCATTTAAGGTCTCTGAAAACAAAGTCACTTTTCAGCTAATAAAAACTGTTTTAAGAAATCATGACATGCATCTGCCATTCAATAGCTCAATGATATTGACCAAACTGATTGTACAGTCCATTTTGATCTGTTGTTAAGATCATAAAGGATGTAAATCTTCTCTTTGACACCTGTGAATGTTTCAAGGCTGTGGCATCTCCAGTCCAGCTTTAATATTTCATCACATGCCAATCCTGTAGCTGGCGCAGAGACAGAGGATCTCAGGCTGTGGTGAAGTGTCTAGACAAAAGACTTGTCACACTCTATTTAGAGAAAGGAGACTCGTCTGTACTTCCTGGACTTGTTGAAAGAGGAGGATGATGAGGGTGGAAACTGAGCCCATGGCCTGCAGCCAGAAGCTGACTGTCTGTCTGTACAGATGAAGGTCACGTCCCCATCTCCTGTCTGGGATCCAGATGACACAAAGGTTCAGGCTCAGAGAGGAAGCACTTCGAGCACAAGGTGACGTAATGATCACAGAGGGATTGGAGTGACAGCACAATACTGTGGAAGGTTTGACGTGATAGTATCACACAGCTGCTGCAAATTTGTGAGCTGAACATCCATGATGAGAATCTGTTGTTCCACCACATCCCAAAGGTGCTCTATTAGATCAAGATCTGGTGACTGTGGAGGTCAAAGTCCTGTTTCCACCTCGCGGTTAATTTCGATTTGTCTCAGTGTTGGGGTGCCAGACATACAGACCCCAGAAGGTGGAGCTAGAAACACTACAGTCTGCTGATTGGTTGAAAGAATCACCACCTCTTGTGCAACACCAGTGTTTCTCCTCACGGCACGCAGCCTTCTCTGAGACAAAGCTTGATTGTGCTTCATAACAAAGAGCCACATGCCAATCACAAAGGAGACAAACTGCTGAATGTCTTCCATCGTTGTTTACTATGCCATGTTCATTGGATTTATTCATGAGGTACATTGCGTCACACTGCTATGCTGCCATGCTATTATCATGCACTTTGCTTCCACGTTGCCTACCAAGAAGGGCAAGGTTGACTGTAAATGTGAACAGGATCAGGCTTTACTGATCATGTGGTAGATTGAGATTTGGTGACTGTCGAGGTCATTGGAGTAAAGGGAACTCATCACCATGTTCAAGAAACCAGTTTGGGATGATTTGAGCTTTGTGACATGGAGCCTTATCCTGCTGGAAGTCTCCATCAGCAGATGGGCACACTGTGCTCATAATGGGGTAAACATGCTCAGCAATAATACTCAGGTGGGCTTTGGACTTAGAACCAGGCTGTTGGTACCAAAGAGGGTGCCCAAGGCATTGACCCAAGGCAAGATGGGTCTATGCTTTCATTAGATCAGGCAACTTTTTTTACTCTTCTATGATCCAGTTTTGGTGAGCCAGTATGAATTGTAGCCTCAGTTTCATGTTCTTCGCTGACAAGAGGGTCACCTGGTGTGGTCTTCTGCTGCTGTAACTCGTCTACTTCGAGGTTTGACGTGTTATTTGTTCAGGGATGGTCTCCTTCAGAACTTGGTGCACCGTTCTCTGCAAACCTTAGCGATGATTGTGTGTAAAAATCCCAGTAGATGGGCAGTTTGTGAAACTCTCACACCAGCAGCCATACCACATTCCCACATCAGAAGTCTTCAAAATCACATTTTTCCTCCATTCTGATGTTACGTTTTCTGATGACTAAATGCTTGAGTTTCTGCTTTGTGACTGGGTGATTAGATATTTTTGCTAATGAGCAGTTGAACAGATGTAACACTCAGCCAAAAACTTTAACTAATTTTGCGCTGGTGTATTCAGAAATGCTGAAAAATCAGTAATTTGTGACACCATTCTTCACAATGCTTTCCCCAGAATGACACTTCATAAAATTAAGGGGCACATGATGTCAAGTGCTGAAAACCTGAGAAGAGCTTGAGAGTTTTCTCAGCATCGGAGGAGCATTCACGGCGCCAGAACGAGTTCTGTGAGACAAACCTTCCTCTCAGATCGACACATTAGCTCAACACGCAGGAATAGGAAGTGTTTGTGTGTGTGTGATTACGGTATCTGCTGAGCCCAGCTGCAGGCACATTACTCCCACGGCTGAAAACAAACTCTTGTTTTCTTGAGATGTACTGCGAAGCTCTGCCACCAGAGGTAACAACAGACAGACAGAGAGAAACTGTGTTACAACTATTTATCAGTGTCAACACTCTGATACTGAAATCTGTCCCTCATATCTCAGCTCTGTTCCCCAGTGTGAAACAAAATAAAAACTGTCACAGTTTAGAATTTTCTGAGTGGTTAGGTCGCAAGTCAGATACACTTTCAAATGAGCTATAACATAAAAAACAATCACATATAAATGTAGAAGAGAAATATCCACTTATTCTAAAGTAATAGTGGACAGACTGGTAACTTGGATGTCTGGTATTGTGTGAATATATTTTCACACCTCTAAACTACACAGAAACTTATAATAAGAACTTAAACTTCAAAAAGATGAGGATAATGGATACCAGATCCCTGTGGTGCTGGATGAAAGCAGGTAATTTTTTTTTTTCCATTTGATGTGGCAGCTTTCTTGTTTCTTCTTTTTGGAAATTAATTATAGAATCAAAAAGAAACACAGCTACCAAGGTGAGTCTGGTTTGATTTTTTTAATTATTTAAAGAAACCAGAACAGAACAAACATAGAACTTCACTTTTTCAGGGGAAACAACGCTACTGTTATTAGGTTGGACTTATGTTTTTGTTATTCCTTTTTGAGTCCTTTATTTTGATGTTTCATTCCCCTTTATGAGTCATATTTGCCGTCTTTTTCTTCTACTCAAGTCTCTAAAACAGCATGTGCCTGGTTTTTGTTCTTGCTTTTAATCAGGTGGAGGGAAGGCTTCAGCGAGAACTTCATGTTTGTGTAGATTTTCGGCGCCTCCTGTGGTTTAAGTGACACCATGCTGCTGTCTTTTGAAAACAAAAGTCTCTTCCTGCTCTCTTCTACGTGCTAAAACAACGGTTTACGCTGTTTTACTGCAGTGGTCTGTTCAACCTTGATAGTCTATCAATAAAATGAGAGGCCAGGTATGTTTGCTCTGCTTGGTGAGGTTGGAGTCGGTAGATGAGCACTGGTAGGACATAACCAAGATTCACTTATGTCACACATGGACGATTTTCACAAAGGGCAATGAGGGCGACCGCCCAGGGTGCACAAGTGTCACCAGTTTCCCAGACTTCCACTCATTTCCACGTCAAGTTAGTGGAGTGGGTGCCGGGGCGCCCCTGTTATCACGTCAACCTGCTGCTGAGAGTCATGTATATACAGGTCGTGTGTCACTGTCAGTAGAAAAGGACAGGGGGAGGGTGGGAGCAGGTGGGGGATCAATTTGCAACTGCAGAGGTTGTGTGTGTGCATGAGATGTATGTTGTTTTGTTGGCGCTCCCCAATCAAAAATTGAAATGTTGGTGAAACTGAAACAGCAATGAATTACCTGTCTTACAGCAGAGCTAAGAGTTAAGAGTTTATTTATTTTTAAAGTAGGGACAATACATATTAATGGACATATACATGTAAATATGCAAGATTATAGCCAATGGCTAATTTCCATCTTTAGTCCCTGTTACAGGTTAAAATCAATAACATAAGATAAAATAACAAACATACAAGTTTAGGCACTGTTGTGGCAACAGTGTTGTTCTTCCAATAGCCAAGCTTTAAGATGTTGGTAAAAGAAGTCAGAGTCGGGAGTTCACGGATTGTGTTTGGTATTGAATTCCAGGTTTGAGAGGCCAAAGGTGGCTTGACTAAAGGCACTCTTTCTAAAAGGAACTACACATTCACCTCTTGAACCTGCTCTTGTTGATTTGTTTGAGTTTTTTTTCACAAATTGATGCAATGGAGAAGGTGCTTTGCCATGGAAGATTTTGTACATCAAGATTGCCTCGATGTATTTAACAGCGTTGTCCCAGCTTAAGTGCTCATGTTTTTTTAATACCTGACAGTGATGGTAAGTTTTCGTTTTTTTATCCAATACTTTCAGAGCTTGTTTATAGATTGTTTCAATTGGCTTTAGTGTCGTCTTACAAGCAGATGCCCAACTTGTAAAGCAATATGACATGTGTGACATGATCATTGTATCAAAATACAATTTTGCTGACTCAAGAGTTAGATTGTTTCTAATGAACCTAAAGTTGGACAAGTTAAACTTAATTCTACTCACTGTGTTTTTTATCTGTCGCTTAAAAAGAAGTTGTGAGTCAAGAGTGATTCCTGAGTATTTAAACTCTACCCTGTTCTTTCATTTTAACAAAGCAAAAAGCTTTATGTTATTCATGTTACTAACATGACGGGGGGTCATTTCTGCTTACTAGTCGCAGGTTCACAATTCTTCTCTGCTCTCTGTATCGCACACAGATTAGTACCACCCAGATGGGTACACACACACACAGACACATTAAAATGCCCAGGATGTAAAACTCTCCAAGACTGCCTCTGATGTTACACGTCTCAGAGCACCAGGCTGTGAGGAACACTAAACAGGTAGTCAGCTCACCTTCTGGATGCTACACTACGCTACAAACTTAGTTTACAAAGTTTGATTATTGAAAAGTTGTTTTGTACAAAGAAAAGTAGCGTTAAAAAGAATATGTGCCCTCCCAAAAAATGCATGCCTTGGTAAAAGTTTGATCTCGACAGTTGGTGAAGATGCTCAACACAACCATCCTCTGCAGCGTTTTACTCTTGTAGGTCATAGAGACAAAACAAGCCAGAAGTGAAAATGAGTATCAATACCTCGCTTCTACAACTCTATTCATTTATAAACAAAACTTTTCTTTCTTTCTTTCATGGACAATTTTGCATCTAAACATCACACTTAGCCATTAAGAGTTCTTTAATAGCAGTGTTCACTCTTCAGATAATAGCAGATTACTCCAATTCACCGCACACCCAGGAGGGACAATCGAAAGCAAATTGGCATTCACACTCCAGCCTCTCATACGGTATTTATGGGACTGTAACAATGAGGATTGAAAAAAAAAAAAACAGCTAATTTCCTCCTGTACAGCTAATTGTGCTCACACAAGTGCTGCTTGTTCATGCAGAAATGTTTATGTTGATGATAATTGTAGAGCCAGTCCTATTTATATCGGTTTAATTGCCCTGTTTTGTTGGATTGCCACTTGAACTGTGAGGGGTGAGATGTTTGCAACATTCACGTGTCAAACAGGCAAAAATACAGACAGCAGAGGAGTTTCTGGAGAACAAATTTGAAGAGGCAAGGCTCTCATTTTGTCTTTATTTGACTGTATATTTTGTAAAGCTCAACAATAACATCCAAAAAAAAGTGCTCATTCTTTTAGAAAATCTCCATCGCTCAAAAAGCCACAATCCTTCAAACATATTAGTCTAAATAAGTGAAAGCTAGATGAGGAACGTGACCCCAATTTACCAACCAATGCAAAGTCTTACGAAAGAATGTTTCCTTACCTATTCAGAGCAAACACCTGCAAAAACCCCTGACATGTTCAAGCTCCTTTCATGAAAAGTTCAGGGATTTAATTTAAATATTTACCATTGGTAAAACATGACCTCAATCACCACTTTTCTATCCATGTTCTTTCACCAGTTATAACACATGGGTTCACTCTCAGTTCACTCTCTCGCTCATAATTTATTTCACTGTGAAGCTGCAGTGAGAAATTGAACAGGACACCTACAGCGAAGGAGACACTCCTCTGTCTCTTTTCAAAGGGTGGTGGAGTCGAAGCCAGGGTTAATTTCTCTTTGAAGGTTCACTCGCTTCATGAGGAGAGCCTGATTTTTTCTTGACACATCAGCTAAAATGTGAAGGAAATGTTAATGTGTGGTTTTTTCATATGTCAGTGCTTTCCGTTCATCAGTGGTACAGCTTGAACTCTTGTCATGAGTTTGTTGACTTGATCTGCTTTTTTTTTTCTCTTTTGACTGGCTTCTCATTTCCACTAGAGATGAATTCACTTGTTGAATGGAGAGGAATCAAACTGTGGACAGTAAGAAACATTTTTGAGTTCTTTATGAGACAAAATCTGGACATGCAGAAAATCATCTCAATTCAAACCAGCAAAACAAACTGACTCAACCGCGGAGAAAAAGAGGCACACTCTGACACTTTCATATCAACACGGCCCCTGTAACAGAGCTTGAGGTTGGCGTCCAGAATAATGCCCAGGCTGGGAACGTGTGGTGCCGAAGAGGGATTGGTATCGTTGAGTCTGGTTTTTGAAAAGGATTTGGGGCTGCCCATTTTTCCCAATTTGTCACAGTTTAGCTCAAAGAAGTTTGTTAGCATCTAAGTCTTTATTTCAGTGGGGCAGTCCGACAGTATCATGAGGGTTGGCAAAGTGATGGATTTGGTGGAGATGTAGACTTAGACATCATGGGCATAAAAATGAAGACAAAAAAAACATGTTTTTGTGTAATGTTATGGAGGGGGAGCAAATACAGAGTAAATATGAGAGGACCGAGCACAGAACCCTGGGGGACGCCTTGTGACAAAGGAGCAGTTATTGATGTGGATGAACTGTTGTCTGTTGGAGAGGTTTGATCTAAACCAGGAGAGGACAGTGCCATTTATAAAAGTAATATATAATCTTTAAAACGAAGTGTTTACAAAGCGCTTTGACAGTTAAAAACATGGCAGAGAATCAGGGCAAAGACGAGCAATATCAAGCAGAAGACCCAGGTGGAAAGAGCACAATTATGCTTTGATTCGAGCCTTGTCTTTGGAATAGCCATTTGAAACACAACTGTTATAAATGTCCAAGGCAAAGTGTTGTTTGATAACAATGTCTCCAAACAGTGGCGTGCACAGAAAGAAAAAATATGCATATACGGTACACATTTTGGCTCCAAAAAGGGCATTTTGGCACATTTTGGCTCCCACAAGGACAATTTATCATGGTTTCACCAGCTAAAAACAAAGATAAGTGCTGTTTTCCAACCAGAGGGGCCCTTTAGCGTATGTTTGGCTCCCAAGAAGGCACTTCAGCGCAAGTTTGGCACCAAGGGGGGCACTTCGACAAGTTTTTAGCCCCTGAGAGATCACTTATGCACATGTTTTGGCTCCCAATAGAGCACTTTAGCATGTTTTAAGGCTCCTGAGAGGGCATATTTGCACACGTTAGGTTCCAAAGACGGCACTTCAGCACAAGTTTGGCATCAAGGCAGGCACTTTATGGAAGGTTCTGGGGGGAGGAGGACATTAGTGCACATTTTGTCATAAAGAGGGCACTTTGGTGTGTGTTTTCGACTGCTCCCACTGGCACCCCTCTGTCTCCAAATGGGAAAGATTTAAGTCCTTGAATTTCAGGTACTTTTATATGCATTATTCAAGTCACATTCTCAAAACAGAAAATCAAACTACTCTCCATGTGTCGAACTTCATGATATCATCACTTTTTTGTGCACGCCAATACTGCAAACTTAATACTTTTCTTTGTTTGTTTGCACTTTAATTTAAGTGAATGTACAGGTTTGGTATTGCAAATATAGTTTTCATTAGTTTCAAGTATGGCATTCAATGAGCAGAGCCTGAACTTTGTCATTGAGTATAACTCCAGGTATTTTTTTTTTTTTATCAAAAGTGTCAAAATGAACGTTTGCCACATTCTTCTCCTCAGGAAATATGTAATTTAGCATGTTTCTAACTTTGCAGTCAAAGCCTGGGAATGCTCTTTTCTGTTAAAGGTGACATTGTATGCATAATTCATTCTATTGAAGAACAATCTCTAAAAGAAAATCCTGAATCCTCTGCAAGGTTTTGAAGAACTTCAGCACCTCCGATCCTCCAACACCCTTCAGAAAAACTTTTATTCTGACTGCAAACCAGGCCTTGGAGCATGTTATCATTTCCTGACTTTGCTCATATGTTTCTGTGTCCTCAAGTAAGGCTTGAAAAACCTGTGAAAATGTGCCATGCCTTATGGTTGCAAGTTTTACTTTCTGTGTCTCAGTCCAAGCAACTGTTTATGGATCTGCAAAATCCTGAATGTGAAGTTTAAGGAGCAGACACTCTACATTCGATCTGAGCTAAATGTAAATATCTGTTTCTGCCTCCCATCTCCTCCACATCTCTCCCAGAACGCTTCAGAACTTCTTTGAAGGCTTTGCATTGAGGATGTTAGAGCCCAGCGAGCTTCTCATTGGCAGTCGAGGCAGAGCTCAGCACAGATGGCATCAAATATACTGCTTTAAGTCATCATTCACTTTAATGCTGCAGCTGCCCGGCGCGGGGGGAGGCTGCAGCTCGCCTCCTTTCTGCCCGACACTGAAAAGTTACCCAGCTCCCCCCTGCTGACTCACAATAACCTGCTCTGTATTCTCAAGTGAGGGTGAAGGTTGGGAATGCTCACCTTCACTCTGAACAAAGGAGGGAACGCACACCTCTGGGCGATGCTGTAAGTTATCCCCCCGCTGGTCAGCAGAAATAACAATGAATCATTAAGACCTGGAATGCTGCTTTCTGGAGTCTCACAATGGATGCCCTCAGAGGAAAATCCTCCCAACTCCTTCTTTTGTCCAAACACAGAACTTCTTCATCCTTTATTCAGCAGTCGGGGAAGATTTTTGCTTGCATGGGAAAAAAAAGACACATTCTTGCATCCGAAACCTTTAGAAAGGTGGATGCAACCTCTAAGAGGAGCATACTTCAATTTGAGTTGACTTTTGTCCTCTCTTCACGTCTTTTGTCCAGGAAAAGTGTAGTGTTGCACTTTCTTACAGTGCTTTTCTGTGCGAGGCTGTGATATTAGCACGGAGAGGTGGTGGTGGTGACTCAGAGAGATAATCCTCACTATGAAGTGATGATTCATCTGGATGTGGGGGCTTAAAGAGGAGGGAGAGGGAGGATTGAGGGTCCCCAAAGGGTTTCGAACATGATGTAAGAAAAGAAGACAAACAGGAGCAGTATGACTTCACTGCTTTCTAAATACTCGGTCTGAAAACTACACACAAAGAAAAGAAATGAACACAATTAAGTAAAATCCATTTCTGTAAACGCACATCCAGGGAGTCGTATATCCCATTAGTTTCTTCCTGGATTATGTGACTCCAGTTACAATCCCATGCAAATGAAGAACCATGGGATACACCCAGAAGCCTTCAGGTCCCCCAGGAGTAACTGTAATACTAGTTTGAAACAGGAAAACTTTTGCTTATCTGTCAACTGTGAGCAACTCAGTAACTTTGTTGCTGTATTAAGCAAATTTTCAGACCTCGCTGGCAACCCTTCTTTCAAAAAGTGAAAAATCTATCAGCTTTTTCTGGACTTTGCAGACTCTGACTTGTAATGATGTATCAATCTTGCTGTTTTCAATGAGCAGTGGGTGCTGCCATGGCGCCCTCCTCTGTTCTAATCACTCACAGGTGGACAAGTCCTAAAAATGCTTAAAGATGCTTTTCATCGAGAATCTGCTTGAGGCTGGCTGCAGCCATGAGCTGCTTTCCTCACTGAAGACTTGGAAACAGTGGGAGCAGGACCATCAGATTGCTGAGACTGGGGGGTTCCCACACTTCCCACCCCTGTGATGATCCTCTCCACACCATGACAGTCGGCTCTAACTGAGGTCTCCACAAAAGCTGCTCTCCTGGTGACTGGCTGCAGTATAGGTCAAAAACTATGTCTCCCAATGCATTCTTTTGGATTCAAAACTGTCCATTCTATATACAGTCTATGGGTTCGGCTGAGTGCTCGGTGCAGCAGGTCGCAGCCAAACAGCCGGAGCTGTGACATGTCAATTCACTATGGGGAAGATTCTTGGACAGCTTTTTTAACCTTACTAATGTATCACATGTTTTTATTTCTACTGAAGAAGAATAACAAAGATTAACCCCTTTTACAGACAGACAATTAGATTTAAGATTTGTTCAGAAATTAGGCTTTTGAAAAATCAATGTTCCCCTCAGATTGTATTGGCAGTTTCTCATTTCAAACAACTTCTGGATTTTTTGTGGTAATTGCTGATTTTTAGCTTTAAACATTGTTGTATTGTACTTGACTAAATCTGTAAATTTAAGTATATTCAGCTTGGAAAACAGAGGATATGTTGGTTCACAATATGGCTTATTACCTATGATTCGTAAATCATATAAAAAGGATGTGACTTTCAAAATGTAATAAACTGTGTCAAAATCAGATTGTATTTAGCTTGACTACAAAAACAAACCAACATAATGAGTGCAGCCAGGCCACAAATCAACAGGTTTGAGGTTTTACCGCCCAACAAGAATGAGGAGAAACTTATCAATGGAGTGGAAACTCCTCGATTTTGCAACTCCAGCTGTATGTCGGTCGTGAGGCTTGACAGATTAAACATGCAGCCTGTGCGAGTTGACGAACACAGTCAACACACAACAAAACAGAGCTGGACCACAGACACATCCAGTGTACGTCAGTCATTAAGCTAAATACGATCTTTTTTGACATTGGTTCATTTTATTTTGAATGTCACCATAGGTTTTAATGTGGTTTTAGTGCATAACTAACTGTTCTGCTCTATATACTCTGTGCAAATCAATTGCTCAAGCATCCAGCAAAAACAGAACCCTTCACATCTGGACCTGACAGCTCTGACTCGCTGGAGATGAGACGGAGCCAGAACACAACAAAGTGGAGCCAGTTTGAGTTAACACTTTGACTCGAATTGAAATCCATCAGATCCAGCTGGGATTTGACTGTTCACTTGCTCCTTCAGCCTGTTGACCTGCAGTTTTCTCACATAGGCTCTGAAGAGTGAAAGCAATGGACGTAAGGTCAAAACAGCTTGGCTTTGAAATTGTTCACTAATTTAAGGGGGTATGAATTATCAAAGAGCAACAGACTTGACATCCCAGACACAGAACATCCTCTCTGACACATAAACTTGGGTGTATATGCTGGCATTAAGTGTTGTAAGCGAGCAACAAAACACAAACAGTATTTAATTCAACCACTCATGAATATCAAAGCAAGCGTCTCGGGAGAAAATTAGGAAATCCTACACACCATTATCCCGTAATTACTCCTCATGACTGCTCTTCAGTAAATGTGACCTTTTTTTAACTAATGTCAGAAAATGTAAATGTCTGCTTACAGCTGTAAACTGTCATGATGACTGAGCTGCTGCTGCTGCTGCTGCTGCTGTGGATCTGGACTCACCTTGACACCACAAGGACAGAAAATTGGTCGAGGGCAGAAAAAGAGTAGCAGAGAGAAATAAATGAGAGCATGTTGGGATGTCAGATAAGCATCACACCAGGACTGTGGTGATGTGGCACATCAGGCGGTGTATGAATTTAACGATTTTGCGCAGTGTGTGTCTTCATGGGGAGAGCGGTGTGATGGGTACAGAGCCTGAACCGGCTGACCCCTCCGTTTCTTGTGCACAAAGTCTGCAGTGGTTAGAAAAGGCTGTTTAAAGCTTCATAACCACAGTTGGGAATGGATTATAACCTGGATGTCTTAATCAGGAACGCAGATTATGTGCTTTTCTCAATCTTGAGGGTGTAGAATGTAACAGTAGGACATCCTCGATGTAATGTCATATCGTGCAGCAGCCACCCCCTGACTTTTCTGCTTCCTTTTGTCTTTCTGCCTCCTTCTGATTTGGTCACAGTGCTGTCGTCGGCTGATAATAATAAGCTGCGGTCACACCATCGTCTGCTCTCCATCTGGATTCCTCAGCAGAAGGAGGCGGAGAGGGAGGAGTTTAGAGGTGCAGGGAGAGGAAATTTGGGTCACGCTTGAAGCCATAATGACGGTATAATGCACCAGCACAATCTCTGCAGCAGCAGCGAATAAATCATAGATGCAACACCCTTCACAGATAATAACTAATGGCTCCTCTCGGCACCTCAAGCTAGAGCACAATATGAATCTGCACCCAACAAGTTAGATAAATGAGAATGACACCTGACATTGAGTACCCTCAATACACACATGCACACACACTCACCTCTCCAACTCCAGCCAATGACATTTCACAACTACCTCAGAGGCAGCCAAACAGAGATTGATCAGAACCAAAGGTATCAAGAAGGAGATTATGGGACCAAGTTCCCAGAGTTTCCATTACTGGCCTCCTAATCCGTTTATAAGGATACGCTCTTAATGGGCAGCGCGCTGCATATTGTGTGTGTGCAGCGGAGGTCATCCATCATGGGTGGACCTCTGAGGAGGCCAGGGGACAGCAGGGAAGGTTAATGTCAGCCTGGATCTGACTGAAGCCCACATCCATTCAACAAACAAATCTCCAGTGACAATGCTGAGCGATTTAGCCGCTGTCTTCCTCCGCTCACCCCGACATCTGTGATACATGTCATGGAAAAACACGGGTCAGCCACCTGACGCTCTGTGCAACAATGTCCTCACTGAGTCACATCAGCTCATCATCAGTCATGAATCATCCCTGCCCCCCAGACAGAGAATAATCCAATCCTGAGCAATCCTAAATAATCAGAGCAAACCACTCCACACAGCTTCATCAACAGCTTTATTCACCAACAACGGAAAATCATATTATCTGGAGGGGTTGGTGGAGACCAATGTTAGTTTGTCTATTTGCAGGTATTGCTCCAATTTGCCAGACCTCTTGTAGCTCAGTGGATTTCCTGGACCACCAAATCAGCTCCTTAAGGGCTGAATCTCAATTTCCACCTGAAACCCTTGAGGTCACCTGGAAAATGATTGAGTGCTCAAGGCTGCTGTGGTATATAGGACAGCGCTTTGGGACCTATTGCTCACCTAAGCAGCATTATGATTTTTCTTGTTTTACATGTTATTCTTTCCTCAAGGCACTCTAGAGACTGACAGAGATTTCCATGTGATTCAGACTCTTGCTGAGAAATATTGGACAATTTACCAGCGTTATCTTTGTTTTTGTTGTCAGATCAGCTCATCTAAAATAACTGTATGAAAGATATGAGTTTATCTAAAAACATTTAGCATGATCAAAGCTGTTTTATGATTTGCACTTATAAGAAAACTATATTTTCAAGCCTCAACATTGGCTGCATCTTCAAGGACTACAAGCCTTTCCATAGAAATCCTTTTCTTTGACATCATAATGTAATAAACTATGGGTCATTTTTTCATGCTTTCCTAGCAGTGCTTCAAAGTGACCTCTCCTCATTGGCTCAGAACAGCCTCTGTAAAGCCACTTGAACCCCAACAAGCCCTCAGCTTTGCCTTCCTGCAATGACTTCCAAAGAATGAAGTATTATTTTTTCCCCGCATTACATGTTTGTCAGATGAAACATGCCTGAAATACCCAAACTTTTTTGCTGGGCTCTCCAAAATAGCAGTGTTGGAAACCAGCTACCCCCTCCCTTGGGTATATATTGACAAAGACAAACCACAGACAGACGTAATGTACTTTATTTAACTGAATCTGCTGTCACTGATACTGTTGTTATTCTAGTTTAGGCCCCACTTTCACCCAAAAATGCAAAAAAAGCAGAGAAAAAAATCAGCATTTACACAGAAACGTTGAGGGACTGAAAACGCCGTAGTATGCATACTAGGCCTGAAGTCGGCGTTGTAACAGTAAGGGCCGTACACATGACGACGGCTTAGAGGCCGAAGTAGAGGTGGTGTGACCATCTTCACATCAAATTGGCATTTACGTCAAATGCTTCCTTGCTGATTGCAGAAGTGGAGCAACACCATGCACATTTTGTCGCAAGGCAGTCAGTAGATTCAGCAGCACAAGCTCAACCTGGTTGTCTGCAGTTGTCACGATTGTTGCCGTCCGGTGTGCATATTGTAATTTAAATTACAAGAATGAAAGTGTAATGCACACATGCAAAGCAGAGTACGACGTTAACGTTTCCACTGAAAACTCTGGCTTGCTGTTTACACGGCAACAGTGGCTGTGGCTTGTCAGCTTAAGTCAGCTAAAGTGTTGTTTCTGTGAAAATAAAGAGGCCTTTACATTTCACCCTAGAACTATTGTCATGTGAACAGCTCCTGAGTTACCTCATGGATTCCGTGGCGACCTCTCTATCAGTGATTCTTGACCATGTAACAGTCCCAATCCCTTTTTTCACAACTACTACCCGAAAAGTGGGCATTCCCAAACTTTTCAGCCCAAAACCCCTGAAACTCTGACGTCAGGGACGGACCATAGACTGTTCTTCAAGGTGGTTAAACATTGCTTGACACACTGCACACACAGTTCTAGTCCAGTATAAAAACTTAACAAAAACATTAGAGCCACCCAAAAAGAACAAAACAGCCAAACAGCCAAAACAATGTTCCTAACAGTTGTAGCCCATTTCACAGATGTATTCAGACCGATTTTATTATCCTTGGTCTGCAGAAAGTTAGCATGCACCTTGAACTTCTCTTTTGTGTTTTTGAAAGGTTTTATGTTTTCATCTTCTAGACCACATAATCACCACCTCCAGTGGGTTACAAGATGCTTCGATTCATAACTCTCTTAACTACCATCTTCCTGTTTGTTCACATGATTGTTAAGTCAAGTGAAGCACTACAATGCCCTCTTTTATTCCCACAAAGGAACCAAGAACCACAGGTCAAGTGAATACTCAACAACACAGTCGCTTTTATCCTCCAGAGGAAATTTTGATCAGATTAGTCTCTGAGAGGTTGAAGCCGCATGTCTTCTGCATGTGGAGCCTGTTTCATATTTAATCTGACAAGTTCCCGCTCTCCGTCTGATGGCTTGTGAAAAGAAGTTCATTTCCCTCTTCGGGCTCTGAAGAGTGAAAATGAGTCGAAGTGAAAGTTACGAGCTCTGCTGAGAGAATGGTCATCAATTTTTTACCCTGTTTTCACACCTTTTTTCTTCAGGTGAGGCTGCAGGTTAAAAAAAAACCCATACCTTTCGTCAGGTAGCGTGTAACTTCACACCCCCTCAAATGCTCATTCGGCGGCCTGCGTTCACTGGTGCAGTCTGCACAAAGAAGTCATGATGTATTCATGAGCTCCACATGAATATGAAAATCTGGGGGGAGTGGGGTTCATTCTCTGACACATCTCAGTATAAAAATGCAGCTTGCATGAAGCGATTTTAGAGCAGGGAGGTGTTGCAGTATTTCTAAAAGCCTCTCCGTGATATCGAAACGCGCGCTCATTGCTTTGATTTGCCCAAAGACATAAGCTTTATGAAAATAAACGGCATGTCTTTGAACCAGCAGCGCGGCTGAACTGTCTATTGAGCAGCAGCTTATTTTAGCACCGTTTTCCTGGGGTGAAATAAACATACGCACACTATTCATTTGTGTGCTCCCCTGCGATTGTTTGAACACCTACACTGGCACAGAAGAAGATATGAATGTGCCGCACGTCACTTTCATTACCAAAAAAAAAACAAAAAAAAACATGAAGGCAGAATTTCAGCCACAGGCATTTTTTGATCCTAATTATAATAAATCAAGATCCTATTTGGAGTCTTTTCCCTCTTAACCCCATTATGACTCAGATCAACGGAAATCAGAGGATCCTCTCGTCTGGCCCTGTCCCAACATAAAAACCCTCTCTGAAGGGAAATGCATGAATGAGTCATGTGTTACTGCCACGCTTTCACACAGTGATGTGCACAGAGGGGGGACAGGGGGGGCAGTCATCACCCCTAATGGCCCAATTATAGAAAAACAAATGCAAAGGTGTCCTCTTAGGAGCCAAATCAAATGCTAGAGTGGCTTATTGGGAGCCAAAACATGCTTAAGTTTCTTTCTGGGGGCCAAAATGTATACTTAAGTGCCCTTAGAGGCTTTTTAAAACACATGCAAAAGTGACTTGGGAGCCAAAACTTGCACCATAGTGCCCTGTTGGCAGAAATGAGTGGAAGTGCCCCCTCTTGTGGAAAAAAAGACACTAAACTGCCCTCTTGGCTGGTTAGAACATGCTAAAGAGACCTCTTGGGTGGAGAAAATGCACTTAACTGCATCAAGGGTCAATAAAAGCATGAGAAACCACCCTCTTTAGAGCCAAAAATCATGCTTAAGTGAACCTTTGGGAGCAAAAACACATGGTTTAGTGCTTGGGAGCCAAAATTAATTTTAAACTATCCTCTCGAGGACAAAAACACATGCCAAAGTGACTTGGGAGCCAAAACATTATAAAGTGCCCTCCAAGTGTACAAAAGACTTTGAACTCCCCCCTTAACTGGTTGGACCATGCTTGAGTGCTCTCTCATAAGCCCTCTTATGAGGCCCCTTGGAGCCACATCACATGCCAAAGTGTCTTCTTGGGCACCAAAACACATGCTTAAGTACCTTAGGAGCCAAAATGCATGCTGCAGTGCCTTCCTGGTTGGCAAATCTACTCCTTTATGTGCCTTGTTTTTTTATTCTTTTTGCCCCTGCCCTTCAAAACGTCTGTGCGCCCCACCATTTCTGCATCTTTAAAAAATGATTTACTGCATTGATTTTCTTAAATTATGCAACTTTTCCTCCTTTTCCCTCATTCTTCCTCAGTAAAAACACAGAAGTGTCTGAGACACATGCATGAAACAGAAGGAGCGCTTCAGCGAATTAGCATTTCAATCTGTCCTTGTCTGTATTTTCTCGACATTTACATGTATATAGAGAAATGTGGCAGGGTTTGCACTCTTGTAGAAACCTCCTGGGTGTTTGTACAACCACAGAGGTATTATATCTGATATGAGGCGAAACCAGGGAAGAGATGCTTTCAGGGACAATCAAAAGTTTGAAATTGCACCTTATCAGACAGCACAGTGTTTCAGAAGACTGCAGCAGTTTGAAAACAAGAGTCGGCTACAAATTGAGTTCAAAGCAAACACTTGCAAAGAGGGAGGGCGCAGGAAAATGCCAGAGCAAATCTGCTCACTGTTGGTGTTCTCAGAGAGAAGAGAACAAGGGCTGAAACGTCAGCGATATGATGTAAGAAATTAAAAGCTTGACAATAATGAAAAAAAAAACAATTCTCCATTAAAAATATCCAAAGCTTTCCCATTTCCAAAGCTCACATGGACCTGCTCCGTGGTCTGCACCACTGATTAAAAAGTCAAAACTACAACACTGTGTCCTCAGAGCTGTAAAGTGGGAGTAGTTATTTTCAGATCACATCCACATTCTGCACAGGCTATGTTACGTAACTGATACTTCATGTCTTGGATGAACATGAAACTCTCCTGGTTGCATCACTGGTGCAAAAAAAAAAAAAGACGGTGAGAGAAACTTGACTCAAAAGTTTGAACACGCAACAGTGAAGTTCTTTAGAGCAGCACTTTGTGGCATGGAATAAAACTTGTATTTGAATGATGAAAATAAGACATTAAAGAGAGAGTGTTTTGCTTTTTTTAGGCTTTATACTGGCCCTCTGGTACTCCTGTAGCATCTTTACATGATTCACAGCTCAAAAAAATCCCTATTTTTTCCCCACACTGGGATTTCGGAAAACTATTGACGTCTATTTCTACCAGTCTCACTCTTTTTTATCTCATTATTTCTACTTTTTATCTCAAATTATGACTGGATATGGGTAAAGAAAAATCTCAACAGAGCCAAGTTTTTGTGAAGTGAAACATCTTCTCAAACTCTACACAGTCCACTTGCCTTGTTTTTTTGAGTCTTTGGGTTCTCTGCTCTGATTGGCCAGCCCTCTGGAGGCTTATTGTGGGTGGAGCCAAGGCAAGACCTTAGTGTTTGAGACCCACTCCTCCAGTGTGTAGTGAAACAGGAGAACATTGTGTGATGACTTAAAGATCTTGTGAAGATTTAAGATAACTCTCACGCCATTTGCTTCCAAAATAAATGCACACCTTTTTACAACAGTGAGTGAAAGTGCTCATGGGAAATAGAGTCTTTATTCTGCAAAAACACATCTGATTCTGACAACAGGTGTCACTACAGTTTTCAAAACTGGCACCCGAATTGCTTACAAAGAGTTAAAACTTCAGCCAATGAAGGAAGAATGTACCTATCAAGTTTCTTAAGACAATAAACATCTACAAGAATAATAAGAAAAAGAAATCTGACCTTTTAATACCTAAATAATATTTTTCTTTCCAGGACTTGTCAGGTGATTGTGGCTTATAAGTCTAATGAGACAGTTTTCACTCAGAGTAAGACATAAATACTTGCTTAGATTTCAGTTTTTGCAGTGTGTCCACCTTGAATACACAAAGAACTACAATAATCAATAAACATTACGACCACCTGTGCAGTCCAGTACAACAGCTCCACTGTAAACTATTCTTTTATGAATTTTCAGTTTTTGTTGAGACAACAGAAGGGTAATAATCAAGCTTTATGATTTAACTCATGTTCTTGTTCTCTGGCTTCATCTATAGTAAAGTGGCACATGTAACTGGCTTGAGATGTAGATAAAAACATCACGTGTTCATTGTAAATGAATAAAGTCCTTAATATCAGAACAATATAAACAGATTTCCTCCCCAAAGATGCACCTGGGACTTATTTGCCATCATTAGCAGGAACTATGTCCGTGGTGTTAATCACTGACACTGAGAGGCCCCTTATGTATTGGTGAAACATGCGACCAGCCTGTTTACATATTCATGCAGCTCACCAGGGGACAGGTTACCTCCCCAATCGGCGATTTTCAGAAGCTGAACAAATCATCTTGACCTGGTTTGCAGTGAAGCTGTTTATCTGCTTTCCTTTGATCACCAGCTCACATCTGCACAGCAACCTGCACTAGTGTGTTCAGAGAACTGTGAAAGGTGCATCTCCCCGGGGACCACGCACACGACAGCCTCCCCAAGGCCTCAATAACACATTTATCTCTTTTAAGAGATGCCCCAATCTCAGCCTCAGCCTGACTCTCAGCTGTCCGACATCTTTCTACCCCCTGGAACTCGGGAAACATCTGTGGGCAGCTTGATGTTCCTGCTCTCCCAGGCGGGTTCGGTTAAAAGCAAAACAAGAGCTGCCTGCGGTCACAGAGTGGAGTCGATCCTTCCTCTATGATCGCTCTCTACACTCCTGTCAATCAGAGCCATGAGTCANGATAATAACTAATGGCTCCTCTCGGCACCTCAAGCTAGAGCACAATATGAATCTGCACCCAACAAGTTAGATAAATGAGAATGACACCTGACATTGAGTACCCTCAATACACACATGCACACACACTCACCTCTCCAACTCCAGCCAATGACATTTCACAACTACCTCAGAGGCAGCCAAACAGAGATTGATCAGAACCAAAGGTATCAAGAAGGAGATTATGGGACCAAGTTCCCAGAGTTTCCATTACTGGCCTCCTAATCCGTTTATAAGGATACGCTCTTAATGGGCAGAGCGCTGCATATTGTGTGTGTGCAGCGGAGGTCATCCATCATGGGTGGACCTCTGAGGAGGCCAGGGGACAGCAGGGAAGGTTAATGTCAGCCTGGATCTGACTGAAGCCCACATCCATTCAACAAACAAATCTCCAGTGACAATGCTGAGCGATTTAGCTGCTTTCTTCCTCCGCTCACCCCGACATCTGTGATACATGTCATGGAAAAACACGGGTCAGCCACCTGACGCTCTGTGCAACAATGTCCTCACTGAGTCACATCAGCTCATCATCAGTCATGAATCATCCCTGCCCCCCAGACAGAGAATAATCCAATCCTGAGCAATCCTAAATAATCAGAGCAAACCACTCCACACAGCTTCATCAACAGCTTTATTCACCAACAACGGAAAATCATATTATCTGGAGGGGTTGGTGGAGACCAATGTTAGTTTGTCTATTTGCAGGTATTGCTCCAATCTGACAGACCTCTTGTAGCTCAGTGGATTTCCTGGACCACCAAATCAGCTCCTTAAGGGCTGAATCTCAATTTCCACCTGAAACCCTTGAGGTCACCTGGAAAATGATTGAGTGCTCAAGGCTGCTGTGGTATATAGGACAGCGCTTTGGGACCTATTGCTCACCTAAGCAGCATTATGATTTTTCTTATTTTACATGTTATTCTTTCCTCAAGGCACTCTAGAGACTGACAGAGATTTCCATGTGATTCAGACTCTTGCTGAGAAATATTGGACAATTTACCAGCGTTATCTTTGTTTTTTTTGTCAGATCAGCTCATCTAAAATAACTGTATGAAAGATATGAGTTTATCTAAAAATATTTAGCATGATCAAAGCTGTTTTATGATTTGCACTTATAAGAAAACTTTATATTTTCAAGCCTCAGCATTGGCTGCATCTTCAAGGACTACAAGCCTTTCCATAGAAATCCTTTTCTTTGACATCATAATGTAATAAACTATGGGTCATTTTTTCATGCTTTCCTAGCAGTGCTTCAAAGTGACCTCTCCTCATTGGCTCAGAACAGCCTCTGTAAAGCCACTTGAACCCCAACAAGCCCTCAGCTTTGCCTTCCTGCAATGACTTCCAAAGAATGAAGTATTATTTTTTCCCCGCATTACATGTTTGTCAGATGAAACATGCCTGAAATACCCAAACTTTTTCGCTGGGCTCTCCAAAATAGCAGTGTTGGAAACCAGCTACCCCCTCCCTTGGGTATATATTGACAAAGACAAACCACAGACAGACCAAATGTACTTTATTTAATTGAATCTGCTGTCACTGATACTGTTGTTATTCTAGTTTAGGCCCCACTTTCACCCAAAAATGCAAAAAATCAGAGAAAAAAATCAGCATTTACACAGAAACATTGAGGGACTGAAAACGCCGTAGTATGCATACTAGGCCTGAAGTCGGCGTTGTAACAGTAAGGGCCGTTTACACGACGACGGCTTAGAGGCCGAAGTAGAGGTGGTGTGACCATCTTCATATCGAATTGGCATTTACGTCAAATGCTTCCTTGCCGATTGCAGAAGTGGAGCAACACCGTGCACATTTTGTCGCAAGGCAGTCAGTAGATTCAGCAGCACAAGCTCAACCTGGTTGTCTGCCGTTGTCACGATTGTTGCCGTCCGGTGTGCATATTGTAATTTAAATGACCAGAATGAAAGTGTAATGCACACATGCAAAGCGGAGTACGACATTAACGTTTCCACTGAAAACTCTGGCTTGCTGTTTACACGGCAACAGTGGCTGTGGCTTGTCAGCTCAAGTCAGCAAAAGTGTTGTTTCTGTGAAAATAAAGAGGCCTTTACATTTCACCCTAGAACTATTGTCATGTGAACAGCTCCTGAGTTACCTCATGGATTCCGTGGCGACCTCTCGATCAGTGATTCTTGACCATGTAACAGTCCCAACCCCTTTTTTCACAACTACTACCTGAAAAGTGGGCATTCCCAAACTTTTCAGCCCAAAACCCCTGAAACTCTGACGTCAGGGATGGACCATAGACTGTTCTTCAAGGTGGTTAAACATTGCTTGACACACTGCACACACAGTTCTGGTCCAGTATAAAAACTTAACAAAAACATTAGATCCACCCAAAAAGAACAAAACAGCCAAAACAATGTTCCTAACAGTTGTAGCCCATTTCACAGATGTATTCAGACTGATTTTATTATCCTTGGTCTGCAGAAAGTTAGCATGCACCTTGAACCTCTCTTTTGTGTTTTTAAAAGGTTTTACGTTTTCATCTTCTAGTCCACATAATCACCACCTCAAGTGGGTTACAAGATGCTTCGATTCATAACTCTCTTAACTACCATCTTCCTGTTTGTTCACATGATTGTTAAGTCAAGTGAAGCACGACAATGCCCTCTTTTATTCCCACAAAGGAACCAAGAACCACAGGTCAAGTGAATACTCAACAACACAGTCGCTTTTATCCTCCAGAGGAAATTTTGATCAGATTAGTCTCTGAGAGGTTGAAGCCGCATGTCTTCTGCATGTGGAGCCTGTTTCATATTTAATCTGACAAGTTCCCGCTCTCCGTCTGATGGCTTGTGAAAAGAAGTTCATTTCCCTCTTCGGGCTCTGAAGAGTGAAAATGAGTCGAAGTGAAAGTTACGAGCTCTGCTGAGAGAATGGTCATCAATTTTTTACCCTGTTTTCACACCTTTTTTCTTCAGGTGAGGCTGCAGGTTAAAAAAAACCCCATCCCTTTCGTCAGGTAGCGTGTAACTTCACACCCCCTCAAATGCTCATTCGGCGGCCTGCGTTCACTGGTGCAGTCTGCACAAAGAAGTCATGATGTATTCATGAGCTCCACATGAATATGAAAATCTGGGGGGAGTGGGGTTCATTCTCTGACACATCTCAGTATAAAAACGCAGCTTGCATGAAGCGATTTTAGAGCAGGGAGGTGTTGCAGTATTTCTAAAAGCCTCTCCGTGATATCGAAACGCGCGCTCATTGCTTTGATTTGCCCAAAGACATAAGCTTTATGAAAATAAACGGCATGTCTTTGAACCAGCAGCGCGGCTGAACTGTCTATTGAGCTGCAGCTTATTTTAGCACCGTTTTCCTGGGGTGAAATAAACATACGCACACTATTCATTTGTGTGCTCCCCTGCGATTGTTTGAACACTTACACTGGCACAGAAGAAGATATGAATGTGCCGCACGTCACTTTCATTACCAAAAAAAACCAAAAAAAAACATGAAGGCAGAATTTCAGCCACAGGCATTTTTTGATCCTAATTATAATAAATCAAGATCCTATTTGGAGTCTTTTCCCTCTTAACCCCATTATGACTCAGATCAACGGAAATCAGAGGATCCTCTCATCTGGCCCTGTCCCAACATAAAAACCCTCACTGAAGGGAAATGCATGAATGAGTCATGTGTTCCTGCCACGCTTTCACACAGTGATGTGCACAGAGGGGGGACAGGGGGGGGCAGTCATCACCCCTCATGGCCCAATTATAGAAAAACAAATGCAAAGGTGTCCTCTTAGGAGCCAAATCAAATGCTAGAGTGGCTTATTGGGAGCCAAAACATGCTTAAGTACTTAAGTGCCCTTAGAGGCTTTTTAAAACACATGCAAAAGTGACTTGGGAGCCAAAACTTGCACCATAGTGCCCTGTTGGCAGAAATGAGTGGAAGTGCCCCCTCTGGTGGAAAAAAAGACACTAAACTGCCCTCTTGGCTGGTTAGAACATGCTAAAGAGACCCCTTGGGTGGAGAAAACGCACTTAACTGCATCATGAGTCAATAAAAGCATGAGAAACCACCCTCTTTAGAGCCAAAAATCATGCTTAAGTGAACCTTTGGGAGTAAAAACACATAGTTTAGTGCTTGTGAGCCAAAATTAATTTTAAACTATCCTCTCGAGGACAAAAACACATGCCAAAGTGACTTGGGAGCCAAAACATTGTAAAGTGCCCTCCAAGTGTACAAAAGACTCTAAACTCCCCCCTTAACTGGTTGGACCATGCTAGAGTGCTCTCTTATAAGCCGTCTTATGAGGCCCCTTGGAGCCACATCACATGCCAAAGTGTCTTCTTGGGCACCAAAACACATGCTGAAGTACCTTAGGAGCCAAAATGCATGCGGCAGTGCCTTCCTGGTTGGCAAATCTACTCCTTTATGTGCCTTGTTTTTTTATCCTTTTTGCCCCTGCCCTTCAAAACGTCTGTGCGCCCCACCATTTCTGCATCTTTAAAAAATGATTTACTGCATTGATTTTCTTAAATTATGCAACTTTTCCTCCTTTTCTCTCATTCTTCCTCAGCAAAAACACAGAAGTGTCTGAGACACATGCATGAAACAGAAGGAGCGCTTCAGCGAATTAGCATTTCAATCTGTCCTTGTCTGTATTTTCTAGACATTTACATGTATATAGAGAAATGTGGCAGGGTTTGCACTCTTGTAGAAACCTCCTGGGTGTTTGTACAACCACAGAGGTATTATATCTGATATGAGGCGAAACCAGGGAAGAGATGCTTTCAGGGACAATCAAAAGTTTGAAATTGCACCTTATCAGACAGCACAGTGTTTCAGAAGACTGCAGCAGTTTGAAAACAAGAGTCGGCTACAAATTGAGTTCAAAGCAAACACTTGCAAAGAGGGAGGGCGCAGGAAAATGCCAGAGCAAATCTGCTCACTGTTGGTGTTCTCAGAGAGAAGAGAACAAGGGCTGAAACGTCAGCTATATGATGTAAGAAATTAAAAGCTTGACAATAATGAAAAAAAAACAATTCTCCATAAAAAATATCCAAAGCTTTCCCATTTCCAAAGCTTACATGGACCTGCTCCGTGGTCTGCACCACTGATTAAAAAGTCAAAACTACAACACTGTGTCCTCAGAGCTGTAAAGTGGGAGTAGTTATTTTCAGATCACATCCACATTCTGCACAGGCTATGTTACGTAACTGATACTTCATGTCTTGGATGAACATGAAACTCTCCTGGTTGCATCACTGGTGCAAAAAAAAAAAAAGACGGTGAGAGAAACTTGCCTCAAAAGTTTAAACACGCAACAGTGAAGTTCTTTATAGCAGCACTTTGTGGCATGGAATAAAACTTGTATTTGAATGATGAAAATAAGACATTAAAGAGAGAGTGTTTTGCTTTTTTTAGGCTTTATACTGGCCCTCTGGTACTCCTGTAGCATCTTTACATGATTCACAGCTCAAAAAAATCCCTATTTTTTCCCCACACTGGGATTTCGGAAAACTATTGACGTCCATTTCTACCAGTTAAAAAAGTGTAAATGGAAAAACTGGCTTTGTTGAGAATTTTCTTGCCCAAATTAAGTCATAATGACGAGATAATATGTCAAAATTATAAGATTTCAGCGCTCCAGCTGGTATTATAGTTCCTGCATCCTCTCACTCTCCAGCTTCTTCCTTAAAATCGTTTCAAGTCTGTGTTTGCCCAGCACTATCCCAATACACAAGCAAAGGAAATATTTCATTTGTGGTACAGCCACTTTTAGAGTTAGGCCCAATTCCAATTCCTTTCTTAACCCTCAATCTTAACCCTCAAGCTCAACCCTCAATCTTAGTGGCCCTCAAAACCAAGTGTTAAGGGCTATTTTGTGACTTAGAAATGGGACACCCCTTAAATGCAAGTGAAATTGTTGTGGAGACAGACAGTCAATAAGGAAGCCAATCGCAATAGTTTTTTTATAGACATATTTATTGTGTTGGTGCCTGTATAAGTCGACAGTGTCGTATGGTATCAAATAACTTTCCATTTGTGGTCGATATTGATAGCAATGTTTTGAGACGCCGAACAGGAGATGACATTAGCCCGGTCATCTTATACCATTATCGGCACAAGCATTTTATATAGGCTGTTATCTTGATAAACAATTACATTACCACGGAGAAAAATGAACATTTTGTAACGTTTACTAACTTTAACGAAAGCAACATGGCTTGTCCGCAGCGGACGCTATTGACAAAAGATCGTAAAATAAAAATAAATGTTCTGCAACAACAAGGTAAATAATCCATAAAATGGGTCTAAACTAAGATAATACAATGGTTTTCGTAATATTTATATCTCCATTAACAAAGAAAATACTATATTTGTAGCTCGCCTTCTCTGCCGCTTTGCTACGGTACAAATAAATGGCTGTTATGCGTTACGTAAGACCTACAGGGAATTAGGGTTCCCACCACAGCCTTTTAGAGTTATTTGAGGGAGATACAGCCCTCAATCTTGCCCCTCAACCTCAACTTTCTGAGAATCGGGACAGCACTTACACTTCGCGGGAGCGCGCATTTTGAGATTGAGGGTTAAGATTGAGGGTTAGGACAGGAATTGGAATTCACCCTTAGTCTCAATGTACTTGCAATCCATCTAATATTAAACAGCAGCTAGAATTCACTCCAAAGTAAAGCAGCTGCTCTGCAAGGTTTCTTACTTTCAACTATCTCATTATTTTGACTCTTTTTTTATCTCATTATTTCTACTTTTTATCTCAAAATTATGACTGGATATGGGTAAAAAAACAAAAACTCAACAGAGCCAAGTCTTCATGAAGTGAAACATCTTCTCAAACTCTACAAAACCCAGTTCCTTTGTTTTTTGAGTCTTTGGGTTCTCTGCTCTGATTGGCCAGCCCTCTGGATGCCTATTGTGGGTGGAGCCAAGGCAAGACCTTAGTGTTTGAGACCCACTCCTGCAATGTGTAGTGAAACAGGAGATCCTTTTGTGATGACTTAAAGATCTTGTGAAGATTTAAGATAACTCTCCTGTCATTTACCTCCAAAATAGAAGCACACCTTTTAACAACGGTGAGTGAAAGTGCTCATGGTAAATGGAGTCTTTATTCTGCAAAAACACTTCTGATTCTGACAACAGGTGTCACTACAGTTTTCAAAACTGGCACCCGAATTGCTTACAAAGAGTTAAAACTTCAGCCAATGAAGGAAGAATGTACCTATCAAGTTTCTTAAGACAATAAACATCTACAAGAATAATAAGAAAAAGAAATCTGATCTTTTAATACCTAAATAAGATTTTTCTTTCCAAGACTTGTCAGGTGATTGTGGCTTATAAGTCTAATGAGACAGTTTTCACTCAGAGTAAGACATAAATACTTGCTTAGATTTCAGTTTTTGCAGTGTGTCCACCTTGAATACACAAAGAACTACAACAATCAATAAAAACATTACGACCACCTGTGCAGTCCAGTACAAAAGCTCCATTGTAAACTATTCTTTTATGAATTTTCAGTTTTTGCTGAGATAACAGAAGGGTAATAATCAAGTTTTATGATTTAACTCATGTTCTTGTTCTCTGGCTTCATCTATAGTAAAGTGGCACATGTAACTGGCTTGAGATGTAGATAAAAACATCACGTGTTCATTGTAAATGAATAAAGTCCTTAACATCAGAACAATATAAACAGATTTCCTCCTCAAAGATGCACCTGGGACTTATTTGCCATCATTAGCAGGAGCTATGTCCGTGGTGTTAATCACTGACACTGAGAGGCCCCTTATGTATTGGTGAAACATGCGACCAGCCTGTTTACATATTCATGCAGCTCACCAGGGGACAGGTTACCTCCCCAATCGGCGATTTTCAGAAGCTGAACAAATCATCTTGACCTGGTTTGCAGTGAAGCTGTTTATCTGCTTTCCTTTGATCACCAGCTCACATCTGCACAGCAACCTGCACTAGTGTGTTCAGAGAACCGTGAAAGGTGCATCTCCCCGGGGACCACGCACACGACAGCCTCCCCAAGGCCTCAATAACACATTTATCTCTTTTAAGAGATGCCCCAATCTCAGCCTCAGCCTGACTCTCAGCTGTCCGACATCTTTCTACCCCCTGGAACTCGGGAAACATCTGTGGGCAGCTTGATGTTCCTGCTCTCCCAGGCGGGTTCGGTTAAAAGCAAAACAAGAGCTGCCTGCGGTCACAGAGTGGAGTCGATCCTTCCTCTATGATCGCTCTCTACACTCCTGTCAATCAGAGCCATGAGTCACAGTTTCTGCTGGGACAGGAGGAGTTCAGAGAAGGCAGCAGGAAAATAAAATATCGCTTTCACTCGATCTCTGGTGGGTTTCTGTAAAGCTATGATTACATTCACTGTACATGTTGAATATCGATCACAGGTAACAACAACCCTTTGACTACCTCCTCAACCAAATGGGTTCGCACATTTTGAGTTTCTATATTTCAAGAAGAGGGGTGCCTTACTTAAGATGACACATTGAAGGAATACAAATGTCTTTGTTTTGCACTTTGCTCCTTGAGTTTTTTCATTCAAGATGAATGTTCTGCACAGTCGCATTCAATCACAAGTACAAATGATTATGGGAATCAAAAGTTATTGCACTTAAGTCAAGATGACATCTTTACAAATGCAGTTTTTCCTTTTTTCGTGCACTATTTTCCTTGGTTGAAATAACATTGCTCAATATTTTGTGGCCTACTCACAGAAATCAAAACTGTTCAGTGCCCTGCATATTAATTTGATAAATTAATTTCTTTCTAAAGAAGCATTTCGTGTGACTTTTTCGAGTAATTGTGGTATTTGTATGAAATTTCTTATGATAACAACCAAGTGACACTTCAGCCATTGGGTAGAGGTTAATATTTTTTAAAAAGTGAAAGGTTTGTTTAATAAAAGAGAAAACTAGATTGTGGTTTTTACTCATCTGTTGCAAGAAGAAATGCAAACAAACATTTGTTCCTTTCTTTTTTTCTAAGTGGGGTAGTTAAAGGGTTAAAGGAGCGACAGTGAGAGAAACAAACTACATTTTTAAAGGGTTTCCGTAAAGTTGTTTTGAGGGTCTGTAGTGTGTTTTGTAATGTAAGGAACAACCTCATTACACGTGCCATATGGGGACCTGCATAGTTCCTCTATGCCTGTTGACACTGTGGCAAAATCATTTTCTGTCTCAGGCTTGATTTTTAAAACTAAATATTTTTTTGTTGTTATGGCACACTGAAACATTTACAATCCCCTTCAAGATCATCCTTATCACCTCCTACCAGGTGGACCCTCTCAAATACCGCTCTCTGTCTCACATATCTGTAAAACACTGCCACCTATGGGTCTGGCGTGTAAAGAGCTGCACTTTTGCACGAATTTGCTTGGTTACGTGTAGACGAAAATATTTTAAAAAATAAATGAGGGGGACTATCCGTCTTTGAAAATACCCAGCTACATGTGTACAAGGCCATAGTTTATACTTTCTATTCATTCTTTCACGTTTCACTCAGCGTTCACCAAAGATCCAAAACCTTGAAAACAAAGAAGCACAATCTTAAACCAGAGTGGAAATTAAACCTCTAATGAACAGGAAATTAATAGCCACATATTTGGATGACCAATTAATCATCTGGGCCAACAATTAAGCAAAAGGGGTAGCTGCTTTTATATGATGAATCATGGGAAATTAAAAATGTTAATGGATTTTTTTAATGTATATTTAATTTCATGTCTTTATGACAGGAGAGGTGTAACAATTAGCTGGTTCATACTTTACTCTAATGTCACTATAAGAACCATTTGAAGATTAAACTCTGAAAATGAAAAACGGTCCCTGTGAATTTACAGCTCAGTGCCTGTGAAAAGCTATCACTGCTGCAGCGGGATAGAAGAAGAAGATGATGAAGAACAAGAAGAAGAAGAAGAAGAAGATGAAAAGGTGCAGAAGCTGGTTTGGAAGTGTGAGCGTTCTCCTCAGACAGCCGCAGGGGGAACAGGTCTGATATTCAATACCTGAGTGAACACATCATATATCTCATCATATCACAGTCTAAATTTCACTCAGAGGGAAGAAAAGTGAAAAACATCTTTGAACAAAACATTTCACAGCAGCTGACATGAAATCCTCCTCTTGTCAGTTCACACACACACACACCCACACTCACACACACACACATATCCCGCCCCAGTGCTCTGTGCTCACTGTAGCAGTGATGTCAGAGTACAGTGGGCTTCAGTCTGACAGAACGTGTGCAGCAGCAGGAAGCAGCTCTGTGACACACTCTGACAGACAGCTCGGCTCACATTGACAGGTTTTGGTGAAAAGTGACGAGCGGATTGACGTTAGCCCGGAATCAAACGTTAAAAAACGACTCCCATGGTGCTCTGCCAGCTCTAAAGCTCTAAAGTTAATGACAGCGCTCTGCCTCAAACACACCATGGAGGCTTTGAGGATCTGCTCTGAAAATAAATCTGGTGTCAGCTCACAATTAATGAGATGAATAATTGATTTGTGTCTTGTTCTACATCAAATGAAGGCAGTGTGTGCCCTTCACTGCAGACTTCCTCGTGAATACAAAACTGGTCTTCTTTAGTGTTTTTATCTTGGTCCTGTGAGGAGTTTTTAGTTTGATTACGAAATAGAGTTAATTCGGTGTTGATGTCTCACAATGAACCACAAAAGATAAACTCTATGTCCTGCTGTTCTTTCACAAAACTGAGTTTCCCAGAGAAACTGCAAACTCTCACTCATACGTCAACATTTAACCCACCCAAAGCTCCTTCTACATGAGCTAACAGAGTGTGTGTGTGTGTGTGCAGCTGTCAGACCCCTGTGTGTTACTGTAACAGAATAAATCCAGTGAAACATAATTCTCTGTAACACACCTGTGTCAGTGAGCATCAGGACACGTCCATCTGTTCAGGCAGGAGGAAATACTGATGTTTTACTGCCACCTAGTGGTTTAGTGCAGAATAACCTGCAAAGAGAGATACAGAAGTTGTATTTTAAGATGTGCAGCAGCATGTTTCAGGTTTCAGGCAGTTGTTAATACACAATAACTACATGGACACTTTTATGTAGGCAAATTTTCATTAGTTCAGTTTATTTTTTTTCACCAGTCTGCAGATTATTCCTAGAATAAAGTCTTGGCAGGTTGACAAAGTCTTAAACTATTGAGAATTGGAACAAACTATCAGAGGATTTAACTCATCTGTTCAGCTATTGTTGTTATTGCACTTAAAAACTGACACAACACTTGCTGTCATTAGTTCTACAAAGTCATCATTATGCACTATATTCCAGAGATAAGCGCCATTGTTATAGGTTATTTCACTTATAAAAAGACGAATGAAAATGATGGACTGGCCCCCTCACGTCTGAACCTCAACCCCATCCAGCAGATTTGATGGAATTGTAAAATAAGGCGGGCAAATAAATAACTTGGGTGAAGGAAAACCTTTGTTCTGAGTTGCAGACGTCATGGGATAACATTAGTGTTGAAACTCTCAGGAAATATATTGACACTATGTCAGAGACATGCTGCTATAAAAGGTGAACTAATCAACTATTAAAGTTTAAAGTAGATAAGAACAGAAAGACTCACAGTGCTGTAATGTAACCAAGAACAAATACTTTGTTACTATACTTGAGAACAGTTTTCACATATCTGTACGTTACTTCGTTATTTATATATCTGACAACTTTTACTTTTATTCCACAACATTTCCGAGAGCCATTTTGTTACTCGTTACTTCATGATTAAATCAGGGGGAATTTCAGTTGGTGACATAATTCCTGTTTGTCATGTCGACTACAAAGCACATCATGGACACTCAAGTATTATTCTAAAATGTGACTTTAACATCTGCCAAAGTCATTTTTCTAGTAAGACACTTGTACTTTTACTCAAGTATTGCTTTCAAGTACTTTATACAAGACTGGACTCACTTTATCTGATATTTTTGAGCTCAGAGAAAACATCTGCATGTTTCATACAGAAGCGGGAAAATCAAAATTAAATTCCAAATGGCGAGAAAGAAGTCACAATACTCTGATGTTTATCAGAGGTAAATGCAGAGTAGAATTAGCTCCTCAATAGCCTGACAGTGGAAAACCCTAAATAAGTCTATAGATGTAATGGTAACTTTCAGGGCGGATGGAACAACAAACTGTATTGATGTGTGCATTTTATTGTCCAGAAGAGTTAATGTCACCATTTTTACATCTGTCTCTTAGTTATTTTGACTTTATTCTCCACAGTTTAACTTAAATCTCAATTATTTTCTCTGTCAAAATTGGTCCCAATCTGCTGTTGTAGTTTCATGGGTCATCATTTTCACGTGTGGTGTAGTCTGATAATTTTGGCTACTGCTGTGTCTATAGAATAATAATAAAAAAAAAAAAAAAAAGGAGACAAATAACTTTTATTTATTCATTTACTGGGGGAAGGGGGCATGACTATTACATTTTCAGTAGAAAAACAATCATTTCAATTTTAATTGGTCTTTTAAATTGGCACAGATCAGAGGGTTTTTTCTATTGAAAAGACAATGATGAATGAAAATGATCGATGGACAGAAAGTCAGAACAACGAAAACTTTATGCAAAAACAAAACAAGTTAAAGATTTGATTTCAACACATTTAACAAGCAGGAAGTGAGTGAGTAAACTTATTGCTTTTCCGCTCTCGTCAATTAACCAATGAACAATAATCCAGTCAGGTCCTTTGTAATACATTTACAACCAAAATCTCCAGGGGATTCTCCAACAAGCAATAAACTGTTCATATTTTCAATCCATCATCTTAATATGGTAATAAAGCACAAATATAAACAAGTATATAGTCATTAGTTATTTCCCCTATATAGACACTTGTCCCTGACTACTTATACTCTCTCTATTCAAATATGTATACATCCAATCCAACATATGTACATAAATAGGACCAATGTACATACACGCGTATATTCCATGCATTCATGCCTCCACACACACACACAGATATACTTATGTAGGTATTATTCAAATATACAAACAATCTCATAAACAAGTGAATTATTTCAAACAACTTGTAGGATTCAAATCTTTTGCACCTGGAATTCATGATTGTTGTTGATGATGAATTTAAAACAAGTCATAAAACTTTAAATGTATAAAAGTTTATTTGATATAATGACAAAAAGTACAAATACTTGATAAAACTGTTGGCTTAGTCAAAGAATCTTTCTCATGAAACTATCAAAACACAAAATATATTGCTTTCATCATTTTGGCTCATCGTAGAAAAGGTGCACACATGAATTCTTAGATGTTCATTTTTTTGTCCATCTTGTCCAGAATTCTGTGAACTGGTGCAAATATTATATCATTACATATGCATGAGACCATCATGAGCTTCATGTCATATTCCCTCGATGTGACCTCCCCCGTGTGCTCACATTACCGAGGCTGAGGCACGCTGCCGGCTGACATCACCAGAACAAGGAGATTCGTGAGATGAGCTGTGGCCTCTGATGATGCAAGGCAATCACAAACAGTGAAATCCTTCAGAGGATCCTCCGACAGACAACCCGCTCCAGTCACCTCTGCAGCGCCATGATGAGCCCGACTGCTCCGACTCAAAGGATTATTGAACAGTTTGATGCCGTGACAAGGACCGCTGGAGAAATGACAGTTTGTGCATATTTACTACGAGACTGTGTCTGCGCCGTTTGTTCCTGGTGATGACACTTCAGGCCAAAATTCATCTTCAAAAACAAGTTATCCCTTTGGTGTTGCTTAGCAGGAGTAAAAGCAAATTTAAGCTGTAGAGCTTCTTGATGTTTCACCAAAGTTCACAACCAACATTAAGATTTATGCTGTGGTTGAGATGTAGTGTTCACGCAGTTGATGTGATTTACCTCTGGTCAAACAGTTAAAAAAAACGCATCTCAAGCTTCTTGTTGCACAATTTTATAGAATTTCTTGACAAAACGTATGAAGGGTTTCTGCTCATGCATCAGAATGAATCAAATTCCTGAAAAGAAAATGTACAAGTACCTTTGAAAGACTCTTCATGCTGGTCTTTGTGGCTTACTGGAGGCAGGATGGATATAACCTGAGGGAACAGAAAACTTCAGAAATCATCATTTTTGACCCAATTATCAATTCACCTCTCATGTAACCCCAATTGTTACTAAGCAAAACTTGTACTGAGCACATCAAGCTTCAAATCAGAGGATGGTCTGGAGCTGGGTTAACATTGAGCCTAATATTCTGATTAGACTCAGGTCAAAAGCCCAAATCAAATAAAAATGCACTACATAAACACCCCAATCAGAATAAACAGGCCGTATAATATAGGGGGAAGAATATTCTTTTTCCCGATCAAAAGTAAAGTTTGTAATTTGAACAGTGAAACTGAAAGTTGTCTGGCTGTGTTTGGTCTGCACGGGCTCCATCTTTAATGAGTGTAGTTTACTCACTTGAAAATACGGTGGTCCCAAAACAGAGCACAGAACTATGCAGCGGTGGAGAGTTTGTTTTTAACATGAACTCCCAAGAAACTGCACATTATCTCACACTTAGTGGTAGGAAAACAAAAGTTGAACTTTTAAAACAAGTACAAAAATACAGCGAAGCTGGGATAGATGGAAATGTTGAATAAATAAGGAACCACAGGAAAACTTTGCCTTCTCCTCTTCAGTGCTTTTTGTAAGAGGATGTTATCAAGCTGTTACTTGAATAGAAGTGTAAAAAATATTTCAACTCCATCAGGATAAAAAAAAGGTTCAATCTTTTAGTGGATCAGATAAAGCAAAGCAAATCCTGTGAAAATGCCGTCCTTTATTCCCAATTACTTGTTGAAAGTTTGCACATGGCCTTTAATTAGATATTACTCTAACTCAGTGAGTATGATTCTTTCAGTCTTGGCATTAACTTGCTGTCAGTATTTTAGCAGTACACCTCTCAGTACTGACAGGATGTCTTATTTTGTTGCAGTTTAGCTGATAAGTTTTAGGCCCTGAAAAAGAAATGCAGCACACGTACCGAGCATGATTACACCCCGTGGTTTGGCTAATCCAGGTCACACTGCAGCATTTCTGGGATCAAAGATAGCAGATGTAGGTCCGACCTGAACTTTATTTCTGACCTGCAGCTCCACCGAAGGCTGCAGCTCAGGAACTTATAGTTTAGTTTCCTGGGAGTGAGGCTGCCTGTGGGGAAAAAGGAGCGCAGTTAGAAGACAGAAAGAGAACAGGAGGAATTTAAAAGCACGGCCAATGATTTAGTCGAAGGAAGTAGTCAGGACAAACAGGAGGAAAACAGCCATCGTGGGCAGTTTGTTCACCAAAGAGACCAACTATCAAGTGGGCCACCGATCACTGCCTGAGGAAGTTTTAAGTGGGTCATTAATGACCAGCAGAGAAAGTGAACGCAGGCAGAAGCTGGGCCATGATGAATAGAAATGTACGGAGTTATTAACTCAGTAAGAAATAAATGATTGTGCTGAATGGACGGCAAAGCCTGTGGAGCCTCAGGAGGAACTTTCTCCCACTGGATGTTAAAAGCAAAAGAGGACAAAATAACTCTGCAATATGAGTAAGAAATAACTGTTCTACATACTAAAACAGAAAACTCATTCAAGAATTAATAGAGTTCACTTGGAATAAGATTGCCTGGTTCACTGTAAGATGTTCAAGTTCATTACATTTACGGGAGGGAAGCAAGTTTTGATATTCAAACTGTGATGACTTAAAGTTTCGAGCTATGATCCATTTGATGAAGATAACCTGCCAGGAGAACCAACTGGAAAGAAAGCAGAGTTTTGTCCTCACCATATTTCAGGTTGAAGTTTCCACACCATGAAGGAAACGGTGCCCAGCACAAGTTTTTTGCATCGTGGCTTGATCATGCTCCATGTTTTTCAACTCTCTAAACTTCAGGCTGAGAGAGAAAGAGCAGAAAAAAACAAAGCAGGTGAGGATATGTGAGCAGAAAACTGAGAAGCAGGACCTGTTCGTCAGACTTGGGGGTGACTCAGATGGCCCCTGTGCACATTGGGTGTCACCACGGGAAGTCAGGATGGGTTACTGTGCAAATGCCACCAGCGACCCATCAGATAGTGCAACTCATCACTGTCACACCCCAGCAAATATAGAAAATTAGCAAAAAAGCATGAAACGAAAACATTTAGAAGCAACACTTGCTGTAAATGTGGACTTTTGCACATTGCAGTGCTGCATGTGATCACCTTTGGTAATAAGCCAGAGAATAGTCTGGGTGAAGACACCTTTAAATCTGGGGAAGTTTGATCCCTGTGCACGGTGGCTCTTATGCACAAATCTCTTACATCTCAAAATAATCACTTGACTCCACATATTGTCTGTATACATTAGGGTTGAGTAATTAATAGCAAATTAGAATATTGCAGCAGGTCATATTGCAATTTAATCTAATTACAGACAGTGCAATATTTTTTTTAATCTTAAATGTGTCTAAATACCAGATAGTTTTTTTTTTGCTGTGATGTTTTACACTTTAAACCAAAGCTAAACTGCTGAAAGCTACCTTTGCAAGAGCAACAACTAAAGTGGTGAAAAGTGGCAAACAGAGCAAGAAGTAGCAATACAAATAAATTTAAGGTGGCAAAAATAGAGAAAATGGAAAATGGTCAGAAAGTTGCAAAACTTCTCAGAGGCCTGACATTGCTGTTTAAAATATCAAATATTTTGGAGGTACCCTTTTGTGCAAACAGTTTCTTCAGTGGTTTTTATTTCTGAATTAATTTTGCAAAAATTTTACTTTTCTTGCTCACATGTGCGTCTTTCTTGTTCAAAATGAGAATATTTTAAGAAATTATCATCCTCTTCTATATAGCAATTGCTTAACATAAGATGTGGAACCCAAAAATAACTCCACAACAAATGGCAATTGCAACATAGGAAAAAAAAATGCACCTGAAGAAAAGGAGTTATAATCTGGGACTTATTTAGAGATCATCCCATGCAGTGAATCAGATGATGAAAAGTAACAGAACACGTGTGCATGCTTTAGTCTGACTAATTCATCCTTAAATTCCAAGTTTTTTCACACATATTTATGTTTTTGAAGTCAGAACACCACGCTTCTCCCCATATTGTGATGTACTGTACTGAATACTTACTATAAATGTACATTTTAGGGCATTTTCTTTGTGTCGTGTTTTGAACTTCAGGCTGCCATACAGGTGTGATTGGGGCTCCATGAAAAGCACTGTAGAGACACTTGCACTAGAAGGAGAAAAAAGAAAAAGCATTTTATTTTGGGGGTGATAATGCTAATCCAATGTGAAAAAAGAGGCGAAAAAGCACATTTAGAAACAAACCTTGAAGACTGAAGGGGCTGGCTTCCAGGTCTGCTGCTGAGCTTTAATAGAAAAATGGAGAAATGAGACAAAATTAGTTCAAATTCAACTCTTGGTGTTATAATGTCAGAGTAGGACAGTGTCTTTAGGGGGGGGGGGGGTAGAGGGTTGAGTCAGATGGCCCCTGTGCACAGTGTGTGTCCTCAGGTAAGGTCAGATCAGGCTGCTGATGCCACTGCAGCAGACACCCCGACTGATTAGTGCAACTCATCACTCTCACACCCTGAATTTCCACCACTGAAGACATATTTTACATAAAACTCAAGAGGCTTTCATACTTTCCTACCCAGCTAAAGCAGGATAAAACAATGAACCAAATCCAGCAGTCTGATTAGCTTAAACCACGTGTGCAAAACGTGTTTCACCTTGAATACTTCTCAAATTGGGAAAACTATGCTCTCAAAAGTACATGTTATCCATACGCATTGGATTGAATTTAAAGGTTTCCCATGATAAACTATTACCCTGTTTTTTTTTTTTAAGTCTAAAGTTAACCAACATTATGCAGGTTAGCTCCACACTTAGCATCCATGCTACCGTCGAGAATTCACTTCGGTTTTGGTAAATTTCAGGCAGAATTACAAAACAAATAAAGAAACAAAACCCCACCTTACCAAATATAAATAGACACGGCGACGGTCCGAAGGTGGAAAACATCTCATCAGCGTTGGAAAAGGGCTGAACAGTCTCATCGCTTTAGCATCGAGAAGCTACTTCAATTTAAACTAGCGTGTGCGAGAGCGCTCATCGCTGATTGGCTCCCAGGCTGCACACCCACAAGCTGATTGGTCGGATGGAACTTGTTTCTCGTGAATCCACCAATGACAAGTTCCATACATCTCACATACACATAAAACACAGGATGAGCAGCAAAGGAGTGAAATTAGTTTCTTAAAAGATAAATGATGCAAAAAAATAAAATAAAAATAAAACGCCTGCTGCATTGTATGCTACTCTGATTTTCTGTTTGAAAAGTTGAGCTGATTTTTTTGTTGTTGTTGTCGTTTTTTTTTCTTATATTTTGCTATAAATAATAATAATAATAATAATAAAAAACATGGGTACATTTTGGCATTTCAATTATTAAAATGCAAAGAGAGTGCCAGATGAAGCATTTTATATTGATCAGTGTTGAAGATACTGGAACAATGCAATAAAATATGTTAATTCTTACATAAAATAGATAGAAAGTAAATAAACACAGTTAAACCAGAGCAGGGAATAGTAATTCTTTTTTCAGGGAGGGGTTGTTTCGAGTAATTGTTAATGCTTTTGTGTGTTTTTGGTCCTTTTATTATTTCCATTGGTTTAAATTCATTCATTCGGAAAAAAAAAAAAGAAAGAAATTCAGTGGAGATTTCAGGGTCCTGTTTTTATGAAATTTATAAAGGTATAGAAACTAATAAGCAATATCGAACTTATTTAATTTTTAATCTTACACAATAAATTAGCATTCATTAAAAATAAATCTGGAAAGGACTTAACTTTTTTTATTTTTTACAACTGATGGAAAAACTGTGTCCATATTACCCACGTAGGCTGTCGTTTGAAAAAAGAAAAAAAGAAAAAGTGATTTCAATGGGCTTTTATGAATTTCAAAGATGTAAACACCTCTTTCATGATTTGAAATGAGCAGATTTACCAGTGTTTCTTGCATAACAGTTAACTTCTATCTCACGGATCATCAAACATTAAAGTTGTTGCAATGTATTTGTGTTGGTTTATTCCAGTAAGAGACAATAATTCACCTTTAACTGAATGCCACTCACGCAGACAAACAGCATTCTGTCAAATCAGTAGGCACTACCAGTATACATCAGTAGGCAGTCTAGAAAACAGCCAGTGTATCTTCAATTTAAGATTTATCAGGGTGACCAAACATCCTCTTTTGCCTGGACATGTCCTCCTTTTTGGTGGTAAAATCACATCAGGGGGGATTTTGTAAAATTCTCTGGGTTTTTCTCAGCTTTTCCTACAGACTATTGATATTTATGCCCCTAATATTGGCATGCATATGACTAGAACTGCCGAGCCCTTAATCTAAACTTTGTTAATATGAGAAACTTTACTATTAATAATATTTGGTAACCATTTACCTCAGTGTTGCTTGAAGTCTCCTGTCAGTCATTTTGCCAAGGAAGAACATATGCCTGGTACTTCAGAACACACTTCACCCCTTAAACTGAAACTATTGTCCATATAAAGTGTGTTTATTTTAATATAGCCTTTTTTATCCAATAATACGCTTCTGGATAGCTGCTGCTGTCTGTGTCATGTACCTCCACTAAGTGTACAAATGGTATCCAAAGTTTTTAAAGATGTACTCACTTTAAGTATTGAAATATCTTCTTCTATTCTTGAAATGTTTCTGCCTCCAAGTGGTGTTTGTGTGGTTATATCTGGGATCCATTCTTACCTCAGAATTAAAGATAAGTGAGTCAAAAGCTTCATTGAAATGCAAATGCAGTTTTATATTAAAAGATAGCAAAGGGATATTTCACTATATCACACAACACAGCTTGTTAGTACTGCCATGGAAATACATATACAGTCTTTTCATATTTACACATCAAGTGACAACCAAACAGAAATCATAAATACCTCTTTTTGTTAACTTTACAACAGCTATACGCGACCAGTATTTCATAAGATAAAAAGAGCACTATTAAATAACTGGCATCTTCCCTATCATTTACAAGGCTTGGAAACACAGTGGTTAAAATAATCCAGCAACAAAAAAAAAAAAAAAAAAAAAAAAGGTTCTTCTCCAGTGAGTAAAATTAACACGTCTAAAAACAGTCATGAAATCCCTTTGTACAAAAGACTATACAACTTAATCAATGAAATATCTTCAATAGAAATGTTTAAATGCTTTCATCCGCATGATAAAATCTGTACAGTTTTAGCATTCCTGCAGCAGAGATGGAGGGACTGTGAGCCAGGGTGGTTGGTTACTGTGTCGCTGTGATGCTCAGTAAGCCTACTGACAACCAATCCTAAGAGACTGTAGTTCTGTAGCTGCCAAGACCCTCGTTCATTGGCCTCAGTGCTTCGTCTAGCAGCATGTCAGCAAACAGCTGAGCTCGTAGCAGATACTTCAAAATTCTGTTAAGTCTAACCGATATATTTGTCAATATAGTAATATAGTATGTACCATGGTTCAACAACAAACAGAATGGTACTCTAAAGCAATACATAGTATCTTTACATGTATTAGAGTCATTTCAGTAAGTTGTCAGTGATATATCTCTAAACTATAACCCTCGCTGTCTGCTGGGGTCAGACATGCACAGTGTTCCTAAAGTACCCATTGTTTATATCGTAGTGTGGCTGAAACTGCGAGTACGTGTTGGATTTACAGATTCGGAGATGGAGTAAAAACTCAGGAACTAAAAAGTTTAAATGAGCTGTGGAGGCATTCAGCTGTGCAGATACTTTTGGTTCAGCAGAGTCATGGATGTTACAATACAGTTTGGACTGGTTATTACAGAGGATGAGGGCCACTGGAAAAAAACATAAAAATAAAACATCCAGTTTTTTTTATTTCTATCACAATTCCAGGAAAAAAAGAAAGTAGAATGAGAAGTAAAAAAAAAACAGAATTTTATATCAGAAACCTGAGTTTATAGTCAGAATTCTAAGGGGGAAAAAAGAAAATCAGAATTCTGAGATTTAAGTTGAAGTATAAGAAAGTATAAGAAAGAAGTCTGAATTCTGAGATTAAGGTACAATTTGTAAAAAGTCAGAATACTAAGATTTATGTCATGACAGAATTCTGAGAATTAAGTCAGAATTCCAAGTTCAAAGTTAGAAGTCTTAGAGAAAACTCAGAATTCTGACATCAAAGTTGGACTTGTTGGAAAAAAAAGTCAGAGTTCTAAGTTTAAAGTTGTGACTGTCAGAAAGAAGTCAGAATTCTGAGATTAAGGCCCAATTTGTAGAAAAAAACAGAATACTGAGATTAATATCAGAATTCTGATTTTACATATGTAATTGTAAAAAAAAGGATTCTAAGAAAAATGACAGAATTCTGAGAGAAAACTCAGAATTCTGACATCAAAGTTGGAATTGTTGGAAAAAACAGTCAGAATTCTGGGATTATTGTCATATTTCTGAAAGAAAAATCAGAGTTTGAGTTTTGAGTCAAGATTTCTGACACTAATGTCAGAATTTCAAGGTTAAAGTTAGAACACAGAGATTAATGTTAGAATTCTGAGCAAAAAGTCAGAATTCAGAGAGAAAAGAGAACTTTAAGAAAAAGTAAAAAAAAAAAAAATGGAAAATAAAGGCAGAGCACAGAGAGAAAATTCAGAATGCTGAGTTTAAAGAATCTGGAGATAAAATGCAGAACTTTGGGGAAGAAGTCAGAATTCTGACTTTTCTTTCTCAGGAAAAAATTCATTAAAAAAAAAAAGTACAATATTGTCTTTCATTTTTTTACCAGTGGCCCCTATCTTTTTTTCTAAGTAAGTGTAGTTCTGTCAGTTTGGTTAATAAAATAGGAAGAGATATCAAACGTCTGTATAACATCCCTGCTAGTTCTGTTTTTGCAAAATGTGCAAAATATGACATATGAGAGAAGTCAAATAGGGTCAAATACTTGCAAATTGTTGTTGTTAACTGTTAAAACAGCAGGGCTTAAACTCTAGTATTATCTTAAGTGCTGTTGCCTTTTTTTATCATGGATAAACCAAAGCATCATGTTTCAGAGCAAAGACACAACTTTCACCTGATCAAAGAAAAACCAAAATTATCTGCATGGCCAAACAGCCTTTGTGTGACATATCTGATTTTAAAAAAATGTACTTTTGTAATTTAAGCGACCAAACCCCAAGTAGAACAAACGCCATAAACATTTTAAACCTCTGAGAAAAATAAATATTCAGTTGAGGGAAGAAAAAGAATGAAATGTTTGGCACTTAGGCTGTTACTTCATTGTAGCTTCTTCTGCTTTGCCAGAAAATGAACAATGGTTGAAATACAATTTCAAAGAGAGAACAAAAAACAGGCTCCTTTCAGGTTAGTTCTGCAGAAAATGAGAGGACTTGACGGCAGCAGCTACGGTAAGTCCTCGACCTGTTGAAGGCGGTAAAATGAGGAATCATGAGGTTTCGCACTGAGGGTGAGTCGAAGTCAAAGGAAAGAAACATTCTGTGAGTTTAGATATCTATGGATGTTTCGATGCAGGAAGAAGCATGGGGACTCTGTGAAGCCCCACCCTTTGGCACTGTCATAAATACAACTTTGTCCTGCTGCAACACACTTCTAACGAAAACACTCCCGCCAGCAAACCCACTCGGCAAGTACAAAAACGTTCATAAATAGAGTTTATAAAGTCATGAGTGGCGTAAGAGAGAGCGTCGAGGTTACATCATCCGGGGGGAGGGAGGGTTTTCACTTCGTCCAGGAGGAAAAAAAATCCACAAAAATAAAGGTGAATGAGCACAGAGAAGCGTTTGTCGCAGTGCGAGTCTGCATCCTTGAAAAAGGCGCTGGTAAACGCTCGTGTCTCTCTGTTCATCTCCTCCCCAGGGTCCTCGGCTTCCTTATTCCAGCATGCTCATTAGTTTGTCATGTTGCCTGAAGGCTGAAATATTGAGGGTGCTGTACTATTTGTGTGTGTGCGTGTGTGTACAAGTAGGACGGAGCCCCAGTTTCAGAGACAGGAGTTGTGTTTAGTGAGCTTATCTGAATGTAACCAGGTCCATGAGTGCTGTTACACTACGTCTGCAACAGTTTCTGTTTTGATACCTACAGTATTTCTGTGTTTGTGTGTGTGTGTGTTTGTACCAGCTATAAATACAGGTGTGTGTGTTTTAGGTAATGGAGGTTGAGGATAAAGCGTGGAGGAAAGCTGAGCCCCCCCCTCACACTTCGCTCTCCGTCGAGGGCTTACGCGAGGAGGCCCAGCCGGTGTCGGGTAGGCTGTGTTGGGCGTGGCGCTGCGGGGTGATGGCTGAAGGGGTCAGGGTGGTTATGGAGGAGCATTCGGACGCCTCCTCCTGGAGGAGCTGCTCCGTCTCACCGTCGTCTAGCGAAGCGCTGCTGGCCTGCAGGGACACAGTGTCTGTGCGCATGCAAGTGTGCAGGCCGCCTCGGGACGGCTTGATCTGTTTTAGGTCGTCCCAGTAAAGCTCCTCATTGGACAGGAGACACACACCCTCAACAATGCGGATCTTCTCCTTGGTGTAGCCTCCGTCCACTCCCCCCTGGATGAAAAGAGACACGGATAACCCATCAGACAAGATTTCATTCACTGAATTTTTAATTTATTTTTTATTCTAGCGTCCTTTAAGACTTTTCACTCTTTCTCCATTCTTTTCTCAACCTAAACCCTTTTAGTAATGTGAGAGTAATTCCTAGAGATGGGTATTGAGAACCAGTTCCTGTTAAGATTCAATAAGAAGTGGTTCAATGGTTCATTTTTTGCTTTATGAGTTCCTTATCGATTCTTAACATCAGAGCCTCATGCTGCCGTCAATTGACATGATAACAACACAACATACAATAATTAGATAAATGTTTTGATTAGGGTCCCTGCAGGTTTTGGCAAGTCAAATTTAAGACTTTTTAAAACCTTTTTAATGCCACTTTGAATGAAATTTAAGAACAAAAACACATAAATATGGTTGGTTTTTGGGTCTTGCTGCATTACAACCGAATCATAGCATGTGTCACTTAATGAGACTCATTCAAGTTTCCTTTTTGACTGTTTATTGAACATAAAGTTTCTCATTGGTTAATATCTGTATGTAAAAGTGCAAACAGTGACCCGTAGTCATAGACTGCCTGGCTAGGATGCAGATAAATTATATCAGTAGTTTGTTTTCAAGACAGTTTTCACTCTACATCTCCTTCTCGAAAAGTCCCGCAAAAATAATAAAATCGGTTAAACATTAACAAATCCTGCCCTGATGAATTTTAGAAATTTGAGTAATTTATTTAAGACCAGAATAAAGTTTTTAATGATTTTAGGACTTTTTAAATACATGAATTTAAGACTTTTTAAGACTTTATGAGGATGTGTAGGAACCTTTTTTTTCCTTCCCCAAGATTATTTTTCCTTGCTACATGCAAATCAGACCTCATTACTGTCTTAGGATAACTTGAAACAAGACATTTTTCTGGACTTGTCAGTTAAATTTAGCTTATATTGAGTCCAAAAAGACTTTTTTTTTCTTCTTTTTTTTTTTTTTTTTTTTTACTAAAAATAAGACATAAACACTTGCTTGGATTTCACTTTTTGCAGGTTGTTGCCTGCAGCTTTTGCATCCCCAGGTCTCTATTTGTGTGAGAGAATCTTTTACACAGCTGGAGATACTAAAAGACCTGTGAGATCAAGGATCCTTCCGGAGAAAGCAAATATGCTTCTCTTTTCAAACAAGAACTGTTGAATTTGTATCACTGACCTATGATCAGAAATCTAGGATCCAGTGACTTTCATACTTCGTTAAAACTCAAATTGTCAAAAAACCTGCAAACTTGCTATCTTTTGTGCATAGAAAATTCATGGGAGGAGTTAATAAAAGCATTTTCATATCAAATCAAATCTTATCAATACCCACCCCTAGTAATTCCAGTCAAATACTGGAGTTATTTAACATTTAAAGTGAATTAAACTTGAAGAAAAAAAGGAAACAGTTCAACCTGTAAGAGATGGATTTCCCTTCAGAATAGATCATCAACTCACTGCACAACACTCCAGATCAAAAAGTCATTTCCAAACACACCCCATGCACAGAGAGTCATCTCGTTTGTTATAAAACTCTTCTTTCCTCTGCTTCAGTCTGATTTTTTGTTTTTTGTTTCAAATCTGGAGTGAAATCCATTGGATTGCACCATGATACAAAGATAAATGCATTGCGACTCACATGATATATAAACACATTTATATCTTATCCTTAAGAGGGAGGTGACACTATTTTACAGCCTAAATGGAGTTATGGTATATCGCGTTATATCAAACCTCTGTTCAAATTATTGAGTCTGTTGTTGAATAATTTGAACAGCATGAAATACAAAAATAACCTACAAGCAGCCCAGCAGCAGCAGCAGTTCACAGATTTAAAAAGAAGTCTTTTTATAGAGTGTTAAATGAAGCTTCAGCTGTCGACCCGTAACACCGACCTTCATTATTTCACATTTCAAAATAGTTTCTAAGGCACTATTAACAAAGCAGCAAGTATTTCTTCTAAGATCTTGACTTTTATATTTATTGGTGGAATAAATATTGCTCTGCCACACCTGTGTGCTGTGAAATTAGGACTTAGAGGTAGAAGCACTACCAAAAAGTCCAGGATAAAAAGTTAAAAATATATATTTTATGTCAGAAACTTGAGTTTAAAGTCAAAGTTTCAAGAAAAAAAAATCAGAATTCTGACATCAAAGTTGGACTTGTTGGAAAAAACAAAGTGAGAGTTCTGAAATTATTGTCACAATTCCTCTAGAAAAGTCAGAGTTTGAGTTTTGAGTCAAGAATTCTTAAGAACAACTCAGATCCCAGAGATTAATGTTAGAATTCTGGGCAAAAAGTAAGAATTTTAAGAGAAAAGAGAATTTCGAGAAAAAGTCATAAATATGAGTTTAAAAAACAGAATTCTATGAAAAAAGGTAAAACACAGAAAGAAAAGTCAGAGATGAGTTTAGGGAATTTAGAGGTAAAATGCGGAATTTCGGGGAAAAAGTTAGAATCTTGACTTTTTTTTCTCAGAACAATAATCATAAAATAAGTACAACACATTTTTTTTTTTTTTTACAGAGGCCCCTATCTTTATATCAAAAAGATAGGGCTATTTTGAGAAAGACTATTTTTTAATCATCAAAGGATAACACTGTAACAGTCAGTGTGTTTACATGCATATTATATATGCATGTAATATATTTCCAATCCTGTGAAGCACTTTTTGGTGATAGCTCTTGAAAGAAAAATATGGCATCAAATTTGGTTCCTGTTGTTTTTTGACGTGGGTCCAATTTATTTTTTGGGTCTAGTCTGGATAAGCAAGCACAACACAGAATAACTTTATAGATTTACGAAGCTGCTGAGGGTGAATTCTTCAAGTTGTGCAACTATAACAGCTGTTAGGCCACGCCTATAAAAAAAAACCCAATAATGAACTTGTCGACTCCCTGCCAGGACATCACAAAAGCAGCAGAAAGCAGAGAGGCACAACTAAAAACTGCATAACATTTAACCTCAACTTGACCATTTTGACTCCATTATATGGACTGGAAGACTTCTTATTGGAGCTTTAAATTATGTGTTTGTGTAAAAATCTGTCCTAAAACTGAATCTGTTCTATTGAAACATCCTTTAAACCAAACATGTTTGGTAAACAGCATAAGTAGTGACATGCCGTTGATCACAGAGCTCTATCACTGCACCAAAGAGAGGATCTGTTAGTCTGAGAAGCAGGTTTCATGCAGTGAATGACAGAAGAAATGAAGTAAATAAATAAATAAATAAATAAAAGAAAGCAGAAAAGACACAACAGGAAAGGACTCAACTCCTTCATGCTGTGTAACTACCTCTCCACGGAACAAGTGGGTCAAAAGATAAAAGGAGAGAGGGAGTTGTAGGGATGAGAGAGCTGCAGTGAAGAGAGGGAGAAAGAGAGAGAGGGGGGAGAAGATGAAGGCTGGAGGATCCTGCTGTCGTCACGTTAACAATATCTCAGCTCAATCTGGGCAGAGGCAAACTGAATTTGTCTCTGCGGTTATCCAGCAAACAGCTACTTCTTCTGTGATCAGACTAAGAAGACATCATGGATTCATAATCCATTCATCTGTTAAACAAAATCATCTGTAATTCTTCTTCAGAGTTCGGACCGTACGTTACCTCTTTCTTATACCGAAGCTGGTTGTATATCGGAGGTTTCTGCGACGCTTCGATCTTCACCTCTTGTGTTGACGTCCGGTACGAGGGGTTACTGTAGGTCAGGTTACTCACCCCAGGGTCGGCAAACTTTGACTTTTTGTGTCTGACATGAACAAAAGAAACAGCATATCTGTTAACACATCTGTTTTTATGTATGAGAAAGTGAATCCGAAAGACAGATTCAGACTGAAGAGTGGGGGAAACCATGAGACTGACCTGTAAATGATCAAAGCTGCTATCAGTATCAGAATAGCCAGGATGGTGAGAACTCCTCCAATCACGTAGCTGATGTGAAGTCCTTCTCCTACAACAGACGACACAAAGATTCAATCCAGCAGCTCGGCTTTAATTAACATCAACCTCTTTATTTCTGCTTTATTTGAAGTTCAGATATGTTTGTAACAGCTGTTCAGCTCTTGAGATGGTTCTTTAAAACATTTAGAGAGACTATCCCCAAGCTTTAAGCAACTTATTACAAATCTTCTTGTTTTTGTTCTCTATGTCCACTTTAAACACAAAGTTCCTTTTCAAATCACATAATTTGGATTTAATCACTTTAATAGCAGACTTTGGCAGTGTCTCAGTCCCCATTATCATCTGGAGACTCTGTACTGTTAGTGCCAAATCAGTTATTTAACTTCTGATAGGAAAAAAAAACAGTCTCTGTGGTGCTGATGTGGCCGAGTAGTTAAGTTGCAATATAGATCTCGGTTAACTCTGTTGATGAAATGGAAAGCAAATCAAACTCTGCCAGACCTGCAAGTGTTTTAAAGAGTCTTGAGATAATGTTTGTTGTGTTTTGGGGCTTTATAAATAAAGGTTGATTATCCTGCCCTTTGAGTAAAGCCACAAAAGTCCAGAAATAAACAAAAAATGCTACTCTAAGGAAACTTTCCAACTTTAGAGGTTGATTTTATTCATAAAGGAAAAAAACTGTTCAATAGAGAGAAATACAATGAAACACAAAATATCAGGTTAATATGAACTTAGGCCACCACCATCAACAGCCAAATGTCCCCAAAACATAGTGTTCCTCTACAAAATAACCTTAACCTTATGTGTCGATCTGAAAGAAGACATTCATGCACTCACCATGTGGAGCCGTCACCACATTATTCAGGCAGCCTCCATCGTTCAGATTCCTGTCAGTGCAGCTGTGAAAATACAACAAGATTTAAACTTTGGAATATTATCTTGTATTTGTAATATTATCTAATGCTTAATAAAATCTCTCTTGGAAGGGTTTGTGAACTTCTTGTGTGTTTTCCAGAGAAGAAATAACTAAACAAGCCCCCGTAAGAGTCGGAAGAAAACTTTTAAGACAAAAACATCTTTACTTTTACATTTATACTTTAGATAAAGACAAGTCTACTTCTGCGGGAGCCGTACTTGACCAGTGAGGGTCCTCTGTGCGGTGTGTCTGTTGGACCTCTGGGAATCTTGTTGGGAACAGGAGTGCTGCTGGTTCCTCTGGTTGGTGAGGTGGGGATGTAACCTGAAACTGATAAACATGTTGCATTATAATGTAGGATACTTTATCAGACACATAACGCTGCTGTTTTGAATGACAGCTGTGTTCACTCACTGGTGGAGCAGGGTCGACCGTCCGGTTCATCGGGACAAGCGCAAACAAAACTGTTGGTCTTGGCAAAGCAGAGGTGAGTGCAGCCACCGTTATTTACCCCACACAGGTTGGTGCCTGCAGGAGATGAAGCAGAGCATGGTATGATTTCATTAAATTAAATGAGTTAAGAGAGATGTGAGGCTACAAATGATAGTTCAACTCATTACAGACTATGTTTTGTTGGTTTGCAGGAAATTAGCTCGAACACATCCATCATGTTAAGCTGATTAATAAAAGATCTACTAAAACCACATTTCTTGTGACCTCCCTTGCAGCAAAGTCAAAGTAAGATTTAAGTTTTATCATCCAGATTTTGTTTAATTAACAAGGGTTTCATGAATCCATCTGACTTTTTGATCCCAACAAGGCCTAACAGAAAATAAAGGAACAAACACATTGAATGTAGGTTGTTTTGGTTCTTTATTTGGTTCTTATCTAAAGTCTTTAAAGCACTGGGCCTTACAAAACAGTTATACTATCAGTAATGGGGTACAAGCTTACAGAGGCAGAAAAGTTTATAGATTTAGGTTGAACCCAATTAGAACAAACTTATTGGTCATGTTTGATCTCTGCCTGTTTCTATTGGCCCCTGTATGAAAAGGTGAAAGAAGCTGCCGTAGCTATAAACATTGGTTTGTTAACTGGTGTTAAAAAGTCTGGAGTTCAACATTTTGGAAAGCGACAGCTGAATTTTTTCTTGGAACCAGAAGTTTCCAAAACTTGACAGCAGGAAGGATTTCTATTCCTGGGTCTCAATCCCTGACAGAGACGCTGTGGTTGGAATTTTCCAATTGCAAGTGGAAATGATTTATGTTTCATGCTGCTTTATTTTTCCCAATTTGGTCTTGATGACAAAAATTGCATCAAACTGTATTAAAGATGTCTTAAAGGAAACAATAAAGTCCACAACTTATTCCACTTCCTGCCAGTCCAATCAACTTTGTTCTATTTCACTGTATTTTATTTAATCCGGCTCCACTCCAAGTGGCTCCATTTCATTCTATTCCATCCAAATTCCATTTCCATCGCTTATCAGGGTCCAGGTCACTAGGGCAGGGATGTCATCATCAAAGACCAACAACCTCTGTCCCCGATCACTTCCACCAGCTTCTCTGGGGGTGAACCCGTGTCCTTGGTCCACCCTGGGGTCTCCTTCCAAATGGGCATGCCCAAAGCACCATTTCAGGAAGGCATCTTCACGAGTTGCCTTAATGACTTCAAACACAATTGCTCCCATTTCCCCGCTGGCCAAAATGGCTCGCGGTCACACTACTACAAAATGAACCACACTTAAGCATGATTGCCGACACATGCATGGCCCACCTATGTCATCATGAAGCATCTATTTACAAGACGTGGTCTCATCAGTCAGCACAATGGAGAATATAGTGAACATTGCAACAACTTTACTCACTTTTTGGCTTATGATATATTGTTCTGGTCCAACACAGCCCTCTAACATCCCCAACATTGTTTAAAATTATTGTCGAGAGGAGCTGTTGCAGCAATTTCACGCGCAAGTGTATCGCACCAAAGCACACCTTTCTGAAGCATGCCAAAGCAGAAAAGTATATAAAGCCTGAGCATAGTTCACTTTAGGTGATGCTGGCCAAATAAACTGGGCTTTATAGTTGGTGTATGCTCGAGCATGGTATGGATGGACAGTGTGACCACGTCCTTAGCCTGAGACCAGACACCTTGCAGAGAAAGCTCACTTCAGCTGCTTGTATTCACAATTTTGTTCTTTTGGTCACAACCCAGAGTTAGAACATGGATTGTCCGGTAAATTGAGGGCCTTGCTACTGGTACAACTCTCTCTTCACCACAACAAACCCATTCTTTCTTTTTCTGTCCATCCCATTTTACTGGACTTTATTTCCCGATATCTCCCTTTGTTCTATTCTAATGTATTCTATTCTAACCTCATTAATCCATCTGTTTTTTTACACTTTGATTTCTCTTTGTGACAGTCACACCCCAGCAACCATCAAAAAAACATTTGGTTAAAGCTATTTTGCGTTACCTTTATTTTGAGACAAAGAGAGAACATTCACTTCTCATACACCACATGTCTTTTCCCTGTACCAGTGTCCTCATAAGAATCAAAATGAACAAAGTGAGGTCTTTGAACCTTCTTCCTCAGCTCAGGGTCAAAATAAAATCCCCCTTACCCGTCTGTCTGTGAGGTGACACCACTATAATGTCCATGAGGCCCTCCACGTTGGCCAGCACTGTCTCCTTGTTCCGGCCGGTGTGTTTGTCCACCCGCTGGATGGACTTAGTCTGCCAGTCCGTCCAGTAGATCCAGCGGTCTTGCTGCGAGAGTCGGGAGAAAGGAGTTAGAGGGGAGGACACCGGCTTCAACTGGGGAAACGAGGGAGAAGAAGAGAGGGGAGGAAAACACAGACAAGGAGAAGGGGGATGGGAGGAAGAAAGGGGAGGGAGGGAGGGAGAGAGGAGGAAGAAAAATGAGGGTCAGAGTGGAAGGGAAGTAAAGAAATGGTTAAGTCGAATGGGTTCAGTATGAGTTGGAAGACGAAGAAGACGACCACTGAGAGTCACACGGTGAGCCGATGAGTGAAAGAGAGCAGGTGAGTGGAGGAGGCAGCCAGGAGGAAGGGTCAGCCCAGGGAAAGACAGCTGAAGACGAGGAGGGACGGGGGGGGTTACCTGAGTCAGGGCGAACGGGTGGGACACTGGGTTTACGAGGATCTGGCGGAGTTTCCCGTTCAGGTCGGAGCTCTCGATCCTGTCCAGGTGAGCGTCCACCCAGAAGATCCTGTGGAAACAAATTACAGATCGTAACGTCATAAAGTTACTGCTGTTTTATCTGCAGGGATCTCTGACTGTCTCTGATAATAACAATAAAACATTTACAACATCTTATCTAATTGAGTGGGCTCCTGTTTGTAAAGATGCCACATGAGGTCAGACTCTCTCTGACCTTCTCGTGTCGTAGTCCAGAGTGAGACCGTTTGGCCAGCCCAGGTCGGTGTTGATCAGGACTTTTCTGTCCGAACCGTCCAGGTGGGAGCGCTCGATCTTTGCGATGTGACCCCAGTCGGTCCAAAACAGGAACCTACAGAGAAGAACAAACTTCCTCTGTAATGAAGAAAACATAATCTAGCTTCTCTTTCACTCCTAGAAATAGAGATGATTAAAGCTGCTAGCATTGATGAGTGGGCCCTCCCCCTCATGTGCCTGTCGGGGCATGTTGTGGATGATAAATGTGTACAAGTTCTCTTACTAAAAAGCAATTGCATGCAGCATTTGCAGCAAGATCTGCTTCAGCAAAGAGCCATGACTTCCTGTTGCTAACTTCAATGCACAGAAAAAAGACACATACATGCATTCCAGCTTTGGTTATAAGAGACTTTTTTGTAGATCTAGTCATGACAATGATGCACAAAAAATTTCTGGCCTGCAGCTAAAAGCAGCTTGCCAGGCTGATTTTTTAAAAGCTAGGGGGCGCTGTGGAGCAGTTACAGCACAAAAACAGATCTGTCCAGGGTGACCATATTCCGAACACCCCAAAAGGAGTAATCCCTATCCAGCATCTTGGATATCCTGCAAATATCCCCATAGAAACTTGAAGATAACAAAGTTGCTACACGATCCGTACATATATTTAAAGCAATCCTTTTCTACCTGAAGTAAAAATATTCTATAATGTAAAATAGATGACGCATAGGAGTACATTTCTGCCAGTTAAAGAATATAAAAATTAAAGATTATCTCTGAAGACTTTTTTTTTGTTGTCCATATTGAGTCAGAATATGTGATTAAGTCAAATTAATGAGATAAAAAAAGCAAATTTTGACTTTTATCCCTAAATTTTGACTATTTTCAAATTTTTTTGACTTGGACTCAAAATTTTCATGTTTTTCAATTATTGACTTTTTATCTCAAAATCTTGATTTTGAATCTCAATATTTGACTTATATAAAAATTTGGAAGTTTTTCTAAATATTATGGCTTTTTAATCACAAAAGTTTGACTATTTATCTCATCAATTTGACTTTTTATCTCAAAATATTGATGTTTTTCTCTAAATTATGACTTTTTATCTCAAAAGTAGTCACAGCGTGTTTTATAAGCTTAACATCTTGACAGGTTGGTGCATGAGAATAACACCGGTAACCCATTGTAGTGCTTTATTATAAGTACCAATGGTCTGTGGAACAAGCTGGGAAAAACAGAAACTTGGAGGAATTTTATAAAAGCCCTTTGTACATAATTTTACCACTTAAAAAGGAGGACATGTCCTAGCAAAGAGGATGACTGGTCACCCTAGTGTAGTCATAGTATTTCACATGAAGCAGAATTTTGTGGCATCATTTGTCATGACTTGAAGAACGCTGATGGCACGATATTTGAAAAAAGAATAATCCTTAAGATTCTAATAAAAATGTGTTTGTTACATGGGTGGAACTTGGTATCACTAAGTTTGGTTATTGTCCTCGGTCATGATTATTCAAATTTGGTAGGTGTTCGGAGGACGTGATTCATTCATTGGTAATTTTGGGGGTTTTGGCTTGTCGCTGGGGTTCCTGTCGTCAGGTCAGGGCTTTAAAACTGTTTGAGAAATCTTCTTTGTATCTTACCCTTTACTCGGAAACACTGCGATGGCTCTGGGTTCATCCAAACTGTTATTGACGAGGACTTTGCGGCATGTCCCATCGAGGCGGGCCACCTCTATGGTGTTGCGTCCTGTGTCAGTCCAGTACATATTCCTGGCCACCCAGTCCACAGCCAGCCCATCTGTGGTCTTCAAACCCTGGCTGATCACTGTCTCCATGCCTGTGCCGTCCAGATTTGCACGCCTGAAAACCAACTCATGCATTAAATCACGCTGATAATAAAAGAAGATTCTGTGACTTTGACTTGGTTTAAGTTTCTCTTACCTGATCACATCCAGCGTGACATCGGTGTAGTAAAGCTTCCCGTCCACGCTGTCATAATCGAGGGAGATAACATTGTGAAGCTCAGGCACCGCAACGTGCACGTCCGTGTGGTCGTTGGTGTCCAGGGAAATTCTGCGCACGCTGACCCTGTTTGAGAAAAGTAGGTACGTCTCCGGGGAGTCGTCACATGACTTCCCGTCTCCCTTCAGCAGGATCCCGGTGGGACAGGCGCAGGATGTGCCGTTGGGACGAGGCAGGCACAGGTGAGAGCAGCCCCCGTTTCTCTTGCCACATTTGTTAAAACCTGAAGCAGAATGAAATGAAAGGATGAGGGCAAAGAGATGAGAGAGGTTTAGAAAGCAGGTAAGTGCTCAAAAAGTTAATTATTGTTTGCAGCGAGGTGTCTGACTGTTTTTGTAGGCACTGTACAATCATGTCAGCCTCCTGGAGGGCTTCACGGATTAATCTAACAAAAGCTATAATCAGACAAAGAGAAACAAGCGGCCAATTTAGCCAAGTGTGGTCTTTATGGAGGGAAGTGGCTGTACGCTTTTAACAACAGGCATCTGAAACTTTTCCATGTGATGGACGGTTTCTTATATCGGCATCAAGCTCTAAAACGACTAAAAATACCACAGAGGATACGATTTTGTAAAGACAACTTTAAAAATGAGTTTCACTGACTTTTACAAACATTTAGAGACTAAGAAAGATGATCGGAGACTTACCGAGCGGCCTCTCTCTGTCCACAGCCTGGATGTCCATCAGACCAGGCAGGTTTGCTCTCACGGTGATGATGTTGGTCCCCGTGTTCTTGTCGGCTCTCTGGATGCTGCGGCTCTGCCAGTCAGTCCAGTAGATGTGTGGCCCCAGCAGAGTGAGACCGTACGGGTGCTGGACTGGAGTCACGAGTGTGCGACGGTTCTGTCCGTTTAGGTCGGCCAACTCGATGCGCTGGAAAGAAGCAGAGAGATGAGAAGGGTTGAGGAGGAATTAATTTGATGTTATTACCTGAGATAAGAACTTTTAATGAACTCAAAATCAGAGCCTGGAAAGGGACTAGCATTAGCAATAAAGGCTCCACTTCCCACAAGCCCTTGCTTTGTGTAAGCTCATGACTTAACCTTTGGCTCATGTTGTAGTCTTTAACTAGTGATTTAGCGTCCAGCTCTTGGTTTAGCCTTTAGCAAGTGATTTAGCATTTGGTTTAACATTTAGCTTATGATTTAGCCTCTAGCTTTTGGTTTAGCCTCTAGCTCTTGGTTTGCCTTAATTTAGTGATTTAGCTTTTGGTTTCGCCTTAAGCAAGTGATTTAGCTTTTGGTTTAGACTTTAACTAGTGATTTAGTTTCTAGCTTTTTGTTAAGCCTTTGGCTCATGTTTCAGCCTTTAACTAGTGATTTAGCCTCCAGCTCTTGGTTTCACCTTTATATAGTGATTTAGCTTTTAGTTTAGCCTTTAGCTAGTGATTTAGCCTCTAGCTTTTGGATTAGCCTTTAGCTCTTGATTTAGCCTCTAGCTCTTGGTTTCGCCTTTATATAGTGATTTAGCTTTTAGTTTAGCCTTTAACTAGTGAATTGGCCTCTAGCTTTTGGTTTAGCCTTTGGCTCATGTTTCAGCCTTTGGCTAATGATTTGGCCTCTATCTAGTGTTTCAGCCTTTGAGCCATGCTTTAGCCTTTAGCTCATCTTAAGTCTCGATCTTGTATTTCAGCCTTTTGCCTCTTGTACGTTTTAGCTCTTTCACGCTCCTGTTTAGCCTTTTCCGCTCTTCTGTCCCTTATCTATCAAACAGTAAAGCTCCAGCGTCAACTATTACTACCAGATACCTCTCTACAATTATTTTCAGCAGAGAAAAACACAGATTCCTCTCTTATTGCTAAACTTTGTCAGCTGGCATGGCATTGTCATTGAAATTTGTGTGTCATGAATCATATTTGTTATGTTAACCCGATCAGGAAGCTGAGAAATAGCATTTAGCAATAGCATTTTTTTTAACTGATAATTTCATTTTAAGTCATAAATTACAATCAGGCATATATCAAGAAATGAGTCTTTTTCAAGATCACTCAGAAAGTCCTCACAGTCCCTTTAAAAACAGAAAATCAGGCTTTTATTCTGAAAAGATTTATGACATTTGATGCGAGTGTCCTGACAGACCTCAGTGTGAGCGTCAGCCCAGAGTAACTGCGAGCCCGCCATGTCGATGGCGAGGCCGTTGGGCCAACCCAGGTTGTTGCTGATGAGGACTGTGCGATCTGACCCGTCCATCGCTGAGCGCTCCAGCTTGGCGTGTTCTCCCCAGTCGGTCCAGAACAGATAACTGGAGGAGTCAGAGACAGAAGAGGTTACGACTTGGATGGTACTTAAAACTATTTCTCAACAGCAAAGTGAATACACACATTTCTAATTAGGGTGATCATAGAATAGAAAGACTTAAAGAAAATAAGAATGTTTATGAGTTTTCACAAAATACTGAGGAATAAAGATAATATTCTGATGCTCTCACCCCATCTCGTGGTAGAGGGCGATGGCTCGAGGACTGTCCAGGTTCTGCCAGACCAGAACTTTCCTCATGGAGCCGTCCAGGTTCGCCACCTCGATGCGGTTTGTTCCGGTGTCCGTCCAGTAGATCTTCCTACCGACCGAGTCCACAGCCAGCCCATCAGTCGTCATCAAACCTATGGAGAGACGGAGGGATGGAGTTACGACGCTGTGATTGGTTGGACGTATCAGGGTAAACGTGCGTCACCCTCCTCACCTGTGGATATGATTTCCTCCTGAGCTTTTCCGTTGATGTTGGCTCTGCTGATTTTCTTCAAAGTGCTGTCAGACCAGTAAACTTTTCCTGCAGGAGGCACCAAACACACATGATTAAAACTTCACTTTTACATCACTTCCCTTTGAAACAGACTTTAAAAAGTTGGAGCAGGCACACACACACTCACACACACACACACACACACCTTCCTTAGGGTCGACCCCGATGGCGATGGTGTTTTTCATGGAGCTGTTGACGGCGAGAACCACATCAGCAAAGTAGGGGATATCCAGAGAAATCATCCTGATGTCCGTCCTCCGTGCGAAGATCAAAAAGCTGCTCATACCTGCACAAACACAAACACACACACACACACACATCAGCACACAGAAGAAAGGCAGAAAAACTTTTTTCCCTGGCAGCAAAACCCAAAAAACTTTCATCTTCTCATTTCCTGCGGTGTTCTCTTGTTTTTATCTGCAGACTCTGAGGAACCTTAATCATGATTTTCAAAACACAATTCACTGCAAATCTCTCCATGAACGTAGATTATATCCAAAAATACCTGAAAATGAAAATGCTGCTATCTTAAATGCAGCCATGGAGCTCCACAAATCATTAAAGACATGTTATTCCTCATAACCTTCATTCTTTAAGTCTTGATGTTATTTTAATTTTGTAAATCTACGACTGGAGGCAAAGACAGAGAGTAAGTTTCATTTAGGGATTCAAGGATTCAAGGAACTCAATTGCCAGATTTTCACATTTCAATGCAATTCTGTTTCATGCAATTCACATTTGCATGTTAGTGGTTCGAAAGTCGTACTGAGGTCCAGATTTTTAAAGCCTAAATAAATAATAAGTATACAGGAAGAGAGTATAACAAAAAAAGCATAAAATTATAAAAAATGCTGAGATTAGAGAGAGCAATTAATAGCACAATGGTAAAATATAAAAATACTAAGAGTAAAAAGAGCAATTTAAATTAAACATTCAGTAAAACATCAAGTAAGATAGTTAATTAATAAAATAATTCATAACAAAGAGAGTTGAGTCTGTTTGAAGATAGTTCAATTTTCAAGTCTATGTGTCAGCGTTTTGAGAAGCTTGAAGTTTTTAGTACCAGGTGTGCAGGTCTTTCCATCCGTCTGCAGGTTGATCCCGGTGGGACAGGCACAGCTAGAGGCTTTGGGAGCAGGAGCCAACAAGCAGAGGTGGCTGCATCCTCCATTATTCACAGCACACGGGTTACGCACTGCAGATAGAGACACAAAAACAGACCTGGGTCACCTGTCGGATCTTTCTGGAGCAGCTTAGTGGCAAGGGATGAATATAGAGCATCAAAATGGGGACAAACTCTCTGCAGGTTTAAAAAGTAGAAACCCTCAGGTGACTTGGGAAAGCCTAGAACATCAGAGAAATCTTCGAGGTTTCAGTACGGAGCATTTGAGGACTTGTGTTAGTCAAGTATGCTGCAAAGAGACAGACAAACTCACCTGTCTCTCGTTGTCTGTGGAACATGTGGATGTCCATGAGGTTCTCAAGATTCTCAGCAAGCGTGTGTCGTCCTAATCCAGTCAGCTTGTCGGCACTTTGGATGCTCTTTGACTGCCAGTCCGTCCAGTAGAGTTTGTCCTCGTGTACAGTCAGGCCAAAGGGGTGAGGCAGCTGGGTGCCGATCAAAACCTGCACGAAAAAACAATCAAAGAAGTTTGGTGACATTAGGAGGCGTTAAGTAGACTGAGTTTTTGCTAGCAGAGCGCATCAATAGCAGCAGAAAATCTAAGGTTGGGATGATATTCATTTCTCCAAATTTGATGTTTTTGCGACTTTCTTGGGGTGCCAATTCAATTTATATTGTGATTCTACAATATTGCTGATTCGTGTTTTCCCAGAGAATTCACATCACATGTGCAGGATCCACTTTCAAGGTTTTTGCCTATTACCCTTTAGCGTAAGTGCCTCCAAAATCTTCTTGCCCCAATTTAATTCCTACTTGCACACATTTTACCAACAACATACAAAGAACTAAAACCCATTACCCGTTAACGGTGGAAAGCAACACAAAATACCTCTTTCTTAAGAAACCCATAGTTATTATCTATGTGTTGGCCCCTTAAAATTCATATTTAACTTCGAACGGATCAGTGCCATGTGAAAGCTGCACCAGGTTGTTTTCCAAAGAAAGTGAAACACAGGTATTTCATATTTTGGTAAAAGCTGAAGCCTATTCACCCTGTATCTTTAATATATAAAGATTAGTAAAAATAACTGCGATTGACTTGACTGTGGGCTTTTATAATCCATGCCCCCCTGCGAAGCCATGGTTGGGGCACCCCAGTCCAAAAACTATGGACACACCCCTGCTTGTCAAACTGATTTTTGACCCTCCCAAAAAAAAGTTACAAATCATAAAACAAAAAATCCTGATGTTTGTGTGAATCAATTTTTTGTCCCACCCTTGATAAAATATTCCCTTTGCAGGAACAATACTGTTACCTGTCTGTTAGAACCATCAAAGTTTCCAAATTCGATGGTCTTCATGCCAGCGTCGGCCCAGTACAGGCGTTTGGTATCGTAGTCGATAGCGAGTCCGTTCGGCCACGTCAGATTGGATGAAATGATGACAATGCGACTTGAGGCGTCCATTCCCGCTCGCTCGATCTTTGGGTTGGCCCCCCAGTCAGTCCAGTACATGAAGCTACAGACAAGGTATAACACGTCAGAGCCAGTGATGGAGGTTTAGGTCTCTTTAAGAATCCTCCACAATCATCTTACCCTCCAATCGGGTCGACCACGATGTCTCTGGGCCGGTCCAGGTTCTCCCATATCAGCACAGTGCGCATGCTGCCATCAGCATTTGAAACCTCGATGCGATCCGTACCTGAGGGATTCAGACACATAATGTGAGAAATCTTACCAAACACATCTGTATTAAGCTTCATAGGAAAATATGTCAAATAGAGATGTTTACCAGCATCGGTCCAGTACAGCTTATTGGTTATCCAGTCGATTGCCAAACCTGCAGGACTCTCAAGACTGGTGTCCACCACCACCTGAAAGAAAACATCAGATACAGAGGTTTGGATCTGCTTCCCAAAGGCAAATTTAATCCGTATAAAAAGCAAATGTCACACAGTAGAAGAACTTCAAGGAATAAATTGTTGTTGCACTTTCACTCTACAGCCAGAAGATGGCGGTGTTGCATAAATCTGAAACCTGCTGCCCTCACTGCTGCAGGTTTTTCCAACAGTGAGGAGATTTCTGAGTTGAACTGAGTCAGACTGTGAGTTTCACTGACCTCCTGTTTGCTGCCGTTCCACAGCGCTCTGTTGATGGAGTCAGTGGTGACATCCGTCCAGTAGATGTAGCCGTCTTTGGCGTCCCAGTCCAGAGCCACGGCGTTGCGTACGTCGGCCAGAGGGATGACATCGTCGGACATGTCCTCTGTGTCGAAGCTGACTCGTCGGATGTCCGTCCTTCGGGCAAAAAGCAGGAACTTGTCAAGACCTGATTAAAGACCAAAGGTCTTCTGTCAGTCTTCTAGGTTTAACAGTGGGTCAACAATGAACACAGCAAAACAGCAGCACGGACACAGAAACAAGTTACAGAGCTTAAGAGAAAATATCAACTTTTAAATACAACTTTTAACAACTTTCATGCTTTTTGGAAATCTGTTTGAAAAAGTGATGGATAACTACAAGTTAATAGCATTAATCGAAACCCTCAGAAAGCATAGTTAAGCAAAAATAACAATAAAACCCAATATTTACACAAGTTAAGATGCATCATTGTAGTTTAGAAGTGGAAATACTTTGTAAAAGAATAATTTCCACAATATTTCTTCCACATCCATCACTTTATATCAGCTTTTGTTTTTCCATTTAGCTTTAAATCCCATATGAAGAGCTGAATATATCAAAATAATTAAGTTTTTCTAAAACTACAGATTTAGTTTTCAACATTATTCATCTTCATAAGTCAGAGAAAAGTTAGTTATCCTCCACTTATTTATTATCTGATTATAAAAAAGATGATAAAGCTACTTAAATATCCCATTTGATTGTATCTATCACATATACATTTCATTATCCTGCAATTATAACTCGCTAAATTACTTTTTTGTTTCATAAAACAGCATCTTTCTTCTCATATTTAAGTTCAGGTACTGACCGTCTGCACATTTGAAGTTATCCACTTTCTTGAAGCCGGTGGGACAAGCGCAGGTGAACGTCTTGTTGCTGGGGAGACACAGGTGGCTGCAGCCTCCATTGTTGGCACCACAGCGGTTTCTGCCCCCTTTGGGAGAGAAAGAGAATTACAACTAAGTATCAGGTGGTTTATGCTGAACTAAACTTTTAGAGAGAGAAGGCCTAACTTCTCGGTTTGTTGAGATTTTCCGTTGTTAAAGCAGTGGTACAAGAGGAAGTTGAATGGCTTCCTGATCGTTTTCAAGCATTTTCGAAGCAGATCTGAACATAAATGTGGTGTCAGTGTTGAAAAACAAAGGATATTGGAGGATATTTACAAGAAATAGAACATAAGAGTAAATCCCAGCAGTTCTTTGTGCCAAAAGATTTTTCTGACAACCAAACTCAACCTCTTTTCGCTCCGTCTTTACATTCAGACATCAGAGCTGTTTAGATGCATCGATTAACTCTGCAAGAAGTCAGACAGGATCACTTCTTTATTACATCACCTGCAGGGCTGCAGTCTTCTGTCTCTCCACATGCTTCAGTCTGTGAGATAAAAAACCTCTCCACTTTGTTTCTTTACTCTGAGTCTGAGTCAGAGATCATCTCCGAGCCCTCATGTCTGACTGAATCTAACCCAAACAAAAGGAAACTCGCCCGACCTTCCTCTGCCTACACAGAGTTCAAACAACCGTCTGACTGCAACGATGTTCTATCAGTATGAAATCCAAAACTTTCTCTTGGACGGAGCTCAAATATAACACAGTTTGTTAGCAGAGAACACAGCTCTTAGACGTCCTGCTGATAAAAACACCTCGACGGGTCGGTTCACAACGGGGTTTGACGCTAATATAACAAATCATTCTGCGGACCACAGCTCTGCTCCCATGTGGGAGAAGTTTTACATGATGTGTGAAGTGATGACCTTAAAAAAGATTCCTCTTTGTCCTCAGAAAGTTCAACTCTGCATTAAAGCCTTTCACCAACAATCACTTTAAGGTTTGAGTGCTGTGTGTGAGAAGTTAGATAATTCCTTTACTGGTGGCATTGATCTCTTTTAGAGTCGTTTCACAAAGACCGAAGGTTGAGTGAATGAATAAAAACAGTGCCTTCAACCCTCATGAAGTGTAGGTGTGTTCAGCTCTTTTGATAATTATGAAGAGCATAATGTTTCTTCACTGTAAGGAAGAGGATAAGAGCCAACGGGGAAAAAAACAAAAAAAGCTTTGAGGGGTTTGGGTCAAAAATTGATTCTCAACTCTGTCACTTTTCTTTTTTAACATTGTCGGGCTTTTTCATGCCCCTGAATGGAGAGGAAAGAACGGTGGATAGAGTAGGAAACAGGTCATAGGCTAGACCCCAACCTGGGTGACCTGCTCAAGGGCGAACCTTATGGGGCAGGACCTAAACTGCTAAGCCAGCTGTGCCTTCATTCTGTTTTTTTTTTTCTTCTCCTGGCTGTTTTTGAATGTCAAGATCATGAGATGAGAGCCATAAAACTAAGTTTAAAGTTGAATTTAAGAGAAAAGAATAATCGATTTTGAGAAAAAAGTCAGAATGATAAGTCAGAAGTAAAGAAAAAAGTTTGTAATTTGCCTTTAATAATCACAAATGGTGGAGATAAAAATGGGAAGCTGGGTCAGAAATAAATATTAAATTTTATCATTTTTCTTTTTTAAAGCTTTTGAGCTTTCATTCCTTTTGAAGTAAAGGACAGGAAAATGGATAACGAAGGAAACAGTGTGATAGTGGCGACTTACATGCGGGAAAGAGCTTGAGGGAAATCTTTATCACAAAAAACAAACACAGAAATCTATTTCTTTGATTACTTAAACATTGTATTAGAAAACTAAGAAGTTGATGCCATTTTTCTCAAAAGAGTTTTGGTCAAATTGGAAAAGTTTGAAGCCGAAAGACTGAATGAAATGTGTAGAAAGAAGCTTGAAATTCTGAACATTTGAAAAGGGCTTCAGTGTTTCTTGCTGCTTCTTTGAACTAGACTCAATTAAATTTTCCATTCAGGAGCCATTTATAACCCTGGTTTTAGTCACTGTCCTATGACCTTGTGTCATTTAATAACCGTAATAACAGCTTTAAAAAAGAAGCTAGAAACACAAATAAATATTGAGAATATAAGTTTCTGCAACCCTAAATATCGTAGTGGCTAAATCTTTCAGAGAAAACACGTTGACTCCATCCCAAGGTGATTTTTCTTTTTCTTTTCTTAGTTTATATTTCAAAATTAGATTTATGAATTCAAAGAGGGAGACGAAAAATACCATCTGTGTTTAATTTTCTTCTAAATGAGATGTCTTTATCCAATATCCATTTTTCTTCAAACTCTTCTACATGTTTAATTCTAATTAATTAGCTTAAAAAAGTTTCTGTCTGTTAAAGAAGTGATTGTTTGGATATTTGGAGCATGTTTCGGCTGCAGACTGACCTGCAGGCTGCCTCTGAGGATGCAGGGTGTGGATGTCCATGGGGAAGTGCAGCTTGTTGCGGATGATCTCCTGGTTTTTGCCGGTGAATTTGTTGGCGCTGTTGATGCTCTTGGTGTGCCAGTCGGTCCAGTAGAGGCTGTCCTCGAACACGGTGATGGCAAACGGGTGAGGCAGGCCTTCGAAAGAGAGAGAAAGAAAAGGGCTGGATTAGAAAGACGTTCCAGGTAAACAAACATAAGCGTTACGTTTCACACCCTTGAGTTACGAATGATGATTCTGTGAGACTTTAAGATCTAAAAAACACTGGAAAGAAGACATGCAGCTTGTGGCTTGTTCCACCAGCGCTCTCCAAACATCCTCCACACTGAGCTCTGCGGGTTTGGCTGATGTCATATCGTCTCCATTTAGAGCTGCTTTCAATTACTCTGCCTCTCATCGGCCTGGATCTGGTTTAGTTGTGGCCAGAGAGAACCCGAAAGCAGAAACACTCCATTGGTTTCCTTAAAGTAATGTAATTTTTCCCTCCAGGATCATGAAGGAAAGACCGAGAAGGGAACCTCAAACTAGGTCAGGCTGATTAAAGATGCTCAAACTGGACGGATAGCAGCAACTTCTCTTTTTGGTTTCCAACTAAATCTGATACTTTCTGAAAATTGAATCTTTTTAATGCAATTTTTAAAAATTTTGAAGGATAGTTTGTGCATCTCAGTGTCCTTTTACTTAGGTTCATAAGTACAGGGGGGTCCTTTTAAAGACTCCTCTTTGCAAAACCAGAGGAAAAAGACTCTGAATATGCAGGATACCTCTCTTACACTGCAAAATCTGAAATCTAAGCAAGTCATTATGTCTTATTTGTAGTAAAAATTGTCTTATTGCTCTTAAGTTGAGCCACATTCACCAGACCAGGTCATAAAAATGTCTTATTTCAAGTTTTTTTAAGACAAAAATGAGGTGTAAATTGCTTGTAACAAGTCAAAAAAATCTGCCAATAGGATAAGACAAATTCTCCCGGGAAGTTTCTTGAAATTAGACTGATGTCTTAAAACAAGAATCTTATATCTTATCCCATTGGCAGATTTTTTTTTACTTGTTACAAGCAATTGATGCCTCATTTTTGTCTTTAAAAAACTTGAAATGAGACATTTTTATGACCTTGTCTAGTAAATGTGGCTCAAATCAAGAACAGTAAGACAAACTTTACTAAAAATAAGACATAATGACTTGCTTAGATTTCAGTTTTTGCAGTGTATTAGGTGAAGGCTCTCTTGAAACCTTGAGGGTTAATATTTTCTGCCACTTCAACCTCAAATAACATGCCTTCATTTTGAAATAAAGGAGAAAACACCCAGCTACAAAATTCAGTCATGGCAAAAAATTTTTGATTCCATTGGTTCCACAAAAATATGTAACCCATAGTGCCCCCTATTGACTGCAAACTGCAGCACCTTACACCCCCAGGCCTGATTTTTTGTTTTTTTTTGTGCATAACTATCATGCAAAGACCGACAAAGCATATCTCTGTTGACCATGCGAGTTACAACAGGAAACTCAGAAATTTCTACTGGACACACCAAGGAAGAAAAGTTATTAAAATAATTTTTCATAATTCAGTGGGCGTGGCCAGGAAAAGCAGCCAGAAATGACTACTTGTTTTTACAGTTTTACAGTTTTTGACCTTCACAAAAATGTAAAATGTTATGGGGAAGTTCAGAAAATTAACATTAAAGTTTGAATTTTTCCTACTCGCAGGGTAGCTCAAATTCAAGTGGTTCCACAAGAATATGTAACCAACAGCGCCCCCTGTTGACTGAATACTGCAGCCTCACAGTGAGCTCTAAACAGGAAATCTGGAATTTTTAGCCAAAAAGCCAGATTTTGACAATTTATAGGGTACGTATTTGAACCACCTTAACCCACAGTTGTTTTTTTTTTTGATCATTTTCAAATCGGATATGTTTTTACTGGACACACTGACCATGAAAGGTTATTGAAATAATACTCCGTAACTCAATGGGCGTGGCCAGGCGAGGTAGCCAAAAATGATGATTTTCTCACATTCTCTGATTTTCATTAATTTTTTTGTGTACATTTATTCCTAGACCTTCACAAAAAAAATACAATGATGTATGGAAGTTCAGAAATTTGACGTCAAAGTTGAAAGTTTCCTACTCCCAGGGTATGTACTTGAACAAACTCATCCTACAATCTTTATCTGATCATCTTCGAATTGGATATGTGTATAGTAGACACACTGACTCTGAAAAGTTATTAAGGATTTTTGTATAAATATGGGCGTGGCCAAGAGCAGCATCCAAAGTCAACTGTTTTGGCCAAAATCCAAACCTTCATAAATTTTATGTACAATGTTAAATCTGGACCGAGATGCACATGCTCAGTGTCACAGCCTGAGTTCACGTTTCAATCTAAAAGCCTGTTTATTGCTGCTTATGGATTTAATTTGTATGTTGAAATGTTGGACTAAAATGTTTCTCCTCCTTTTGAAATCAGTAAAACTGAAACAGAGGCCAAAATCTAACAGTCACTGGTTCGACAGTTTTGATTAATAACCTCTTAAAATCCCCAAAACCTGTTTCCAAAGTTCCATTTCTGCATTAAAGGCTTGATAATTCACCACTTTCATCTCCGTACAATTTGTTGACATGTGCAGAGAGCTGTTTGCACCCCTGTTTACAGCCCATAACAGAGGAACCGTGGTCTAAACGCTGCCATGTGTTACAGAGGAACTCCTCACATCTGTTCACGGTGACTCCTCCACACTCGCCCAAATTAACGTCCTCGTTCTCTTTCCAGCTTAATCCTCCTCCAGTGAAGGAGCTGCACAGCCAGTGAGATGAGAGCGCCCGACGCACGGATGGAAAAAGTGATTTCTGAGCTCTGGTGGTGTGGTGGTGTGGCGGTGGGGGACGGCCGCGTCCCGAAAATTTTGTCACGACGAGCAAATTACTATCACAAAATATCGGCCGTATTTACAGTTCACCATTTACCGATTTTGACCTCTCTCTGGTCTTATTATTACTCGGTACTCCTAATCTCATTACCACACACACAGACTCACACACATCCGGGTTAACTGTTTTAGTAAAAACTGATAATTACACAAAATCGAGCAGGAGAGGTTTGTTTAGTGCTCCCATTGTCCCGCTCAAATCACCCATATCAGCGTAAATGAACAGAGAGCAGCTTTTACCTCATACATACAGAAATGACTTCTAAAACTTTCAATCATTGATACAAATTAGAAGCAGATTGTGTTTAACGAGCTGTGTTTGAGCATCGGCATGAGTGGAGAGGAGGATGGAGGATAAAGTCACACAGGGTTTCGGGAAATATGGAAAAACACGGGCTGTTTTGAAATGTTTGAAGTATATATCTGTGTTTGGGATATCTGTTTCATTGATCACTAAACCATACTGTGATCACTCTCTGTGGATTTACTCAGGCAGATACAGTGACCTTCATTACATAGTCGGCATTTAGCTTTAATTCTTGGTCATTGTTAAAAGTTCAGCTACTCTTCTTTCCATTCTCTTAAAATAAATAATAAAATCAATAATGGAAAATGGTCCTTTTGATGCTTTTTTTTTGCAGAAACCTGAGAGTCTCGCGACATGCAGGTTAAGTTGCTGTGGTGATCAGTGAAAGTAGAAATACTTCTTCATCATAAGCCTTACAATATGACTGATAAGATCAAAATGACAGATTTTTATCTTGGTGGACACTAAAACAAACTATAACTATAAAAAAAAAAAAAAAACATTGCCTGTGTTTCCTAAACCTGAAACCACACCAGGCCACTAAAAGAGACCCTGCCTTTAAATTGGGACAGGTTTTTATCGGGAAGTTACAGTATTTGAGAGGTTAAAGCTATTTTCTCTAACATACATTCTTACACTACAAATAATCTCAGCAAGTGTTCATGTCTTATACTAAGTCTAAAACACATTTCCTGCTAAAAATGTGCCACTTTCACGTGATTTGTCCAGATAAACATCTTATTTTGAAATATTTAAGGACAAAAACAAGGTCTGAATTGCTTGTAATGAGTTAAAATATCCAAAAGAAAGAAAAAAAGTTTCTTGTCTTTAGACGTCATTCTAATTTCCAGAGATTTGAGGACCAAATTTTTCTTGTGCCAGATCTTGGCAGATTGTTTCATTCGTTGCAAGTGCTCGTTAATATATTTTAATAAGACATTTTTCTGGACCTGTCAGTTGAATGTGGCTCATATCAAGTATAATTGGTGAATTTTTACTGCAAAACAAGACAGGAACACTTGCTTTGATTTCAGTTTTTGCTGTGTAAATATTCTGTATGGAAAATCTTGTGGGTTCTTTGACTTTTTTATTGTCTCCTCAACACTTGTTACTTTAATTTTGGATCCCGTTTGTGCTGCCAGTCTGTTTTTTTTTTTTTATGTCTCTTAGTGAGCAGTGGGGTTCTCATTGGTCTCCTGCCATAGCGCTTCTCCTCACTCATGATGACGTATGGTCCGAGCTGGGTCTATAAGACAACTTGATTTTTTGTGTGAGGATGTTTATCCACCATTTGAACTATTCTTGTGCTCCATTCTTTTGTCAATTATTCTCGTCCATTCTTGGTGTGACACACAAAGGCTCACAACACAAAGGTTGAGTCAACTTTTGTACATTCTAACTGGCGCCAGGTGTGATTTCTATATTACCAGCACCTGAGTTTAAACAAGCATCACCTGCTTGATATTAAATGATTTACCCATAGTTCTAAAACGGTGCCAACAATGTTGTCCGGCCCAATTTTTGTGTTTTGTGTAAAATTGTGTCAATTTTAGCTTTTTTTCTTACGTTTTTTTGTTTGTTTTTCCAATGCACATGAAGGAAAAAACACATTCATACCAAAAACATTTGTGATTTCAAAAATTCTGGGAGAAATGTTGTATTAGGGGTGCCATCCATGACTGTATATATATAGCCTCCTCCCCCTCCAGAGAGTTGGGCATTTCCTGGAAATCTTTGAGTAGGGAGAATATTATCTTGGCTTGATAAGAATTTAGGAACACACTGATCCAAACTTGCTGTCAGGGATTAATGTTGTTCTTCCAAAGCCTGTCCCTGGTTTATAAGAAGTTGTAAAGTGTTAATGTCGTCTTACTTTGGGAAGTTAAACTAAGGAGATGACTACACATTCTCTCGACCCTCCTCCACAGTTCCAAGTGTGTGTGGTGATTCTGACCGAGAGTGTGAGTGTGTGTGTGAGTGTGTGTGTGTGTTCTCTGATCTTATCCCAGCATGAGGGAGACAACAGTATACCCTCTTCTCTCCTCTGAGTCATCCAAAGCCATGAGGCGCCTGGTTTTGATACGGTCACCTTCTCCCTTGTCGTCGCTGCAGCCCCCACCCCTCCCTCCACCTCCCCCCTACCTCCCCCGTCGCCCCCTCCTGCCCCCTTTTTTCCGGGACAGCTGGAGGAGCAGCTGCAGGCCGACAGGGCATCAAACGTCCCACCCAGCCTTCACAGTAATGTCCGCTTTAATCTACATGTGGCACCTCCCTGTCCTTTCACGCCTCGGCTGAATCTGTCACACTCTCTGTGCGCAGGTCATCAGCGGCACGACGTCTCCTCCAGCTGGAGAGCCGCTCGGCTGGCAGACGGATAAACTCCAGTACAGAAAGTTTAATAGATGGATTTAATGATTTCCCTCTAATTGAACTTTTATTGGCGAAAGCAGGACAGCAGGATGTCGTTAGAGGGTGGAAGTGCGAGCAGGCTGTCCCAATAAACCGCCTGGAACTTTTGTGTTTCTATTTTTTTTCTATCCTTTCAGACACTGACTAATTTACTCTGAGTGAAATTAGAGTAAAACACTTGTTAAGTTGAATGTTTTAGTTATAAACCTATAAATCTATCCGTTGGTTGGATATCAAAGCTACAATAAGTGACTTTCAATTTGTTTTGATTCAACAAACTTAATCGTAGACCTCCAGATTTTATCTTACAACGTAGTGCATTGAAACAAATCAGGTTCTTAATGATGTTTACTTTTATATTTTCTGTCAAGGTCACAAACAAAACCAGAAAAACAAAGTTCAAAAAACACATTAGAGGAGGAAAACAAGACTGGGGTTAAGAAATGGAGCAAAGAATGCAATCCTTCTACTTCCTTTCTCCTTCCTTTCATCCTCCCCCATTCGTTCTATCTCTTCTTCCTTCCTTCTTTTTTTCCTTCCTGCCTCCCAATTTCTCCTCCATTCCTCTCAACCTTATTTCCTTCTTGTTTTCCTTAATCTCTCCCCCATTCCTACTACCCTTCCTCCCCTCTTTTTCCTTTTACCCGGCCCTTCCTTCTATCCATCCTTCGTTCCTTCCTGTCTTCCTTAAACCCTTTGTACCTTTTTTTCATCTTCCCTCCCACCTTCTCTTCCTTCCTACCTTCCTTCATGCCTCCCAATTCCTCTCCCATTCCTTCCTCCCTTCGCCCCTTCCTGTCTTGCTTCCTTCCTTTACTCCTCCATCTCTCCTCCTTTAAACTTTCTTTTCTTCCTTCCTCCATCCACCCCATTCCACCCTTCCTTCTTAATGACTTTCTTCCTTCTCCTTGCTTCCTCCCCAATCTGGTTTTCATTCCTCTCCATTCCTTCTATCCCTTCTTCCTTCCTTCCTTTCCTTCTTTTCTTTTTTCCTTTCTGCCTCCTAATTCCTTCCACACTTGTTTCCTTCTTTTTGTCCTCAGTCTTTCCCAATTTCTCTCCAGCCCTTCCTTCCTTCCTTCTTCTCCATTGCTTTCTTTCTCTATCACCAATTTCTTTCTTTCTTTTCTTCCACCCTCCCATTCCTCCTTCCTTCCCTTTCCTTTTTATCCTCCTCTTTTCTTTTCTTTTACTGGTCCAAATAGTCTGAATATGAAGAAAAATCCTGATAAAATCCAGATCCTGATCCTGCCATATTTTCCCCATATCCCCCCTGGTTGAGAACATTTTCCTTGTCCAGAAGCAAAGTTAGCTGATGTTTACAAAGCACAATACACGGCAGAAAACTGAGCACTTATCATCTGGTATCAAGAGACACCTGAGGGACAGGTGAGCTTGGATTTCAGTCTGTGATAGTCGTACAAGGATGTCTGAGCACACAAAGTGTCTGATTTATACAGAAAAAATAGAAATAGTTATCAAGTAGTGTATTCATATGTTACTTTTGTGGTTAATAAATCTGTCCCTCTGTCACTTTTATGAAATCAAATGTGACCCTCTTTGAAAAATGACCTGTGATCTCTGCCCTCAGCCACTAGAGGGCATCGTTTCCTCGATCTATCTTCATTTCTACCTTCAGGAATGACTCACAAACACTAAACAGCACAAAACTTTGCTTCCTCTCCTCAGGTAGATTTATTTCATGATCTCATCTATCCAGTGAGAAACACACACACACACACACACACACATAGACAACACAGAGCCCCTCTTCTTCCTGTCCCCCGCCTCAAGCTGCACAGGTGTGCAGACTGGATAGCGGTCTAACACCCACTGCTGTCCGGCTCCACTGACAAAGGATCTGGCACACATCCAGCACACACACACACACACACACAAACACACACTCACTGACACATACTGACACACACTGACACACACTTAGAAACCATAGGTGAAGGGAGATAGACACTCGTTAACATTCCTGGGCACAGCAGCTCTGAATGTAACTATGCACACACACTCTCACAGCGACCCACACACACACACACACGTACACACGTCCCATTTGTCCTGCGTGTTGTCTGAGCAAACAGAGGCTGTGGAGGAAGGACAGGGCCAATTACAGCCTTTTATCCTGAGAGCACACATCATTAAGAAGAGCTCACAGGGCTGGTGGCACCCACACACACACACACACATCACACATTTCCCTCATCCTCTTCTCTTTTCTCACTCTTAAAATACTCCTGAGGTGCTTCAACACTTATTTTACACTTCATCTGTACAAAAAAAAAGTCCTAAAACGAACACGTGCTCACGCTGCAGTGAGATTATTCTGTTAGATTATCACTCCCATGATTCATTATTCACATCACTGCTGTAAGAAAGATGTCCCGACCTTGAGAAATCCATTTAAGATTTGAAATATAGTTTGTTCCTGTTGAGAAATCTTCTTTGAATTACGACTGAAAACTTAAAGATGTAGCCAAAAGATAAAACTAGTCCAGGTTGTGTTTCACTCTCTCAGACATATTTTATTTTTGCAGCCAACAGTATGTTGAGCAACTGGCTGAAAAGCATAATTTAGGATAAATAATGGAGGAGGAGCATGGATTACAACATAAAAACCTTCAGCCTGCAGTTAAGGTTACACATAAATTTAGAGCAGCGTATTGATCTCAAGTTGAAAATCCAGCTCTGTTTACCTGAAAACTTTCTGGTTTCAGGATTTCTGTCTGTGTTCAGCTCCTAAACATCATCTGAATGAGGTCTAGTCTTACTGCTATCACAGTCTGGTTAAAAATGAGAGGGTAGAGAAGATAGGAAGGAAATTCAGATGTGGTTTAGCTTCCATGAGAGCTGCTCCTTCAGATCTTTGATTCACACACACAAACTCAGGATTCACGATAGGAACTAACAACGTAAACACAGACACTCTCTGCTTAATGTTTTCCTCTCTGTGTGTGTGTGTCTGTGACTGATCTTGTGGTGAGCACATGTGGTCTTTAATGAAAATATGGCATGATTAACTCCACATGGTGAAATGTAGTTTAATCAGCCTGCGACATCCTATATCCTGCCCCATGTGTGTGTGTATATATGTGTGTGTGTGTGTGTGTGTGTGTGTGTGTGTGAGGACTCTAGAAAGACCCGAACACACCAGATTTCTTCTCCTTCTCCCTGGATGATTTGACACAGATTGACAAATGTGTCAGACCAAGATCAAGAAAATGACTCACATCACTCCAGGTCTGAGATCTTCACTAGTTCCTCATCTGTGAGAGAATAGATCTGACAAAACTCTGCTAAAAATCTAGTTTTTTTTCCAAAGCCCAGTTAAAAACTCACCTTGGTTTCCCTGCATTTTAATTTTGTTTTCTATTATTTTTATTCAGATACATGAATTATGAAAGTTGGGGTCAGAATTTTCCCTTGAGTTTTTTTAATTTGTCTTAACTAAGCATTTCACATAAAAAATGTGAACTTGATGTAAATACGACTTTTTCTTTTGTTTTTAACTCTCTTTCATCCATTTTAACACTGAATAATTCATAGTTTTTAAGCTTTTTCACCCTAAAATGTTTGTCTATAACATTTTTAAAAATATATATATGTTTGGAAAAAAATCAAAAAACATTTTTTCAGGCCCTAAGAAGAATAAAAATATCCTGACACAGGCCAAAGTGAAATTCCACCACATGAACCATTGAATTTAGGAGTAAAAACTTTTAAATGGGTGTCCACTGTAGTGACCACTATGCACTACAGGGTTAATGAGTGTATCTAAAAATCTTGTTTCCTAAATCTAACCCTTTATTTTTGCCATTTTTTAAACTTATGATCACACCTTGTTACCAACACGTGCTGCATAAAAACACTTGCCATGCCTTAAAAGCCCATTTACTCTCCTTTTACATATGAAAATGTTTACATTGTTTTCAAACACCATATTTACTGTCATTCCTCACATACTTCCATGTATCCTTTATGTTGGCATTACTGTAAACCAATAGATCCAAGTCATGTTATACTCAAAAAAAGTCACTTTCACTTTAAAATGTTGTGATTAATGATTTCAAAAAACAAACATGATGCCTGACATGCTTGTAAATAGTAAAAAAAAAGTCTGCGAATGGGGTCAGAAAACATTATTCTTATATCAAGAAACTGGAAAAGTGTCATTTTTGTTTTTTAATATTTTGCTGTGTCGCTGCTTCGATGTAGGGACATCAAAAGTCTAAAAAGATTTTGCAAGTTTTTTGAATTTAAGTCACCTTTGTATAAGAGTTCAGGCACCACTTTAAAGTAAAAACAAAAGCAAGAAGAATAGTTAGATAACCGTCCTATTCATTACTTTGAGATAAATAGGATGCAGCAGCTCACCATGACTGATGACAGCTTTGCGGTTGCGTCCGTCCAGGTCGGACCTCTCGATGACGTGATGTTTGGCGTCCACCCAGTAAATCCGCCTCCCAGCGTAATCGATGGTGAGTCCGTTGGGCCAGAACAGGTGTGTGTCCGCGATGACCCTCCGATTGGATCCGTCCATGTTTGCGTACTCGATGCGCGGCGTGTTGCCCCAGTCCGTCCAGTAGATCTTCCTGCGTGGGGGGACATTCACACTTAGTCTAATCATCTCTTCCTGTTTACTTCTTTTAAAAGCCAAACGGATTGATGTCAGCATTCATGACACAGCAGATGCCTGATAAAACAAATTGTGTCCTCTTTCTTTGACATTCACGTCCTCCATATCATCACTCATCTGCTCTGACCGGCCTCAGAGGAGCGAGATGCTTTTTTTTTTTTTTTTTGATATTTTTCAATTATCCCATGCAAATGAGGGACATAATAAGCTGAATGAGTTTTGTAGCTTAAAATTTCTCTGGGGCTTCGTCCAAAGCTTTCATGTCTCTGCAGAGCAGGAAACAAACGGCTGCCGCTGTCGGCAAACGCTTGTTCCACACAGATGCTCGCCTGTGGGCACTGTTGTGCTGCCAAACTTTAATCCCTGCTCTGCTGCTGCACAACAACTGGGACACATCCAGGGGGGATATGTATATATGAGGGTGTGGAAGTTTGGAACAATCTTTCTGGAATAAAACACTTTGCGGGAGAGAGTGTTTGAGAGTGTGTGTTTGTTTTTCGTACCCCTCGATGGGATGTAAAGCGATGGCTCTGGGCTTCTCCATGTTCTGCCACAGCAACACTTTGCGGTGCGACCCGTCCAGGTTGGCAACCTCGATTCGGGACGTCCCTGAGTCCGTCCAGTACAGCTTGTCATGAATCCAGTCTATTGCGAGTCCACCTAAAGAAGAGAAAAACAATCTCAAAACCCCATTGCGAGAGATAAGATGTGAAAGCTCTTTCTTTTTTGACTCTGTGTACTTCGACATTTGGGAAAATACACCTATATGTTGTCTTGCCAAGAGCTGGATGAGAACATCAATACCACTCTGAGGTTAAAGAAAAACTTTCAATGAATTGGGAGGGAGCGAGGCAGGAGGAGTGAGAACTGTTTCTGCAGTTTTAAGAGGGAAAAAAACAGTAACAAGGACCTGGAGAGGGAAAAAAAACTACAAGTGAAGAGCGGTTCAGAAAGGTAAAAAGAGAAAGGTCAAACGGGAGCTGACACCTCAGCTGCCCAAGGGAAGAAAAATGACAAAAAGAAAAAGAAGAAAGAGGCTGAAATGAAAGCAAAAACAGGGCTCTGAGTATAAACAGCACTGATGTCACTCTGCTGAACTTATATATGAACACAGTGATGGATGAAGTGGGTGAGAGAGCCGAACAGGGAGCGGCCAACTTTAATGAATTAGTTGAAAGATGAATGACTCCTCTGTCCTACGCTTGAACCCAAACCGCTGCACCAACCTGGGCTCTCCAGACCGGTGGAGACGACCTCTTCCACGTTGGAGCCGTTGAGGTTGGCTTTCATGATGCGGTCGAGGGTCACATCTGACCAGAAGACCAGCTCGTGGCTGTGGTGGAAGTCCAGGGCGATGGCATTCTCCAGATTGTTGAGCAGCAGGGTGTACTCAGAGCGGTGGGGCAGGACCTGACGGATGTCGATGCGGTTGGCAAAGAGGAGCACCGGCTCTGGACCTGAAGGAGCACAAGGAGAGATTAAGATACAAATAAAAATGTGATGATTTTGTCAAAATAGACCACTTTAAGGGAAGAAACTGTGTCCTAAAATATTTCCATTTCAGTAAAATGTATCCTCATTGGTTAAAGTGGCCATGAGGAGAATTTGTATGAAGTAGATTGCAACAACTCTATCTGTTGTGATAGATTTGGTTTGAAAATGAAAGGAGATTGGATCTTTTTCACACTACTTTTCTTTGTTCAAGGTACTTTTTTACAGGACACAACACGACAAGGTAATGTATTTATCAACAGTCACACACCCCAGTGCTCTTTAGATGCATCAGTACTGCGTAACATCAGTAAATCCTGGTTGTGTCCCACCAGTGCTCATCTACCAACTCCAACCTCACCAAGCAGAGCAAACAAAACCTGGCTCTATATCTTATTGATACACTCTCAGCTCTAAACGGATCACTGCAGAATAACTGCTGCATGTGGACAGGAATGAACATTATCATAAACAGCTAAGCTCATATTTTAGCCTTTAGCCCGTGCTCTATCACTCTCCCATTTAGCTTTCTTCTGCTCTTCCGTCTCTTTTCTGTCAGACAGTCAAGCTCATGTCCATTATCACTACTTAATAAATCACAGAAGTAGTTTTCAGCAGAGAAAAACACAGATTTCTCTTCTCACTGCGATACTTCATTAGCTGGCGTGGTGTTGTCTTTGAGATTTCAACAAGCTGTGAATCAATCCAATCAAGTTTGTCCTGATCAGGTAGCTAGAAATTAGCATCCAAAAATCACCTTTATAAGCATTGATGATTTCATTTAGAATTGTGGGTTACAATCAGACATATATATTAAGATATGAGGCTTTTTCAAGATCACTTAAAAAGTCCTCACAGTCCCTTTAAAGTCTTGATTTCAAGTTCCAAGTCTTCTCCATTCAAGTCTGATGTTTACTCTGAAAATACTGGTCCCACTTAGAGGAAGATGGATGATAAAGCAGGTCGTGTTACAGGACATGGCTCCTTGTCGGTGATAGGTTGCTGCTATGACCATTCGTCAACCAATGAGCAGCCACCGTGCTGTTCAAGAAAAGTCACTTCTGGACCTAAAACACTAACAAGGTCACAGTCAAAATGTTCACAAAGTAAAAATTTCTCTGTAAAGCAAATTAAGTGAGTGAATCACTAAAAGACTTCACGGCTGCTTTATTCTGTTCTTAAAAACAGTTTATGGATGTTTATACAATGAGAGTTGGATGGTTCAGGCCAAAAAGTTTGGGCAGGGCAAACGGTCACTTTTAATAAGAGCGAGCATTAATCTCAGCCGAGGTAAAGGTCTGGCTCCTGGCGGCAGCCTGACAGACGCTCCTGACCCCAGTTTAACTCTGCTCTGCAGCAGATTGATGGGCTGATGTACCAGACCTGCACTCTACCTACGCTGCATATCTAAATCCAGTCCAGACGTTCAAATTGGGCCAACCTCACTCAGAGTCCAAGACCCCGGGGCAGAGGGATGGATACAGTTACTGCCGCAGCAAATATAAACACTATACGCAACGTGTGTTTTCGTTGCAGGTCAAAGCTCGGCGACTCTCTGCGGTCACATGGTAAAAGTTGAAATACAGTGCAGCGGTTTTTACCCAAAGCTTTGCAGCTGCGCTTGTCAGGTCGGAGCTCGTATCCCTGAACGCACCAGCACTGGAACCCCCCGACGGCGTTGGTGCAGCCCTGACTGCAGTAGCCTTCTTCGGCACATTCGTCCACATCTGGAAACGAAAAGGAGACAAAGATAATGATAGAAGGACAGCGAGATTGTTAAAGTCAAAGCAAAGTTGTGTGCGTCCTTCTTTCTTTTTGGAACACATTGTTGATTCTAACAATTTCCAACTCAGCAAACAAACCACTTAACTTTGCTATTTCATATTTCTGCTGGTTTTCCTTCAGTTGAGGTAGAATTTCTTGGTTTTGAGTCCACACCAAATTTTCAATCATTCAACAAATGAGTTTTATGTTTCCAGCAGGGGTAAAAGCAGAAAATTTGACTTGATTCGCAGCTGAATTCAATAATTAAAGTTTGCTACAAAATTTTCCATTTCCCATTTTTACATTTCTCCTACCACTGAGCTGGAAAAAATTATTAAAGAGAGGGAGTAATGTGCTTCTTTTAGTCTTTATTTTGTCTCTCTGGTGCTGCCATAGTGCCTTCACATGGTTTACAGCTAAAAAAAAATTTGTTTTTTCCTCACACAAAACGCTTATTTCAGCCTCTGCCTGAAACAATTCATTTTGGATGCCGCTTCCCTCTGATTGGCTAGCCCTCTGGAGACCTTGATGTTTGAGGTCCCCTTTTGTTCATGTCATGAAGCAGTTATGAGATCCTTATGAGGAGACATCATCATTTGAGCAAGTCTTGTTAAGATCTAGTGCTATTTCATATATTCAAGTATATAGGAAAGCAGAATACCCCCTCTTTAATCCTTTAATCTCCCATCCTGCAGGAGATGGTGGCACTGGCACGTCAGCACACAAAGAAGAATCTTGCATGACATTTAAGAAGTCAATAAAGATTTCACATGTTGAACACCAGAAACAACTGCCAACATAGTGAAAGTCTGCAGAGGTCATAAATATTCACACCCTCGGCCTGCTCACTTACAGTGCAGACATTGATGTCAGATTCTGATGCACACACGCACACTCCCACACACACGCGAGCACACATTCGTACCCTGGCAGGCTTTGCCGTCGTCCATCAGTCGGTATCCAGTGTGACAGGTGCACTGGACCAGTCCTCTGACCATCTGACACTTCTGGGAGCAGCCTCCGTTATTCTGGTTACAGTTGCCCTCGCTGGAACGCGGACCTGCACGCCGCACAGAAACATGACGGGAACATAAACACAGCATGCTGATTCAGGAAAAACAGGAGCACACGCTGAAAGAGTGTGTGACTCATCTGCTGCTGCTGCTGCTGCTGCTGCGGCGGCCTTGAAATGTTTTCAAGCTCAGTGGAGAGTAGGCTGAAAAACTTCAACAAATACAGACCAGGTTTTCATTCAGAGCAGTTTAAACATCCAGGATCAACACTCAAACTCTCCGTGCTCTGCTTTAACCTCTTATGCCTCACTGGGTTGTTGGCGACCAATCTGACTGCGTTTAAAAGCTTAGATTTTTTACATTTGACTCACTCAGTTTGTTTTTCAGTTTCCTTGACCAACAAAACATAACTAGTGAAAGAATCACTTGGATAGCCATCGCAATAACTGGGACATCCAACCTGTTTGGGGTCATTACATCACATCTGTAGTCCGTAACGTGAATATTCACTCTCCTTTCCATCAGAGAGATTCAGAGTTTAAACATATAAAAAGTGTTGTTTCATCAATTTATTCCAAGTGGTGAAATTTCTCCTGTAAAGTTTGTTGTCTGTCTGTCGTGTTCGTTCTCATGAATAACAGCAGCTTCACAGTCTTACAGCATTTCCTCCTCAATGTGAGTCCAACAAAGCTGGGTGTGTTTGTTTTTCTTTGGGTTCTATCTACAAAACAAAAGTGATACGATCATTTTCTGTTGAGTTTTCATCCCAGGACAGCTTGTGATAGCCAACAAGTGATCCGTGCTTGATGGGCCAATAGCGCACAGTGGTCTTGCATAGTAGCTCTATGAAAGGGTTGTTTGTTGAGTAAGAGTTCTGTCGATTACACATACAGTAACCAATCTCTTTATCGTTCACACGAAGCCAGCTATAGCCATTTACATCATTGGCGAGACCTATTCATTGCTGTGCATCTTCATTCACATGAAGGTGCAAATGGAAACTGGGGACTACTATTTCATGAGTTTTTGGTAAACCTTTCCACGAAGAGAGCAAAGTTGACTTAAAAGAGGACACAGAGCGCTAACAAAGCTGGTTTTGTTTGCAAGAGCACAGACAGTGAGTACAAATCTGCCTTGTGTTTGGTCACCTGAGACTAAAAACACTCTAACTCCTACAAGGTTTTACTTAGAAAGCTCAAATTCCACCCAGATGTAAATGACAAGGTGTAGAAGTGATGTGGGGGATGTCTCATGTCTGGCATAAAGCATCTTAACATTAGTGGTTTCAAAAATGGTTATAAAAAACAAACAAAGAGAAGCTGCATTTATCCCCATGTGGACTTCAACCACATATTAAAAACATTTTCTGAAACTAGAGATTTTAATCTTTCAAATGAGGTGTCACTGATGAATTTTGACCTTCTTCAGTTATAAGCTTTTAAACATAGTATGGTAAATAGGGCAGAATTAGATGGGGTGGTGAGCATAAAGATTTATTCAACATATCTTAAGATGTTGGAAATCAAATATTAATACTAACTTATCTAACTTCCTGTTTCATTCCTCTGTCAGTTCTTCAAAATCCTTATTTAGATCTTATCTTCAAAAGGAGTAATTTAAGATTCTCTTCAAGCCTTTAAGAGGAAATCGTCCTGGTATTCAGAGATACTGATCTATGAACTCACGGCAGTCATGATGTGGGTGCTCATCAGTCCAATCTCCGCAGTCGTTGACCTCATTACACACCTTCCTCTGTCCGATACAGCGTCCGTTCCCACACTGGAACTGATCAGGAGCGCAGGGCGGGCTCTCTGTGGAGAGATGGGATGATAAAACACTCCAGACAACAAAGCAAACTATCATTGGTGGAAGAGTTTGGTTGAGTGTGAAGATTTCTGTGAAACTGAGACTGTTTTTAAAAGTCCGAAACTGTTGTACTTTTAGATTTCCCATGAAACAAAGTCCTGACTTCATCACTGCAGCTGTTTTCTCTAGAAGAGGCAAACATGTCAGGCAAAGCTGAAGGATAAAGATGCAAAATATGTTTCTACTTGTGCATCCATGTATAGAAAAAAGCATTTGAATATTTCATTACTTGATAATTAAGAACCAAAGCAAAGAAAAAGGGATAAATTCTGGAAATGGTTGACTGAAGGGGATGCAAATGGTTCAACTTTAGAGCTGGGAATAAAGGTTTGTGTGTGTGTGTGTGTGTGTGTGTGTGGGGAACTCTTCTTCCATCACAGCTCAGATTATAAACAGACCGACAGGATTCAAACCTTTTCTCTCCAAGCTGTTCATCCCAATCTTAACACACAGACTTCTTTCTCTAAAGGTTGTTTATTTTCCATCAGATAAGAAACCACCAAACTAATTAGTGTCTTCTTTGAAAGCAGCCATGGTTTTCAACAAAAGAAGGAAAAACAAAGAAGGAAAGAGCGAGTTTGTCAGCGGAGGAAGGCTGTTGTCATGACTACAACTGAAGCCCCTGTTATATTTAGCCTCTAAAAAAGCAGACGAAAAAGCACCGACTCACCAGTTTTATCACAGCCCTCCTCATCGCTGCGGTCAGAGCAGTCGTCCTCGCCATCGCAACGCCATGACAAACGCACACAGCGTCCTGTTCCGCAGCGGAATTGGTCGGCTGTGCACATTGATGTGGCTGAATAACACACACACAAACACACATTTTATCTGATCAGTCTTCGGTGATTGGCACCAAAATCAGGACGCCGGGGCAACAGGAGTCGTTTCAAACCATCTCACATGAACAGATTTAATTTTCTAAACTTGAAAAGAGGCACATGACAAGAGCGCCATCTGTGCTCCAGGACTCTACTCACTGCAGTTCTTCTCGTCTGATTGGTCGTCACAGTCGTTTTCTCCGTCACACCTCCAGCCGGCGTTGATGCACATCCCGCTGCTGCACATGAATTCAACTGATCTGCAGGGCTGGTGAGAAGCTGGACACAAACACAGACAGAGAATAAAGTTACTTTTAACCACCGAGGATGGAAAGTGGTATCAGAAGTGACCACAAGCTGCTCTTTAGCTTTGTGACTGACTCAGATGTTCCACAAACAACTCAGAGCCCGAATACTAAAGACACCGTAGTGCTAGTACACAAACAGTGTTCATTTATTTAATGACTTGTATATTAAAATATAACTTCACAAGAGGCTCAGTCCTCATTTATTTTGACTTGGCTGAGCAAACAGGCCAATCAAACCTCAAAATTATGACGTTTTTCTCTCATGTGGTACCAATACAATGATGACATCAGTCACTTTTCTCTGTGCAGTACCCATAATTTATAATCTATTTATGTCATTACTGGTGCAATATTTCATTCCCATCTCATCATGTATATACCACATATTTTAGGTAGACAGTACATACTCAATGTTCTATTCTATATTTTATTTGATCTTATTTGATATTTTTATGCTTAGATTTAAATTTTGGGTAAGACACTTATGCTTAAACTTGACACTTATGCTTATATTTGTACTTCCTGAATGAGAGTAACTGTATACTAAAAAAGCAATTTCCCCTAGGGGATCAATAAATCATTCTGATTCTGATTCTGATTCTGATTTTCTATTGCCATAACATGAAAGCTTTGTTCTCACATCATTATGAATTTGTCTTGTAATATTATGACTCTGTCCCTGTGACATTCCTATGTTTACCTCGTTACAACTTTTTTTTTCAAAACTTCACAACTTAATTCCTGAAAGAAAACCACTTTTTCTTGTAACATAGGGACTTTGTTGTCAGGAGATTCCTACTTTAAACTTTGTAAAATAACTACTTCATTCTCATAACATTTAAACAATTCTTGTAACATTACAGTCTCGTAAGGTCATTTTTCCCGCTTACTTTCCAAATTTCATTCTTGTGACTAGGGCTGAGAGATAGATAATTATTGTACTGATATCAAGATATGAAAATAGAAGATATTAATATCCCGATATTGAGGATATCAATGATGTAGATTTTCCCAGCTCACCCTGCATGTAACGCCCAGACAGTCACATGATTATTGGTGACTTTCTGTTAATGTTGATGACTGACAGTGAGCTCTACTGAATTAAACCCACTTTCCACATCGTGTTGCATTATGATGCTTTAATTTTTCTGAAAAATGCTTGGTTCTCACTAAACCCAGAGTCATATTATATCGTATCGATATCTAGATATCTGACATTAATATTGAGATATGAAATTTTGCCCATATTGTTCAGCCCTACCTGCGACATCACATCTTTGTTGTCCAACTTTTACAACTGAATTCCTGTAAATCAAATCTTTCTTCTCGTAACAAAACAACTTTGCTATCATAAAATTGGGACTTTGTTCCAGTATCATAACTATATTATAACAACATTTTGGTTAAGGGCTTAAATAAATAATCTTCTGATCCACGATGAACTATGAAGATCACTCAGGTCATCTGGATCAGGTCTGATTTTAGTCCCAAGAGTTAGAGGCAAAGAGAGAAGCTGTGTTTGGTTTTTATGCTCCAAATATCTGGAATAAGAATAACAAACATTTTGATATGGAATGTTATAATCTCTCCTTTTTCTCCTTTATGTTGTTGCTCTTGGAGTCAAGGAACTCTTTGTTGCTGTTTTAAATCAGATGATACACTTTTTTAATCTTGCTGATATTCTTTATTTTTATCAATTGTATGAATGTTTGAGTTGTTGTGTTGTGTACTGAACAATTCTGCAGCTTCTTGACCAGATCACTTTAGCAAAAAGAGAATTCATATCTCAATGAACTTTTACCTGGTTGAATACAGGTTAAATCAAAAACTGTAAATGTCAAATGAAAAATGTTTCCTGAGACTCTGAGCTTTAAGAGCAGCAGTAACAGCGACGTGAATTTGCTCTGAAAGGCTGCTGCTGCTTGTTAACTGGTGGAGTTTTGTGCTGCTGCCAATGTTGGTACCCTTCCCTCTGTATACGGGTCTGTTCAGGGTCAACCACAGTTTGGATCGGGTCCATTTATCCTTGGGGTCTATTCAGATCCTGCATCTTTCATTGCACTATAATTTATGCACATGGGTAAGCAGGAAATACAAGATTTTTTTTTGTTTGCTGTCCTCCACGAACTCTGCTGAAAAAAAAATCTCAAAACAGTAAAAAGACGCAGTGGGAGAGCGAGCGAAAAGAGCGTTTCAGAACTTTCCGTTTGAGCATTAATTGTTTCTGTTTATTCTGGAAGCCCTCTGATCATCCCTGACTCAGGATCAGAGCTGTCCTACCTTTTGCTCTCCCACCACCTCTCTACATGTGATCACATCAAAGTGGAGCTCAAACTGGCAGCAGACGAGGACGGAGGTGGACCCGAAGATTAAAGCTGAATCAAACATAAGCATCTTAAAACCGTGTGTGTGTGTGTGTGTGTGTGTTACGGTGCGTGCACGAGTCTCTTTGACACGTTTCATCCTGACAGCACGAGGCAGCTCCCATCAAAGCTACAGTGGGCGTGCGATAAGGGGGGAATAAAATGACAAGCAAGGGAATGCAAAGAGGAAAAAAAGACGGAGAGAGGAAGAGAAGGGGAGATGTTTTTGAGCTCCGAGCATCCCCGTGCAGCCTTATCAGCTCTGAGAGAAGAAGAGGGAGATGATCAAAACAGCAGGTGGCTCTCCCACAGAGCGAGAGAGAGAGAGAGAGAGAGAGAGAGAGAGAAACTCACAGGCCACAAGAATCAACGTGGGATGCCGCCGACAAACACACAGACACCCACATACACACAATGATTCATCCACACAAATGCAGGCATGCACGGACGCACACACACACACATACCCAAATGTGCACATTCACACACACACACACACACACACACACACACCATTCTCTTTCATCTGCTCAGTTATGAAGCCCAAAGCAGTATCAGTGCTCACGAGCAGTAACAAGGCATGCAAGTTTGAGCGTTTGAGGATACGTGCGAGTGTGTATCTGTGTGTGTGTATGTGCTTGTGAGTTTGTATGAAAGAAAAAGAGAGCGAAAGAGAGAGAGAGAGAGACTTCTCTAACAAAGCGCCCTTCATGTGTCTGGAGAGACGATGCCAAGGAATGCTGTCTGAGGATGGGCTGTCTTACGCCTCTGAGGAATGCCTCCTGTGTGTGTGTGTGTGTGTGTGTGTGTGTGTGTGTGTGTAAGTGTGTGTGTGTTTGTGCGTCCACTAACTATTTGTATATTTCACAGAGCCAAAACACCTCCAAACGTCTTGCACACCACCACTGTAAACACTAAATCTCATTGGAAACAAACGTGGTTCAAAAGTAACATGAAATACAAACAAATGGAAAAAACCTGGTTTTAATACAAACCGCATGTAAATCAGTCTGTTTACTTTGTTGATCCAATAATAAATATACAGAAACTTGAACTGCTTAAAGGCTCCGGATCCAAAAGTTTCACCTCTTTATCTACACACCTGATTACATTTGAAGACCAGTTGAAAAATTGCACTTATCTACATTTTGCACTGTTGGATCTTAACCTCTTGAGTCCTGAGCTTTTGTGTGGTGTACATTTTTTGATTTTTCCTTGCTATGTTGGACAAGTAAGACCTAATTAGTATAAAAACTAAACTTGGTCTTTATGAGAAGTTGTGCTTTTATTGTTATTAGTGTTATTACACATACCTTAACTGTTTTTTTTCCAGCTGAAATGGGTGTAAAGTTGTGAAATCACCAAAAGATGACATGGAAAGTGTCTCTAAAGTAGCTTATACATAAGAGTTGTAAAAAATGAAGTATTACGGGTCTGAGAGGAAGAAAGTGATGTACATATAATGTCCACACATGTGGATGCTACAACTACTTTGAACCTAATCAAGATCCAACAGTGCAAAATGTAAATTTGTGCAATTTTTCAACTAGTCTTTAACTTTTGATCAGGTGTGATTGCAATGTGCAACTTAAACCAAGATATCAGCGTCAAAATAGGTTCATCACAAACCATATTTCCAGTATCCATGTTCGGATTGGATTCACCGGATTCATTTATGTCCCAATGACATCACCATGCCGCACAACAAAGTTCAAGTTTTAAAAGAGGTTTTGGCCTGTTTTTGGTGTTTTCAAAAATGAATATCACTTATTGTCCACACTTAACTGGGCAAATATGTCGATAAGTGCGTTTTTTCAGACATGAAACCTGTGAATGAATCGCCAACATTCTGTCTCTCCCACCAAAAATTCAAACTAACAGGCACAGACATTAATGCTCGTCATATTCATGCCTGCCATCAACAAATTTTGCATTTATGTGACATGTATGGCAAGCTGTGACCTTTTAGATCCAAAAACCCTGTTTCAATGAAACTGGAGTTTTCTTTTTTATCTTCATTTTGGATGCAGTTTTCAGAAAAGATTGTTTCTACTGTGACAGGGCTACTTGTGTGAAATATATGCAGTTCCCAAAGGTGGAAATGACAAAGTAAAAATACTTTGTTATTGTACTTAAGTAGTTTTTTCAGGTATCTGGACTTTACTTGAGTATTTATATTTTTGACGACTTTTTACTTTCACTATCTACATTTGAACGCAAATATCTGTGCTTTCTACAAAGAAAAACATCAACGGCAAGTCGGCAACATGGATGAAGAAAATGAACCAGGGAATATTGCAGATGACGACGGCGGAACAGATCCGGCGAAGCAAGACTTTCCCTATCCATGGCCTTATTTTAGAAACTTCTTCCATTTTGTCGGCTCTAAAGTTCAGTCTTTATTATTCTGTCTTAAATTTGGCTGGCAGCGAAACTAGACTGTGTCCAGTGATTTTGTGTTTTTTTTCTGTGCAGATTGTTACCAAAGGAGGAAAACAATCCTATTTTGTATCATTAAAACTTTTTTTCATCTTGCAAAGTTAACAAAAAAGGCATCGTCTACTATTGAAGTTAAAATTTCATTTTTACTTTTGTACCCAAGTACATTTCAGAACATGTAATTGCTTACTTTTGCTGAAGTAAAGGAGTTGAATCAGAACTTTAACTTTTACCAGAGTCTTTTTTTGCACAAGTATCTGTCCTTATACTTAAGTAAAGAATGTGAGAACTTTTGCCATCTCTGGCAGTTTCCCGCATCTGTACATGGCCTGGAAAATCTACTGTTTCAAATCAGAGGTGTCGCTGCAACCAAAGCCAAAAGGAAAGTCCTCACAGCACCTTCAAACTGTGTTTATCTTCTAAAAGTATCACTATTGAGGATATTTCTGCCGAAATTTGACAAAAACAGGCCATAAAAAGTCTCCTCAGACATCTGAAATAATAAAATATAACCACACGGTAAATCTTGAAAGTCTCCTTTGCTTTATTTCATCCTGTTTCATAACCAGCTCACTGCGGCTGCATGCAGGTCATAAAGTGTAAAAAGGAAAGGACCTGAAGTTCCTGGTGTCAGAAGTGAAGCCAATGTGGAAGTGCTGTGAAGCTGCCTTGTTTCTATTGGCCCTCAGAGATGACTGCGCTCGCTGCACGCAGAAGCCCAATGAAAGAGAAAATTATTCAACTCTGAGTGGATTAATGGCTTTGGTAATAATTTCCCCCTTCAAGTTTATGTCTCGAAGTGGAGTCTTAAGTTTTCTTCATTGAGTAATGTTGTCCATGGTGAAATCTGGCACAGCCGAGGACGAGACTACCGATGATTGACAGGTCCCTTTAACTAGGACATAGTCAGAGTGAATCGTGTCCATTCTGTCGTCCAAATATGTTCACGCCTGAATCCAAAAAATCCATCATACTCTCGCCAAAAACGCCAAACTGGAAGCCTCAAACTGCAGGCAATGTTGCCAAAGCTTCCTCTACTTCTTAAATGAAGCCTTTGGTAACACTTTGCTGCTTTAGACTGTATCTTTTAAGACTTTTAATCAGCCAACTCAAAGCTTTCCGTGTGTGCATGTGCGTCCTGCAATCACACATCAACTTGGAAGTGATTTTTTGTTTTACTGAAGTATTTCTTCGACATTCACTCTCCTGGCTCTTTCACGACTTTTTAAAGCTTTGATGCCAGCAAAACTTTTACCAAAAAAAAAAGACACGGTTCACACGTCAAAGCGGGCCAGTAATTAAAAAACCTGAGGTGTGGGAGGAGATGAGAGAGAAACGGCGAGCAGATCAGTCGACTTACATGACCAAAAGATGTTAGAGAAAACCTTGAAGCCGTGCTTATCTGCTCGGTAGATAAACACTTCAAAGAGGAGAAAAGTACGGTGCACGAGCGTGTGAGTGAAAGAGAGCGAGAGGGAGGAAGAGGGAGATGACGTGGGTGGTTATAGACAATGAGCGAATGAAAGGAGCATGTGAGAAATCAGAGACGGGAAAACGAGGAGGGAGATGCTGAGAGATTTGTCAGCGGTGTGCAGCGTCTCTGGAGCGAGGGGAGTGAAACATGAGAGGGTGTGTTAATCAGGACCGTGGCTTCGCTCCGTGTTTGTGCGGATCGAGAATGTGTAAAAGATACAGTGAGAGGAAAAAGCTAACAGACAGAGTGTTTCCAGTGTCTGACAGATGCTGTGGTCCAACGCTCTGCAAACAGCAGCTGTTCCTGACTTCAACCTGACGTCCAGAGAAAACACGAAGACGAGACCAAACTAAGGAAACACTTTATGAGACACTAAATTCAGACGCTGAAACCACATTTAAAGCTAAATAGCACCACTTTTTAAGGCCAAATTTATATTTCTATATGATTTCAAGTGTTAATGACTACATCGCATCACTTATAAGACCCTGCTCCTCACCTTCAAAGCCCTCCATAATCTCGCCCCTCCATACCTCACCGATCTCCTCCTCATCAACAAACCCAGCCGAACCCTCAGGTCTTCGTCCTTCCTCAGCCTCAACATCCCCCCAGCCCGCCTGACCACCATGGGGTCCAGGGCCTTCAGTCGCTTTGCCCCACGTCTCTTGAACTCCCTCCCACCCAATATCCGTGACATTGACTCATTAACTTCTTTCAGATCCCACCTCAAAACCCATCTTTTCCGCCAAGCTTACTCACTATGACTGTTTTTAAACTCTGTAGTTCTTTTAAACTTTTAAATTTTGAATTTTGGAGTGTGTTTTTAAATCTGTTCTCAAGTTTTTTATAAAAATATCCAGAGTTGTCAACATTCTGGAGAGGATTGAAACATGAAACAAAAACCATTTGACAGTGGAGAACTTGGGTTCTCTTATTTATTGAATCATCTTTACTTTGCCCCACATGTATTTCAGCAAATCACAGAACATTTCAAGAGTCACATGTCCTGAAAATGATGACATCGTCTGAAATGACCTACATGTTGCATGCGGCCTTAAAGGCATAAATGAGTAAATGTTGCATCTGATTGAAATGGGTTAATGACTGAACTCTTGCGTTTTGCTCCAGTTCTGGATCTCACAGTGTCCCAGTGTTTTTTAGAATATTATTGAGATTTTTGTTATTTAAAGACAAAAAGGAAAGAGCTGTCAGATGCTCTACATAAACTGTATGACAGTTATATAACATTACATCCTGAGACCGGTTAAATCAATGAAAACAAAACTTTTTAAAGATGAAAACAAAGTCTGGAGCTGATTCTCCAAACTTATCTGTCTGTAAAGTATCCCAATAATCCAATCACGTCACGTAAACTGAATATTGTTGGAGTTTTGGATGCGACAGGCGAAGAAAGCTTCTCTGGAAAACAGCCAACACAAGAGTGTGAAGGGTCATGTGAAGCCCAGCTGTTTGTTTACACACGATGCCTCTTATATTTGTTTTCTTCTGCCTCTTCAGCAACATAAACATCACACTGTGACTCCAGTTGTGGAGTTCGACGTGAAAGTTTGAAGACAAAGGGTTCATCCATCTGCTCCAAACTTTGTCTTCCTGGAGTTTTACACCCACAAAATCTAAGTTTGTCTTATGTTGGAACAGATTCAGCCTGTTTGGACCACAAAAAAGCAGACGTGCATCCAAACACAGAGCTCTCCTTCAGATCATCCAGTACTGTACTTGTAAACTCTGGCTGAACTGCTGCAGCATGCTGCAGGACATACGGATGACTCGCTATTTTGGGACACATGTGCAACAATCGGGGTAACACAGAGAGGGAGAGAGAGACAGAGGCAGAGAAAGAGGAGGAGGGGTGCAGAGAGGGGGAAGACGTCTGCCGGAGGGAGAAGAGACTGAACTCTATTGGCTATAACTGAAGACGGATCTCCCACAGGACATTCATCTGCTTGGACTGCACAAGATGCTGTTTCAGTGAGAGCCAGGAGCTCTGCCACGGAGCCTGGAAAGTGTATGCATGTTTATCTCTGTGTGTGAGTGTCTGTGAGTGTGTGTGTGAGCAGATTAGCAGCTCACTGCGAGTGTTCAGTTACAAACTGTTTTGTTTTGTTCTTGCGTCCCACTGAGTTTGTCGCTTCAATCATCAAAGGGAAGATATTTTTACCATTTTGCAAAATCATCTCCCAAATAGCTCGAAATACAAAACTTGTATCCAGGATCAGTTTTAATTCAGAGAGATACATGAATCACTCTGCACATTTTTATCTTCTAACTATGGCCGGGACTGTAACGTGTTAGTTGCGATCAATTGATTACAGTATATTATTACACTAAAAAGCATAAACACAAATTAACACACGTGAGAAAAGTGTGCTTTTTGACACGTGGTGCCAGGCGTGTAGTGTTAAATCTGCAGAGGATCTGTTGTGACCGTCTGTCCATTAAATAAGTCTGGTCCACAAAGTGATGCAGGAGCCGGGAGTCACCGGCTAGCAACTTAAGTTGCGTCTCTCGGTCACTCAGGAGAAATCACACACACCTTGTGTTGAGCTGCATACAACGAAATCAACACTTCCGGTTTCTCGTTGTGCATTTCAAAATAAAAGCATACTTTTCATCAAACATTATAGGATCTTAAGGAGTCACTACTTATGGGGTTGTCTACCCAAGAGAATCGTTGTTCGATTAAATGAACAAAAAGTTTCCTCACTCACAAAAGCTTCCGACGCTGCCTGGATATTTGCAACTGATTCTGTATTGTTTATTCCTAAAACTGCTGCAATTTATGGCATAAAAAATGCACTGATCTGCTGGTTTTGGTTAAGTACCACCTTGAAAAAACTTAACTTACAAGCTTTTATTTGCTTTAGCATATGTTTCACTATTCACTGATTCACTTTTATACTTTTCTAAAATAATGATTCTCACTCTTCCTAAGTCAAATATTGATATGTGATTAAAATGTGATTAATTGAGATGATTTGATTACAAAGCCTCTGATTAACTAGTTGATTTTTTTAATGAAATCCAAGCCCTACTTCTGTCATCTTGAGTAAACACTGGGTCTTCTGATATTTTGACATTTGCACACAGGTAACGGTTAACTCACAGCAGTCGGACTCGTCAGACCAGTCTCCACAATCGTCGTCTCCGTCACAGTGGTAGATGTCCAGGATGCAGCGGCCGTACGCGCACTGGAACTCCTCCACGCTGCAGGTGGCTGCCATCATGTCTGAAGCTACACACACACACACACACACACACACACACATGCACAGACAGAGGTGTTAAACAGACGGTACAGCTGTCTGCAGCTCTGCGAAGCTTCAACTCCTCTCTGTTGAGTCTGTCAGAAACATAAAATGAAGAAGTCCAGCTCTTTGTGAAGACAGTGGATGTGTTCAGACGCTCTGCAGGAAACCGGCGCCTATAACATCAAAGTTTACCAGACACTTGTCGCAAACTATTGACCGTTTGAAATCCTGATGCTTTAGAAATCGAGAAAAGAAAATAACACTGGTGAACATGTTTGAATATGACACAGTTTAGTCATCAAAACTTACAGAAACTGGATGGATGTAAGTTTTACAACTTTTTACTACTGTTTATTCTGTTTCATGAAAAACTTGTAAATATGACCAAAGCCATAAGTTTAAGAAGGTGACGATTTATTACGTTACATGAGTTGTAACTTGTGTCTCCCTTTGTCTGTTTTCTGAGAAGCTTTCATCTTGATTCATGAAGCATCCTTTTAGCTTAACAAAGTATCGTTGGCTTTTATTTGTTTGCTTTTGTCTTCTTTCCCCAAGTTGTTCGTCTCCAGCATCATTATTTTACGGGGGTCATGGGCCTAAAAGTTTGGGAACCCTTGACAGAAGGTGAACGACCATAAAAAAGTAAAAAAAATAAAGGTGTAATATAACTGACTTCAAGAGGAATTTCTTCTTTCAAGTTGGAATAAAAACTGCGATATGTACAAGCTTACAAAAGTGGGGAAACTGTATCACAAGCTCTGCGTTATGACGGATTTATCATCATTGTAAACTGTTTTTTGATACATTGAGTCAAGTATTGTCACATCTGGAAAATACAGCTTTGCATCCTTTGGCTCTGATGACGGATGCAACAAATTCTGATGCTGAAGATCTTTATTTGTCTATTTGAGTTGCAGTGAAGAACCTGAGTCCTCATTTTAAAACATCATCAGAACTCATTTTTTGAAGCACATCTTTCTTTGGTGAAGAAATGGACTCTACAGACGTAAACTTGATTAACTGATGTTCTTTCTGGCGACTCTAAGTGTCAGAACTTGAGGCCCAAAGCACAACAGATTTCGCAGCTGCTCTTAACGGCGCCTCAGAGACTCAAAGAACATTCTGCAACAACTAAAGGAAGTTTTTCACACTGGACGGACACACGAGGGCTGGAAATCAGCGAAACACTTGGAGAAACTTACGGCAGTTTTCCTCGTCCGATCCGTCCTTACAGTCCGTGTCTCCGTCACAGTACCAGTGCTCAGCGATGCAGCTTCCGTCTGTGCAGCGGAACTCCTTATCTGAGCATTTACGCATGTCTGATGAGAGGAAGAGGAACAAAAACGTCACTTTAATGAGACAGTTTGGTTGCAGATGTACTTTCAGGCTGGTGATCATGCGTGTAAACCCACCACACTGCTCGTCACTGTTATCCCCGCAGTCGTTGTCGCCGTCACAGTGCCACAGGCTGCGGATACAGTACCCGTTCTGGCAGTGAAACTCATCTTCTTCACACTCTCTGGGAGCTGCAGAGATAAAAAAAAAAAAAAGAGAGATAGATGTTTCAGCTAAGACCACAAACTTTACAAGAATCCGATCAGATGCAGCCATCCCTGAGCTGCGCTGACATTATATCCACAGCTGCACTGACACAAGGGAAACCGTGACCTTTCATGTCGGGCTCGGAGCAAAGAGCTGAGGAAGGGAATCAGATTTTTTCTCCCCGTAAACAAGCTGAACTCTCTCAAGGGTGAAGGTTTGAGGCTTGAAGACTCACACGTTGAAATATCCTGCAGTTGTATTTCAAAACAAAACTGTGTGTGTGTCACAGTCTGTGATCAGAGGGCAGAGATTTGCTAAAATAAAACCTTCATTTATGCAGCTCTCTCTCTCTCTCTCGTTCTCTCTCTAAGATGTGTAACGAATGCTTTCCAGAAATAAATGAAACCTAACCACCTTAATTGTTGGCTCTGAAGCTGTGGGAACTCGTCCTTCAGGGAGAACAAAGGCTGAGGTCGGCTTAAAATACTTCTGGGGACAACGTGTGACAGAATATGGAAACGTTCCAACGTGGATAAAAATAAGAAAAACAGCTTTTTACAGAACTTCAACCACATTTTTTTTTTTGTTATTATCCTCATCTCTATTGTTTAGTTGTGTTCAAACAGTCAGTTCAACCCAAAAACAGCTGAGGACTTGTCACCCTGTTGACCTCAGATGCAGGCTTTCTATTGGCCAAGGGTATTCGCTAACACACAGCAATGCTGCCACAACTTTTGTTTGGTTAAGATTTGAGCTACAATACTTTTGTTTGGGCTGTTTTTATGCTTTATAACATCACTATAGTACTTAGCCAGTATCAAAAAATAATCTTTATTTTTCTGATTTCAGCCTGTGTCCCGTCTCTTTAAGGTTCACCAATCTATAAACCCTTAGTTTTCAAGAGTTGGTTGTTTTTAATCAGTTTACAAGCAGATTCAGGGATTTCTACAACATACAAATATGTAGAGGTTTCAAAATCTGCACAAGTTTAACATGAACATCCAGTATTGTTACCATATATTCATGATTTAAAGATGGGAACGCATGATACCCCCTCTTTAAGTTCAGCTGCTAAAGCCAGACACGCTCCCTGTTATTATTTTGGTGACATTTAAAACAGAGCTATGACTGTAGATATGAAAACCTTCATCAAGCAAATGCAGAACACAGATATATTTATCTTACTGAGGTTTAAAGTTGTCTTATTTATAGCACAATACCCCTCTTTAAGTTGTGCCTATATCAGATATCGCTACAAATTCTTTCATACATCTTTCCAGGAAAAGAAGTCCATCAAAAAGGCTAGTGATCAACAGATACTATCTAGGCCAAGTTATTTTTAAAGACTGTCACTGCTGGGTTACGCTTGGTTCATGCCACAGGAAGTGATTTACAGTCAGCAGCAGTTTCATAGTGATACATTCGTCACTTTAAAGGAGGGAGGATGTTTAGAAAGGCATATAAGTCAGATCAAGTTGAGACCATCGAACGTAAGCAACAGCAGACCGTCCCATGTCTTCATTAAATAAACTGGCTGATGTTTATAAGGAAACGTTGTTTCCCGACACGTCTAACCTTGAGACGGCAGATAAGAGACACATTTGTCATTCATCTCATCAGCCCTGAGGACACAGTCAGACTGAAGTCACTCCCTCCGGTGAACTTCCAGCTCGGTGACTTTGGCACTGTTTCGCTTTCATAGCTGCTCATTTATCTGTACGATTCCTCCACCTTGCTTCTTTAATCACACCTTTATTGACTCAACGCTGAATGGATTTTAAAAACACAGTGCCCCCTTCTACTGTTACCACCACGATCAATGGCAGAGCCCAGCCACGCTCGCCTGGGGCCCAAGTACACAGGTTTGTCAAGGAGAACCAATGATGGATGGCCCCTGGCAGGAGGTAATCTATAATTTATCACTGCTGCGTGCATGTGTGTGTGTGTGTGTGTGTGTGTGTGTGTGTGTGTGTGTGTGTGTGTGATGGCTGAGACAAACAGAGAGAGATAAAGGCAGACAGAAACAGAAGGATGCCCACAGTCGAGTGAGATGAAGCTTCTCTTCATCTCTGTGAGATTTTTCATCTCCTCTCAGGTGTTTTTTAGAATCACAGCTCGAGTTGGAGCCGCTGGAAAAAAAAAAAAAATCCACGTCGAAGATCTAAGATGAATGACGTTATATGAAGCTCTGGAGCTTTTATATGAGCTTATGTGTTTGTCTGTGTGTGTAGACTTCATGACAAGAGATCGTAGCCTCCAGGTCTAAACAGTCTAAGCACATCTGAAGCTGAACAGAAGCGAACAGACTCGGCGGCAGCAGCTGAGGATTTGACGACTGGAGATATTTCCTACACTGACAAGACCCGAGCAGCCAGGAAAAGTATGACTGCAGTCTATTTTGGCAGTTTTGCTTTATCTTATTCACATGAAATTACTTTGACTTATGGAAAAACTTCTGGATGAGCCCAGTGTCTCTTTCTACTTTATTTGCACCGTGGAAATTTGAAAAAAGAAACAAGGTCACAGTAGGAGCTTGCGTTTTCTCAGGTGGATAAATACTTCAAACATAGTATTTCCCTGTTGAACGTTCTTGTATCCATCACTGATATGTCTCCCCTTCAGAATAAAAGGACAGTCCTGTGGTACTCGTGCAGAAGACATGAAACATTGATAGGGAGGTTGTGAAATGCCTTCAAAAATTATCATTTTTTAAGAGTTTCATGTTTCAGTAATTACTATGAAAATATAAAGAAAAATTGGGTTAAACTTTAAATAATACATGCAAATAGAAAATGTTTCATCTATTTTCCACATTTCTTTGTTGAAGACCCCAGGGAAAACTCAGACAGGACAACAATAGTATCAGTAGCTGCAGAGTAATAGTGAAAACACTTATTTTATACCATCAGTTAAATTAAGTATTGTTGGCTTTTGTTCGTTTGTTTTTGTCTTGTTTCCCCAAGTTGTCAATCTCCAGCATCGTTATTCTTTGGGGGGTCATGGGCCTTAAAGTTTGGGGGCCCTTGACGAAAGGTGAAAGACAATAAAAAAGTAAAAAACAAAGGTGTTTTATAACTATCTTGAAGAGAAATATCTCCTTTGAAGTTGGAACAAAAACTGAGATAGGTACAGGCTTAAAAAAGTGGGGTCACTGTATCAAAAGCTCTGCATTATGACAGATTTATCATCATCGTAAAACGTTTTTAAATACATTGAGTCAAGTATTGTCACATCTTAAAAATACAGCTTTGTCTCATTGGATTTGTTACCAACTAGTAACGGAGACGGACCGGAGACAGAGCTGGTGGAATTTGGCTGTAAAGACCCTTGTTATCCCCAAATGGACTCAAATTTGGTCGAACATCAACTGTGGCAAATGGGATTATTCTAAAATGGTTTTTGAACTACAATCAATCTTTTCATCATTGTCATCAAACATCAAAGCTTTGTTGATGCTTGATGCGTCCACGAAGGCTGCAAAGCTCAGTGCGGGCGAATGACATCACTTTAGCAGCATTGCCCTGCTGGTGAAGTCCTTTTCATGCAGAAAATTTCCAGGTCACACACTTCCAAAGATTTTGCGATACACTACCCTCTGCAGCGTTTCTTTGTGCTGATTCTGCACTTCTAGGTTATGTGTCGAAAGCATAAACCACCTTTAAGACACTTATCACGGGTAAACAAGTCATATAAATACAAAAAAGCTTGTTGTAAATATATATATGTATTGTTTTATGATTAGTTTTTTGGTACTGCTTGTATTTAAACTGTCATTTCTAACACTGCTGCAAAGCCCTTTTGGTGCCTTTTTTGGTTATTGTTAAAGGGTATAGAAATAAATATTAATTGATTGATTGATAGATGTTATTCACCGTTTACTGTGATCCGATGTGAATTGAAAATTGCTAATAAAGCAGGTTAAGATTAGGCAATGACTGGGACAAGATGTTACCAAAATGCCTTGAAAAAGTCCAGCATTTGAATATGAACAACATACATCTTTTATTCAGAATGTGCATTTAAGTGCAGTTAGAAACCCAATTTTTGGACTCATAAATAAGCTTTCTAATTATAACAGTTGCTGTAAATTTTAGCTGCAGCTAAATAATGGAGCCCGCGCTCTAGTTGGCTGTTGACATCATGTTTTCTAGCTCCTTTGTTCTCTTTAGCTCTACCTACACCCAAAATCTGGTCACTTCTGGCTTCAAAGAAAATGTGACAAAAATAAGAAAAATATACCAAACTTAAATCTTTACAAACAACAGTCAACAAACAAAAGAGTGGTGTCACAATTGATACATAAATACAGTTAAGTCTCATCTGGATTGGGTGTTGATTTCAGGATGATGTGACTCTGTACACACTATTCTCTTTAAAGGTTGAGATGATACGGAAGAGGTGTGTGATAAATAATTTGTAGGATATTTGAGGTTTTCTTTGCCTTCGAACGGTAGAAATCACTAAAGGTGAGAGAGTGTTTTCAGCAGATGGAGGCATTGACCCTCTGAGCAGACATCCAAAATTTAGCCCTTGTTTCCACCAACTGCTCAATCCATCACCCACCCTGACCTCCCCTCACCGGGAACGCCCTCGCCATCCCCAAAAAGAAAACCCACAAAAGCTTTTCCAGCAGATCCTGATGAAAATTTAATCTCGCCCAGATTATTGACAAAAACACTCATTTAATCTATTATTTAACTTGTAAGAAATAATTGATATTCACCCTCACGCCGCCTCACCCGTGCACCCTGTGCCCCTCCCATCAGAGAGGTAAACAGAGAGAGGTCAGAGGTCAACAAGCCCCGGAGATGCTCATCATTCACGCAGCAGCCGAACGTCAAAGGGCAAAGGGCGCTGGGAGTCATTACCGGGCTGTACCACGTGTGTTTGTGCTGAGATGGGTGTTTTTTCCTTCCTGTGACACAAGAAGGAGAAAAAGAGCTCCTCACGTCTCACAAGTCTGTGTGGAGTCAGATACAAACAGACTTTTGGAACTGTTGATGAAGTCAAGGTCGGCTCGTACCTCCTAACAGAGGGGCAGAGATTTATTACATTATTTTGCCGTCGTAGCGCCCCTCTTTGTTTTATATGTCGCTCCACATGCTGTCTGGGCCCATTTCTTTGTAGAAGCATGAAATAATAAGTAGTTTGGGGAACGGGGGAGGGAGGGAAATTTACCGGCCATGAAGATGAAAAATTCATAGGCGGCTGCGGCAGACAGACCCCCCATCAGGAAGTGATTCAATGTCTGGCTGCCGATACAGTATGTGGGTCAACGAGAAACCTCAGGATGATGGACGGATAAGAAAATAAACCAGGGAGAGAGAATCCTACTGTGCACACACCACACTGAGTATTACGGATCATTAGCTCTGTCAAGTTTAGGATGTGTTTGCTGTAAAAAGATTTAGCTGGGAGACAGAGTGGAGACGAACCAGAGACAGATCTGGAGGAATTTGGCCGTTGAGACACCAGTTATCTCCAGCTGGACTCAAATTTGGTGTGACATCAACTGAGGCAAATACAAGTTTTTTCCAACTTGGTTGTAGGATGACATGACAAATAAATAAGTTATGAAGATATTAGCAAATCTTGTTACATTTGACTAATCCCAACATATTAAATTCTTCTGTTTCTTTTCTAAAAACCCCTAAAACCTTGTGTTCCTTGTGAAGGATAACACAGGAAAGCAACTTAAACTTACATAAGGTGGGAAAAGAGTGTGATAATGAATGTAAAAGCAAAAGATGATCAGAGGCAGGAGTTTCCATCCTTCTTAAGTTCTGATCACGTCCTCTGTGAAGTTAAGCTTTTTCGAACTACTGCACTTTACTGTACACTTCTCATTCATGGTGTACCTTCAGGAAAGCAAAAATGCAAAAGTTGCAGATAACTTAAAATGACGAATTTAGAATATTTGCACATTTTACGCTGTACTTCGAATTTTATGTGGTGGATAAATCTATTCAGAAAAATTCAATGAAGTGATAATGTCACTTACTCAACTCATAATGGAAACGCTACTACAAATATGTCTTTGTGTTTTAATTACTAATAATATATGGATTATAATTTATCCACTGTTTGTTGATTGTTGTTGCTTGTGCATTTCAATGTATACATATATAAACCTGTGGGTCTGGTATAAAGTGAAGTATGAGAGTACTTCAAAAAAATAAAAGTACTGCGACTAATTTTACACAGTTCCTGAAAGTCCCAACCACAGAATTTAGAACCACGAGTCTCTTTTTTTGTCTTTGGGAATGTTTTCAAGCACAGGGTTTGCAGTTTCCATGTTGGAAATGACTGATAAATCTTTGCATAAAAAAACATGGTGGCAGACTGTAAGCCTTTTTGCAAACAGTAACAAACTCAGCTGTCTGTCACCTCAACTATGCTGCTAATTTATGCAAATGTATGTATAACTCTTCACCTTTATTTTATCTCAAAGCATGTCAGTAAAAATAGGATTCCTTGGCAAACAACCTCAAGTGGATATTCGAGGAACTTCAGGGGTCTTCACTTCAGCATTGGCCTCATTTTTCAACCTAACTAAGCCACGAGAGAACCCAATCATACATGAGTTAATGCCACGAAATCAACCACACTAAACAACAAAACAAACACCTAGAGATGTTCATATGTTGCAAAGTGCTCATAACTGATGGTCGTTTTTAGAGTGGTTACTGGTCTGACTGGTGGTAGAATCAGACCCTGCACTGATGGAAAGGTAAAGCCCCTCACTAGATCAACTTTCTGACTCTTTCCAGCATGTGCTGCCTCCATCAGGAACATGTCACACCCTGAAACTATTCCTGTTCGTGCACACAAAGCCTTAAGTGTGATTAAAGTGAGTCACTAAACAGACAGCAGCAGAGTGATAGAGCGACATGCCAACAGTGTACTACTACACAGATCGGGCTTCACTGGTGAGGCTTTCTGAGTCATTATGGGTAAACATGGAGACTAAAAGTGAAGGACAATCAAACACTAACTACACTCTGACTCATGGAACAGCAAACATTAGCTTTTATTCACTTTTAAAACCGTCTCCTGCAGCCTGCGTCTGTCGATCTCACTATCTCCATCCAGAACGTAAACTTGATCTAACTCAAGCAGAAACAGGATACTCTGGCTCTGAGTGGCCGGTTCACTAAGTTCGATACTCATCAGACCTTACACTTCCAAATATTTCCCTCAGAGCCTCCACACCTGGTTAAACCCCCATGTTTTTCATTTGCCAATGTTCACATTAGTCTTGCAGTTTGACTCCAATTTGTTTAAGTGGAGGTAAAATGTCCTCGGACGGTACAGACAGTCTTCTGAAATAAATGTGTGAAATATGGAAAACAGCATGAATGCTCTGGAAAAAAATGTCCTCTAGCTATGTTGATATACAGTCAGATACTGTAGTAAGTCAACAGGAAAGAAAGTTTCTCAAGTACATGTCTAAACTTTATGCTAAGTGTAGTTATAGGTCTGATGTCTACAGGACATTTCCTCAGAGTGAAAGAAAACAAAGGGTGCATTTACATTAAAATGCCCATTACATGCCTACCAACATCACACTTTCACAAAGCAGTAGATTCCCTCCCTTAACATGTCTGCGAACATCATTTTTACCTTTGTGTTCTTCGCTGAAACCTGACCTACAAACCTTTCAATATGTGTGCTCAATATCAGCAAGAAAATGAAATGACTCACACCCATTTAAATTGACGCCCTGAATTGGTATAAAATAAATGGAAAAATGACCTGGAAAAATTCTATAATGGGAGAAGAGTTTAAAACTTTAACCCTATAGAGCCCATGGTAGCACTGGTGCCACATTTCGCCAAGTTTTGATTGGTTGTAAATTTGAAACCAGATCAGATAGAACATTCATTATTCTTTGCATATAACATCTGGGAAGTCTGTCTTTCACGTTGTATTTTCAACATGCAACAAAGCGCTATTGCCCTCCATTAATTTGTTGCAGAAATGCAGTATGAGGGGTTTACAACAAAAATATTATGATCCAGTGCACGATTGTTTACATCAACGTTGAATGCATGTCACAATGTGTTTTACATTCACATATTTGAGGGATACAACCATGACATTTCTGTATTTAGAAAAAATATGTTTACAGTTTTCATTTTTAAGGTTGACTGCCCTTTATAGCCTCTTATTTTAAGTTCATACATTTTATTAAAGTTTGGGATATAATGGTTGTACTGTAAGATTTGCTCTGGGAGGCTTAAAGGGTTAAAATCAGCGCCAAAGTGTCACCTCACTTGTTGAAGAACATCTTTGTTTAGTGTGATCACTGTTTCTTAATATTTCATCCAACTGGTGCTTTGGTTGTGAGCGATGGCGAGCTTTAAAGAGCTTTGGTGCCATCCATTGTTACTAGTTTTAACGGAAGACGCATCTCAATGAGAACAAAAACAGTCCTTTCTATGCAGTTAAATGTGAAAAAACTGAATAATTAAATGTTTTTGTCATCAGTCTCACACTTTGTGTACCTGCAGACAGTCTTCAGTGATTTTTCTGCTTTGTTTTGTTTTTGCATTTAACCACAACTACGAGAATGCAGACTTGTATAATCACCTCGAAAAGGAGCTGAAGTATTTAAGACTCTAACTGGGTGTTTGATTTCCCTCAAAAACAAAATGTTCCAAATGTGCAAAAGTTCAAAACTTGAATCATTTACTGTACATGAAGTCATTATGAGGCTATTTATGGAGGTGAACGGAGATTAGGATCAAAACAGCTCCACATTAGAGCTTAAAATAGCACGTTTCATAACTTTCCGTGCAATAATTCCTGTAATGTGTTTCCGGAGTCATTTGCAGATACATAAATACACCAGCAGAAACAGAGAGGCTTCACTCTGAGCACTGAAGGTAACATTCAGCCGAGCAGGCAGCGGACACAAACATACACAAACACGAATCAGGAGAAGAGCAGGATAAACTAGGGGCAAAGGTTGGAGAATGTTTGGCGTGATGACCGTGGGAGTGCTGACCTTTTCGTCAAAGTGTGCATGTGTGTTTGAGCGTAACAGCAAGTCCACTCCTTCAGACTCAAAAACAAACTCCTCTCTGCGCCCAGCCGCTTCAAACATCTGTCTACTTTAATAACTCGTCCCCCTGAGCTTGACGGAGCAGGTCCTCACTGTGTGTGTGTGTGGATCTATCAGTGTGTGACAGCAGCTGTTGGTTTGTTTGTTTGTTTGTCGTAATAAAAAAAGCGGAAGTGTACTCACGACAGTCCTGTTCATCCGAATCGTCCTCGCAGTCGTTGTCTCCGTCGCACACCCAGGAGCGGCGGATACATTTACCGTTGTCGCAGTGGAAGTCCAGCGGCGAGCAGGTGGGAAGCACTGCAAACGAAGAGGAAAGGGAGGAAAAAATATAAGTAAACAGGAATAGACGATCTCTGACACTTAAAGAGGAAAGGAGGAGAAGAGATTACTTTTTCTGAAAATGATGAAGGCAGTCGACCAAATTATTATGGGAGGCACAAAATATTTAGTATCGTCATCATGACATGAACCAGCACAGTATTCATAGTGCAAGGTTTATGAAATATTGCAATATATTGGAGCCTTTCAACTGTGTTTACGCAGCCTGTCTCTGCCTTGCCATATTATATATTTGATACATCCCCCAGCCCTACTTCCTGCAGAGGCATCTTCACAAAATGCATTGTGCTTTTTTCATTGGAAAACATTGTTCAAGCCAGCAAAAAAGGCAAAACACAGGAGGGGGACAAACTCTGTGAGCAACTGTGCCTCTGCAACTTTTACGATGAAACCACTGTGCAGGAGAACTCTGTTAAAAGTTTGACCTGATCGGAAGAAGTATCACTTGTAGGAAATATTACAGATTAATATCAATAATTAACAGATATCAACATGATTAAGACTCTTTGCAAACACAAATACTGTCCACGGAGGATTTTTTTTCCTGATATCGCGCAGTCCTAACAGGAGGTAAAAAGTCATATATTTGGGATTTGATAAAATGATTTGTGTTCTCCAGGAAAGTCTGACCCAACAACAGACACTAAGAAAAAGCATTCTGAATCACCACTTTTGGAATACCCTTTATCCAGATGCTTTCCCACATCTCTTAAATACTGCACATTGATGCCGGTGAACTCAATAACTGCGACGTCCACACGTTGACAAAGCTTTCACAGCTCTCAGAGTCATTACTCCCGTCTGCCAGCGGCTGCAGCAAAGGTCAGAGTTTGATGGACAGAGTTTAAGTGCAGGAGAATTTACTCTCCGTCTGCTGTCAGCTGATTCAGAACCTGCTTCTGGACCTGCACGTCCTCCTCTTTCCCACCTTCTCACCCTGAGAGCCAGAGAGCAGCACCCAGCTCGGCTCAGCGCATTCCTCCTTAACTTCATATCCGCTCTAAGTGCAGCTACTTGCTATCGAAGCAGAGCCCGAATGACTGGCCCTTTGTCATCGGCAGACAGAGCTAATTTAATTACAGCCCGGAGAGAGGTGGAGGGAGGAGGAGGAGGAGGAGGAGGAGGCGGGGAGCAGAAACTCCTTATAGTGGACACTGAGCCTGTCGATTGCAGATATGAAATATTGAGCGAGTGTCGTAGACTTTATGAAAAATGTATGACGTCACGCTGTGAGTTAAGCAGCGAGGCAGACAGGCGGACGAGCATGGGCACACTGAGTGAATTAAGTAAGAGTGTGTGAGTGTTGGAGTGAGTGTGTGTGTGTTTTTGGGTGTGGCTCCAGTCTCCAGGGGAAGCAAAGCCCCACTGACCCACATACCCATGCTTTGATATTACATTATTCAGAGAGAAACACAGACAGAGACGGAGGTAACGAGGCAGAACTCTCACTTCCTCGATTTCTGGCTTTGTCATTCCTTCTTCTCTTCACCTTCTCATGAACCTTTTCTTCGTTTCATTACATTACATGTTTAATGAATCTTTCTCAACCATTGGCGTCAGCTCATTACACAAGGGGTGAAAATCAACTTCCAGAGATGTGAAATGTGCTCGAAAGCAGCGACACTCTAACGACTTATCAAACCACTGTCATTTTTAAACAGCTGTGAGAAGAAGTTGTGATAAAAATGCTCAAAAAGAATAATCTCTGGGAGCTTACAGCCTAAAAATACCAGCTGTGCAGGTGCATTGAATAACATAAAGATCTAAAGGTCAGTCACATAATACAGATACTGTCCACCCTTTCAGAATAAAGTCAAAATCTTCTATATGCAATGTGCAATATTTCCTTAACCTGTGTCAAAATACCAGATAAACTTACCAGAAAATGTTTTATGCTCTATACCAGTGTAATTCAACCAATGAGCCAAATTGCTGAAACTTAGCATTGCAAGACAAACAATCAAAGTGGTGAAAAATGGCAAAAATGACAAGAAGCAGCAATGTAAATAAGTTAAAGGTGGCAAAAAAAGGTCAAGTAGCAGCAAAAATTGGCAAAAATATTGGGAGAAAACTTGAGAAACACTCAGAAAGAGCCAAAAAGTTATCCAAAAGTGGTGAAAAAAAGAGTGAAAACTGGCAAAAAAAACAATAAAAATGGGTAAAAATATTCTGAGTATTCTGAGTCAAGTCAGAAGGCAGAGACAATGGGAGAAAAAAAGTGACAAAAAAGAGTGAAAAATGGTAAATATAGCCAAAAATGTGGCTTGAAAGTTGGGACAAAACTAAAAGAATAATGAGAAGGTAAAAAATTGGTCTGAAAGTGGTGGAAAAAAAGTGAAAAGTGACTAAAATGGGCAAAAAACAGTCATGAGTAGCAAATGGAAATGTCATGGGTTGTTGTCTTGTCATTTGTGTTTCTTTAAAAATCCATAGGATGGGGGACATAGAAATAATTGCACAAAAAATTAGACTACTTTTGCAAATTGTTCAGTCTTAATCTTCAGTGTGAGTTCACTAAAACCATGAAAACATGAGGCTGCAACCAAGCAGCAACATCCAGTCCAGAGAAATGAAGCCGATGTGGAAGAACTTATGAGTCTGCAGGAGTCTCACACACGTCCATTCTAAAAAGTTGATCTTTACAGGTAAAACGGACACTTTTACAGCCTGGTTAAGTTTTGTTTTGTCTTAATGCCTCATTTCTTTAACAGCACACACACTCAAGGCGTGGATTCTTTTACAGATGATTAGTTTTGTAGATATCGAATTACGAGTTTTGCATATTTAGGAGCTTGGCTGACTTGCCTTAACTGTACACCACGCCTCTTGTAAGGTCGACTGAAAGTTAGGGAGGTTCAGCATTTCTATAGCGGCAACTGCTGACGATAGGCTTCAAAATACTGTGTATCAATGGTTTGTCCTTGACTGCAAACAATAACTGCCTTCACACATGCATCCAAACCCTGTAGATTTGTGTCTGTGAGATGTTTAAAGAGACCTCTAACTGGTTGCCTTTTTATCTGATGATACCTCTAATGAGTTCAATTTTTTTTTTTTTTTCAATATATGATAATCACTGAAAACATGAAATGACCCGATGCATTTCATAGCAGCTCTACCTAAAGTAAAACCAATCATGGTCATCATGCCCCCACAACTTCTCAAAGTCACTTTTGTTTACAGTTATTTCCCCTCACTTTTAAAAGCAAACTGACACCCTTGGATTAAATCATGGAAAGGCTTAACAATAAAGAAATGTCTCGTCTTGCTCCACCTGCATGCCCTACACAGCCCCCCAAACCAAAACCAAGCAGGGCCCGCAGAGTACAGCTTAACTTCTGTTTTCAGGCACAGGCATGAAAAGGTAAGTTCAAGAAAATATCAGAACCAAAGTGTCATGAAATGATACCGAAATGGTCAGAAACTCATGTGGTAACAGAGACAAACTCATTTTCCCAGCTGCAGATAATGCATGTGCCATATGGTAACAACTTAGACTCAGTTGGAGACCAGCTCCTCGTGGAACCATCACCACCTTGGAGCAGTTTTGAAACATGAGAATGATGAAGGTCAGTGTCGGTCTCGTGCTGGGGGTTTCTGTAGAGACAATAAACTTCTGCTGAAACTGCAGAAGTTGTGAGTCAGCTCTTATTTCCAGGTAAAGTCTCGTGGCTTCTTCCTGCTCATGATATTCTCTACTCAGCTGGCACCATTATCTCTCAATGGAGTAGGAATAAAAAAGTTCAATATTTGCCAGTTCTGCTGCTACGAGCTGTCAGCAGACTCTTCGCACCGTCTGGAGATCTCCTCTCCGTCAAAGTGAAACAGTTTGAAGAATCTGTGACCGGGTGTCAGCGGATTTACGCCCGCGACAGGAGAAAAATGCTGCTCCTTCACATTTCAATAAATAATGCAGCTTATCCAAAGAGAAAGCGAGCCCTGTGTTAACACATACACTCACACAGACGCACACACACACACACAGACATAAGCAAACGGTCACAGGCTGCAGAGGCTAAATAAACACTCGTCCATGGTGCAGGGTTGTTTAGACACAAATTGGGAGAGAGGCAAAATGTATGCAAATAAATACTTCTCTCTCTCGTATTTACACACACGGATAAACACACACACACACACACACGGACACGCTGTATGTGGGGCCTGTTTTCTGGTATCAGGTGGATCAGCAGGGAGCATGCTGGGTAGTTTGATGAGGTCTCTGGGTGCTTTGATCCCTCTTATCACACAGATTCTGCTCAGCTCAGCGCTGCTCCTCTCGCTACTACTGCATTCCTCTGAGGCTCACCCCCACCCACACACACACACACACACACACACACACACACACACACACACATTTTCACCTCACACACACACTAATGACCAGAACAGCAAACCTAACCTTCACTTTGTTCCCTCCTCGTTTGTTTCCTGCATCCCAGAAATCATCCGCCACCCTGCACCTGCTTCTCTCCTACATTTCCCATCATGCTTTTGAACATCAAAAGAAACAGTCTGCCTATGCCTGCGATGTTTAGGCTGACAACAATATTAATGATGTATATTTTTTCCTCAAACAGAGCTGACAGAAGTATGTCACAGCAGAACCACATCAAAGCCGGTGTTACATTTCACAAGCTGCTGACGACAGATGCAGAACACATTGCATTCTGGTCTATTTCCTGCTCCTGTGGTGCTCCATTAATTATGTAATGTTATCACATCCTCTTGAGCACATTCACATAACAGCTGCAGTTGATACGTGTGCCGCTTATTTTTGAATGTTTGGGGAATTTGCATAAAAACGCTCGATATCGAAGACAACTGGTTCACTCAGAACCCTGATCGATCTTTTGAGATGACAAAAATGATAAATGACGCAAATTTGTTTTAACATCTTAATTCACAACTGCACCTTCAGTGGCTACCTGAGAACAACACTCATGTCTCGGAAAAAAGCACTTTTCAACCACAGGAGCTTGGGTCTAAATTTAGTTCTAGGGTAATAAATTCTCCTCTTAATGTCCAGATGTCCAGGAACTTTGGAGGGGCAGAACATTTCTTCCACAGTGTTTTTATTTCCCTTCTCCCTCTGTCCACAATAAGATGACCCCCAGCTGTAATTGACTTGGTTAAATAACTCCTAAATAATGGCTTCTTTGAGCCTGATAGTGTGAATGTGTCTCTGTCAGCTCCCAGTGTTACACTTTAAAGAGTGATCCTGCAAACTGGAGACCTTCAGCTTAACATGTCAGAGGGTATCCAGTTTACAAAAGATGTTTAAGCACAAAAGAAGTCCTCAGGAATGCATTCTAGTTTAGTTTTACATGTGTCATGCATCTTGCCGAAAGTCCTCAACCTCTACTGCCTTTTAAAATTGGCTCCAACCAAATAAAGTACATTTTAAACCAGCTCAGGCTGAATATCCTCCATACTAACCGGCTAACTGCCACACTTAATGTAACACTGTCTTCATCTTCTTCTGTGGTATGATTTTTACTAAATGGTCCTTCTACGCATTACTGGCCTAAAACAGAAACTTTTGAAAGGCCTCCTGAGTGGAATGTTTCTGAAACACTGCAGCCATCGTTGCCATGTACACAGCAAGACAGAGTTTTCAGTGGACATCACACTCGACTCTGCGCTTGCATATTACACTTTCATTGTGGCAACTTAATTTACCAGGTAAAGTCTGGACAACAACAACAGTAATAACGTGGGTGTTGAGCTTGTGCTGCTGAATCTGCCGACTGCCTTTAACAGAAAGTGCATCTGTTGCACCATTTCTGCAATCAGTGAAGAAGCATTTGATAGATCCACTAGATGTTCACATCACTTCCCACCCTCACCCCGTTTCCTGCTCCATCCACTGTCCTCTCTCCTATCCAATCAAAGGCATGAAAATATCACAACTTTAGAAAAATCTATCTGGGTCTTCTGCCTATGAAAGAGACCAAACACTGGAGCTAGAACCATGCAGTTCTTAGGAATGATTGATTAGGAACTAAAATTTTGGGGGCCTCTGCCTATCACATTGTATACCCTTTAGGGTTATAACCCTGACTAGTAAACTTACCTTCTGTCTTAAAAAAGACTTAACTATCTCCTTAAATCTTGTGTAAAACATAAAAACCATGTGTTTTTACTTTGTGAATTTTAAATTTTGACCTTCATACATTTGTTTCTTAATCAGACTTAACACACAGCATCTTAGGTCTTTCATTGCTATTGACTGTAACTTGATCAAAGCATATGCATGTCTCATGAGACTGTGTGTTTGTTTGTGTGTGTGTGTGTGTGTCCCATGTCTTTAAGAAGATGTATGCGCGCCTCTTTAAGTGGCCTTGAGCAGCAGAGTTAATGGCCTTTCCATTACCACAGAGCAGCTGAATCAAGTGGCTCTAATGGGACCAATATATCTGTCTAAACTCAGCTCATCGCAGCGGCCCAGCGGATGAGAGGATGGACACATGAGAGAGAGAGAGGGAGAGAAAGAAGGAGAGAGAGGTCACTGTGTTTGAGTGAAAAACAGATGTGAACTCCTATGAGAGAAGTCTGAAAGAGTAATGAAAGCAATTCATCCATGGAGCTTTAATAAGGGTCTTCTCTTTCAGTCAGGAACAGGTGGCTCCACCTTCAGATTACTGTCATCTGCACAGGAAATGTTCATTCATCCAGGTCATCCATCTACTATTATTATTTGGCCCCAGGTTTCAAACCAAAAAGACATTTGATGCGGAGCCCACAGCTTTATAACATCTGGGGGCTGGTTCGGATTGGTGAGATGTAAAAAGAATTGTAATGCTTTTTCTCTTACAGCAGAGGGTGCTATTTTTCTTTGACTCTTATAATTTAACATTTTCTCACCTATGAGCAGTTTCCATCTAATAGTGATAAACTAAATGACATGCATCATGAGTAGTCGTGACATCTGCTCTCCACACTCCTAGATGAAGAGAAAGATGCAACAATGAGACAAATTAACCCCAACTTAAGGGGTTATGCCTCCAGATGTGGTGTCAATATAAGGTCTGTTTCTTATGTTTTCACACTGAAAGTTATTCGTGAGTCCTCTTACTGCAATTTTCATATAGTTCTACAACTTTATGATCGGACAGAAATTACTCTTAGGTACTGTAAAACATGGTCCCAGCCTTTGGTGGGCCCAAAGCCACTTTAATAACAGCAACAGTGTGTTTGCCTGTCAGTCTTCAAAACTAGTGGTTAAAAGGATTGTAACAATTCAACATAGCAAGTCAACGAAGAAATTTACAATGTGTAACAAAATCAAACTTGGATTTTCCCTTTCTAGGCTTTTGCAATCAGCCTCAAGTGGACACTAAAGGAACTGCACTTTCCCATTGACTTTATATCTTAAGACCTGAGGCTGTCACTCATTAGAAAAGAAAAAGAAACAAAAGTTAACATCCTCTATAAAAAAAAGAATACTACTACTAATACTTAGCTATTCCAATTTTACACAGGCTCATATATTTATATCTTATTTGAGACATTTGCAAGTTAAAGTGAGTAGAGTAGGGGAACCACTGCTATTTAAAAAACACCTTTTACATGAATACCAAGGCCATTATGAACTAATATCAACATTTTTTTTTCTTTCACAAGGGCATCCTCTTTTAAAATTACGTTGTAGCCTGTGGCCCTGTGTGTTTGTGGGATTTTAGTTAGATGGGGACTGAATAGGCTCTCAGCCAATCACAGAGAACCTGACAGAGCCAATATGAAACACACATAATTGGCAGAGCAACAATAGGTACTGGTCCTCTTCTGTCTTCAAGAGCTAGAAGTGAGTGCTGAGTGAACTGGTGTGCAGTTTGCTGTGTTGCTGAATACGTACATTTCTGACTGAAAGATAACATCCCTGACTTCAGTGTATCCATTAATTTTATTAATCAAAGACACTGACATAAGTGAGAATAGAAATGTTTTGGGAAAAAATATTTGAAATACAAAAAGTTGCCCGTTTATTGTTGCTTTTACCTATTCTTCATCAAGATTTTAAAAAACCAGAGTGAAGCAAAGTTTTGCTTGAATGTAGCAGAGTAATTCCAAAACTGTCTTTCTGGCCTCAAGTTTAAATCCTCAGACGCTTTGAACCCAAATTATTCATGAAGTTTTCTCAAAACATTTGTTTCCCTCACTCTTATTTGGACTTTCTGCCCACTTCGTTGACTTCTTTTTCGCTAGGATAACATGCAAAAACAAACCAGGGGGTAAAAAAAACAGCAAACGTCTAACGGGGTATCAGACGATAAGAAGCGTTGGAGTGGATGAGTAACTGTCTGATCCAGTCTTAAAGAATATGTGAATAACTTGTTGCAGTATCTGATCCTAGCTTGGTAAAACAAATCTGTGCAGGATATTTTAATATTTCAAAAGGACTTCAGATCTATATTTCTCTGAATTTAGAAGTATCTTCTCTCCGCTGTCCTAACATCACTCTCCTCCATCTAATCCCCTCTGCCCCTCTCATCCATATCAGCCTCTCCTCCTCCTGCTCACTCTTTATTTTCCTCGCATAGCCGGTCCCGACAGAGGCTACTTATCTGATTCAGGGCAGCTCTGGTCGGTAGCCAGCGCATATTTTAGCCTGTCAGAGTGGAGCGGTAATGCCAGCAGAGTTTTTCTTGGCAACTTGTTCGGCGGCGGCCGGTGTGATGGGCTCTCTCTCCCCCTCTCTCTCTCTTCGTCCTCCTCCACCTCTGCAGTAAACAGACCTCCTGCCTCTCAGCGACCACAACGCCGGCCTGCATTCACAGACCCATCAAAAGCGCTCTGCAGGATTATGTTAATGTAATAATAGCTTTCAGGGGCTGACATCAATCTAAATTATGTAGTATTAATGCAAAAGTGTTCTTGTGTGAGAAGAATTTTAGGGTGTGCTCTGTCAGAGTGGAGCCAGGACGATCTGGTGTGGATATTTTTATGTGGAAGGTTGGAGTTATTCTCGTAGCCTGGTTATGATTTCTGAAACTCGTTACAATTACGAATAAATTAACGATTTTGAGACCTAAAGATTAATTAAAGCACATTTAAAGTGAAGTTTAAACTGCAATTAACCTTAAAGTGAAGTGCTTTTTACTGAATGAGCAACACGTTTGCAGTGACAGCATCACCTCCGTAGTCTCCGTCCGTCTGCACAGATTAACGCAGAAGCATTCGCTTGTTGCTATGACAAATCTCAGCTGAGTGTTTGACACTCACACACTCCGATCCTGTCATCCAAAGAGCCCACACGCTCTCTCCTCAAGAGGCTAAGTGACAGGAAACGCTTTAAAGCCGTCTAATGATGACATTTGCAGACTTCTCTGGCTGGATGTGATAATAATTTCTCTAATGTTACCTAATGTGCCTGTTCTTTGGACACCCACACACAGCAGGTCGTGTTCGCCCTCTTTACTCAGCTTCTCCTCACATTACCCTGCAGTTTAGTGGACAGGATGATTATGGCTGCATGTTTGAGACAAAGAAAGAGGGTAAAGTGCGAAAAGAGTGCTTTAAAACCAGAAAACTAAAAGTGAATGAGTCAAAAAGACACAAAGAAAGAACCTTGAGTCAGAAACTTGAAAAGACAAAAACTGGATTATCCTTTGAAAAAAACCCATTACTCATTCATCCCACATAATATTAACTTTGTAAAGCCTGACCCAACAAAAAAGAGACAGAAAACTCTATTTTTTTTGTTTGGAACAGAGATGTTTACTACCTTTTAACAGAATCAAAAAAAAAAAACCAAAAACATTACTATATTTTTCTGTTTATGATATATAGTTCTTTGTATCACATTTGGTAAATTTAGCATTGTGGGAAACTTTTTTTTGTACTTCATATGTATTTTTTCAATATAGAAAATACACATTAAAGAAATTATGAACTATTCAGATGTTACCTGATCACATTTTTTAGAAATTTAGCAATTTTCTCAAGAAAAAAAAAGTGTGTGGATGATTTCATCAGAGGAGTAATTTAAAAAAAGGGCAAAAATACAACTCCAGCTGCACCTGTAGTGGTATAATAATCCTTGAGGGGGTAGAATACATTTTTAAAAGGTTTTTAAGAAATCAATTTATCATATTAATGAGGTAGAGGTCTTTGAAACGCTTGTATTTAATTTAATAAGTTTGCTATTAAAGAGTGGAGGAATAAATTTGAGTTTGGTAAATTCGTTTTTTTTTTCAAGTTATTTTTTGGAGCTTTTTTGAAAAAAGAAGACACTTAACCTGACATAATAATTGAACTCGTACTTATTTTTGTGACAAATAATCTGTCTTCAAATTTGCCAATACAAAGTGCAACATTTGCTTTGATGTGCAATATTTGTGGGACATAGTTCGTCTTGTCCAATCCATAATGTAAATGGTTTTTATTTTGATCTTAGACTTCTACTTTATCCTTACTTATCTTAAATCTATTTCATCTTGTTTAGAATATATTGCTTTATTGCTTATTTTATCAGTACCACCGCTTAATTAATGCTCATTACCTTTTTCTTTTTTACAGCCAATTTTAATACCATATTCTTTTCATTACCAACTGCTGTATTTGTGCGATGAGCAACTTTAACACTCAATTTCCTTCCAGGATTCATAAAATATTTTTGACTCTGATTTCTTTGTTGTAACAATGCTTTGGCAATACATCTTATGCTCTTGCAAAGCTTGTTTATTCCTTTCATTTTTGCCCAAATTTGCCAAAATCTTCTCTGGCTATGCCAAATAACTTATTCTGTTCTTACTTTTGAGTCTTGTTTTGAGCTTCTGGTACCAATCATCCAATCCAAGAATCAACCCAAAACAGAGTCAAGAGAAGAACAAGCAGTTTGGCATTGGCAGAGAGAGTTTTGGCAAATTTAGCCAAAAACAGGATTAAACATCTTATTAAACAGGATTTTCCAAAGGTATAAGAGAGTTAATGAAATAGTTCTTGCAGACACAAAGAGATAGATGTTTAATTAATGGCTGTGTAAAGCTGTTATAGGCTAGTTAAACTTGATATATGAATGGATGTGATCCATATATTCTAGTTCTGCTGTGAGGAGAGAGTGAGAAAAGGTATCAACACAGCGATATCTCAATGTGCTATATTTACTATAATGACTTTATAAGAACAGAATGTATAAGACTATTTTTGGGATAAAATGTCAAATAAAGCACGATCTGCTTCTGGGTTCAGTTACCTGAGATTTAACACCTGCTACAACAGCGATTTCAACCATGATGGACACTTTTTGTAGTCTATATCAACTCTGCAATCCAGATATTCTCACCACAGGCTCCAGAATAACAATACTGTGATTGCAAAACCTAAAAATAACAGCAGTCTGTAAACAAATAGGAGACACTGTCGTGTGCAGTGAGGGCCTGAATGAGTTGTAGATTAAAGCTGAGACCACGCTTCACTGTAGTTTTGATTTTATATAACCCAACGGAGCGAGGAGAGGTTACATCGTGCCCACACTCGTGCACTTCGGCACAGAAAAAAAGTGATTCAACCAAAGCAAACACAGCTGCACTTGTCTGTCTGGTTATGTGACCTGTAGGTGAATGTGTTCAGACATTCAGAAAGTCAACAATGAAGCTAATTGTGAGAGAGATGATCAACAAGTCACCAAAAAAAAACCTGGAGGCAAAGTTTCCAATTTGAGACTGAAAAACAAGCCAAGCTTTGAAAAACATCAAAGCACGGTCTCGTCGGCGTGTTTTCTATCAGCTGCTGGCTTCATCAGGCGAGATGTCATTTGTTTTTCTCTTCTTAAAAGGTGCTGTTGTTTCTTGGGCTTACAGACCTATGCATCACTATTTCTACTCTG